>CM024757.1:79957282-80000924 GCA_014218235.1 Colocasia esculenta
TTTGCGATAGATGATTGGTAGGCACGGTGTTCATACGCACGTTTGATTTTCTGCTCTCACTTAAATCAACTCAAGCGGTCTCACACTTAATTGAATTTGAATCAAATTTCATTAAGATCGCTGTAGCATCGAAAAGAAGCCATCAATAGTTTAAAATTGCCGTAATCTATTCAACCCCCCTTCTAGATTACCGTATTGTGTACTTCCGCATAACTCTTCAGGATCTATTTTGCAATGAGAACTACTAGTCTTGGAAGAAAGAACTTGGATTCGTAATAGTGGATGACTATTCAAGATTCACTGGGTATCATTCTTGGAACACAAAGATGACACTTTCGATAGCTTTGTTAGCTTCAGTAAGAAATTTCAGAAGGATAAAATACATCATAATTGGTATTCGATCAGATCATGGTGAGAGTTTCAGAATGAAGATTTGCTAAGTTCTGTGATGATCAAGGAATAGAGCACAATTTCTCAGCACCAAGGACACCACACACAAAATGGAGTTGCTAAGAGAAGAACAGAACTTTATTGGGCATGGCCAGAACTATGCTATCGGAATTCAACCTACCAAGGTACTTCTAGGCCGAAGCCATCAACACAGCTTGCTACATAATCAAAAGAGTAATGATCAGGCCAATCTTGAAGAAGACAGCATACGAGTTATTCAAGCAGAAGAAACCAAAGATTAGTCACTTCAGAACCATCAGATGTCCATGCTTCATCCATAATAATGGAAAAAGGGATATTGGAAGCTAGACTCCAAATCCAATGAAGGTATATTTATGGGGTATGCTTCTAAACCCAAAGGATATAGAGTATTTATAAGCAAAATTTATTATTGAGCAAACATTATATGTTATTTTTGATGAAACGAACCCTTCCTTGAGAAAGGAAGTAGATAGTTATATTGATGATGCAGAAGATTTGTCCAAGAAATTAAAGAATACATCCATCAAGGACAAGGAAGATCCACCCTTGGAAGAACTACAACAAAAAGATATATCACATGATGATCTTCCAAAAGAATGGAAATACAAGAAGATCACCTGTTGGATAACATCATTGGGGATCCATCGATTGGGGTAAGAACTCGAGGTAACGTAATTCCCTGTGATTACTTAGCTTTTGTATCTCAAATAGAGCCTAAGACAGTCAATGAAGCACTGTCTGATGAATCTTGGATATTAGTCATGCAAGATGAACTTAATCAATTCAAGAGAAACCAAGTGTGGTCACTTGTTCCGAGACCATCAGATCATCCTGGGATTGGCACCAAATGGGTGTTCAGGAACAAATTGGATGAAGCTGTTGTGATCACTAGAAACAAGGCCAAACTGGTAGCTTAAGGCTATTTCTAAGAGGAAGGCATAGATTTCGATGAAACCTATGCACTAGTGGCTAGACTAGAGGCAATTAGGATTTTACTTGCTTATGCATCAGCATTGGATTTAAAACTTTTTCAAATGGATGTAAAATCCACTTTTCTAAATGGATATATAAAGGAGGAGGTCTATGTAGAACAACCTCCTGGTTTTGATGATATAGATTTTCCAAATCATGTTTTTAAGTTGCATGAAGCATTGTATGGTTTAAAGCAAGCACCTAGAGCATGGTATGTGAGGTTAAGTGCATTTTTATTAAACCATGGTTTCTTCAGAGGAAAAGTAGATAGCACATTATTTATTAAGACAAAGGTCAAAAATATACTACTTGTACAAATTTATGTAAATGATATAATATTTGGTTCTACTGATGAATCTCTTTGCAAGTATTTTGAAAAGCTCATGCAGGGAGAATTTGAAATGAGTATAATGGGGGAGCTTAACTATTTCCTTGGATTGCAAATCAAGCAAGGAAAAGAAGGCACACACATATGTCAAGCGAAGTACACCAAAGAACTATTAAAGAAGTTCGGATTTGAAAACGCTAAGCCACTGTCAATGCCAATGAGCACATCCACAAGGTTAGACAATGATAAGAATGGTAAGAAAGTAGACCAAAAGCTCTACAGGGGTATGATAGGGTCTTTACTTTATTTAATCGCAAGTAAACCTGATATTCTATTTAGTGTATGCATGTGTGCTAGATATCAGACTGATCCTAAAGAGTCTCATTTAATTTTTGTCAAAAGAATCTTTATATATTTAGCTAAAACTCATGATCTAGGATTGTGGTATCCAAAATTATGCGAAATAAATTTAGTAGGATATTCTGATGCTGACTATGCTAGTTGCAAAATAGATAGAAAAGGCACCAGTGGTTGTTGTCAATTTCCTACAGGATGTCTGATTTCATGGTCCTTAAAGAAGCAAAATTCAATAGCATTGTCAACAACTGAAGCTGAGTACGTGGCTGTTGGAAGCTGTTGTACACAACTCCTATGGATTAAACAGCAACTTGAGGATTATGAATTGCACATCAAGACAATTCCTTTGCTGTGCGACAACACCAGTGCAATAAACCTCACCAAAAATCCAGTTCAACACCCAAGGACAAAGCATATAGAGGTTAGATATCATTTTATTCGAGATCATGTAGCTAATGGGAATATAAATATTTCTTTTATAGATACTCAAAATCAGTTAGCAGATATCTTCACAAAGGCTTTACCTGAAGAGAGATTTACGTCTCTGAGAAGGGACTAGGCATGTGTTTACTATGATAGATTTATCTGTATATAACTGAAATAATAATAATTCAGAATAACAATTATTCTCTCCCCTGAAAATAAGCAAATCTTTTAAAAGTCGTTTGCTTCATACATATCTGTAACGGTTCGTTAATTTAAAAGTATTTATTCATCTCAAACCTATCTCCGTTTGTCGTTTTCTGCATTTATGGCGTTGTCCCTTCAAAGGACACTTTATCTTTATTTCTTAAATCCCACAAATCTGTGTCATAACGATTCATCTCCCTCTCTCATCTCTTTCGACTCGCCTGAGACGATAAACCCTATCGACTCTGGCATCGATTCTGTGAGATTTCAAAGCATCCATCCCTTCCCGCGAAAAATTTCTTGAGGGCTTTTCATCCAATCCTCTTCACGATCATCCAGAACCTTTTTCTGTTCGAATCCATGGCCGTTTCTGGAGTTTTCGGCACCGTCGGGAGCTATGAGGCTGCTTTCCTCACCGCAGAGCAGTAGAAAAGGTTCACTTCCATGAAGATAAAGCTGTGTGGCAACAAGGCAGTGGATGTAGCTGATCTAGAGAAGAATGGCATGCATAGCATAGTGGAAGCGATGCAAAGAATGAAGTGGTCACAGATGGCAACCTTTTCAGAGGCAAGTTATCCGGAGTTGGTGAAAGCTTTTTATGTTTGTCTGAAGTCAGAGGTAGATGGGTCTTTGACATCCATGGTCAAAGGAACAAAGATTACTATCACTTATGAGTTGTTGGAATCCCTTTTTAGAGTTTCTACTTCTGGTCACAGTGGGGTAGATAGTGTCGACATTCAAGCTAAGGGATTAGGAATAGTTGGTCCTGAGTTCAAGCTGAAGGATGGAAATATAGATATCAACCAGTTGAACGCCTTCAACAGGATCTTGCATTTCATTGTTTGTCAAATTTTGGTGCCCAGGAGTGCCACCTTCTCCACCTGCACGAAGGCGGACTCCGATATGATGTTCTGGGCCATCCAGAACCAAGGTATCAACTTGGCAGAAGTTATCATGGAACGGATGAAGATTGCTACGGCAATGATTTGGGACAAGAAAAGCAAGTTGAATGTGTCCCTTCCTTATGCCCATTTGTTAACAAGGATTTTCCAGCACCACGGCATCAGTTTAAATGGTGAAGTCTCTAAGAAGATGGGCCAGGCAATTCAGAGCAGGAACTTGAAGAAAAGTGGGTTCTCCTTGGTAGCTGGGGTATGGACAAAAACCTCAGCAGCTGAAGGTGAGGCCATTATTGCAGAAGCCCAAGAAGTCCAAGAAGAGGCGGCTCAGGCAGAAGCAGTAGCAGCACCAGCAGTTCACGATCAGCAAGCAGATGCCAGAGGTGTGTTGGACTCTATTACCAGCACTCAGGGGAAGCCCGAAATGGTTTGTGATCAAGCAAGCAGATGCTGTGGTGTAACATCGCGCGTTTTTCAGATCTTTACGGATCCCTGCTTAGTGGGTTTGGTGGCCAATGTGTGGCCCATGAGTTTGAGTTTCAGGTGTTACGCGCGTTGTGAGGCTTGGTGGGCCGTCAGATTGGGCCCAAAGCGCTCACAGGTTTTTCTGCCTGTGAACGCGACAGGAGTGTGCGCCGCGTTCTGAACGCGATGGCCCTAGGGGTCGCGTCCTTTTACCGCTGTTGAGCGGTCGACGTCTGCATGCACGCCATGCGTTGCACGTTGGGCGGCCTGCTGACGTCGGGCTTGTGAAGGCGACGACCAACTACATCGCATTCAGGTTGCGACGTAGGGCTACGTCGCGTTCTCAACTACAAAGCATTTTTAGGAACCCCAGCCGAACAGAGCTTCCGCAGGCTCTGCTCGACCAGGGGGAGCTGCTGCGGGGTTTTTCTGGGCGATTCGAGGTCCTAGTGGAGTTCTCGGCACGCTCTCGCCGCGAGGACGTCATGTGGAGTGGGGGAAACACCGAGGGACCTCCAGTATTCATGCTCTTCGTGAAGGTAGGGTGTTCTACCTCGTTTTGTGTTGTAGATTGCATGTTTGTTTGTTTATTGTTTTGAAAACATTAGATACCATGCTAGGGTATCCATTAAAGCATGAAAAATAGAAATTAAAGGTGTTTTACATGGTTTGTGGGGGTGATCCGGGAAGAGGATCCCGGGTTAGGGTTTTCGCCTATGAAGGCGACAGACCCTGCCGTCGCGACAAGGTCGCGACAGGTCGACTCGTCGCTATAGGGTTTCCTATTGCGACAGGTCGGGGCGTCGCGTTCTGAAGGCGACACATCCCCATGTCGCGACCTCAGCTAAGAGGTCCGGTTATGCATGCTTTTAATGTTTTAGTTATTCGATTATTCGTAACTGTTGTGCATGGCAATGACAGGTGGAGCCAGTGCACTTGTTACGCTCATGGAGCGTATTGCTCACGAGCTGGGCATATATTACGTGGTTAATGTGTTATGTACCTAATCGGCTTGGTGTTTACGTAGTATGTGTGGTGCAATGACACCTATAGTGCTCTTTGAGCATGTTGTCCATATGTTGGACATGTTGTATACGTAAATGTTGTGTGGTGCACCTGGTTGGTGTATTATACACGTGTTGTCTACGTGGTTTGGATACCGTACTTGTGATTTGTGTGTGCATGGCACATCGTACGTTATCGTGTTTTTATTATATTATTATTGTGGTTAGTTCGTGGTATTGTCGCGATGAGGTTCACATTTCAACCTAGCTTTGATTCTTTGGAATCTTTTATAGATTATCTTAGATGGATAATTACTAAAGTATAAGTATGATTATTACGTGATTATTGTGTACTGTGTTAGTGTGGCAGTGGAGGTCACAAGGTGACCGATGACAGGCCATGGTGTTATTATAATATGGTTTATGTGTGTGATTGTGTTCGTTAGCTTGTGAGTCACATGGTGACTGGAACAAGCTATTCCTAGCACATATACCGTGATTGGTAATAAAAAGTGTTTGTGTATATATCGTGGTTTGTGTGCTAGCTGAGTGTGGTGGTCCGGCGCCTGTTCCGGAATGCCTCTCTAGTCGGGTACCCCAGGTTCTGTGTGAGCTAGGCATGCGTGCTTGTTGAGCTCGGGGTTTGTCCCAGTACTCGTGTTGTACCGTCAAGGTCTATGTCATCCGTCCTGGACACCCTCACTCCTGTGTTTGAGTTGTACGTCCGGCTGAGGGAAAGACGACAATAGGATTGCGGCTTATGTTTGTGGGTGTGCAATCTCTTGTAGCACGCTCGTAGTTGGGGGTACGGACACCAGTAGTCGGCACTGGTCCCTAGCTAGTCATGTTTTCCAGTGCCTCACTCTAGGGAGCTTAGGCCAGAGTCCTTAGAGGTGCCAGACGTGGACCTGCAGCTGTGTGTCTGCAGGTGTGGTGTTGGTTGGTCTCCACAGTTGTTTGACTTGTTCTCGTGGAGCGGCAGTTGGACCTTTCGTCCGTCCTTGACTGCGAGACTGAGAGGTTGTTCTTGTGTTGTGTTGTCCGGGTTGGATACTGGCCTGATCAGCCAGTAGTCCGTTCTCGCGTGGTGACGTCGTTCGTTTCCGACTCATGCGTTACCACAGGTCGTGGTTTGTGAGCGGTAGCTCACTAGTGTGGTTTTTGTGAGCAATGGCTCACTAGTGTTAGTTGTGAATGGTGACTCACTAGTGTTGGTTTGATTTCTGTGATGTGCCCTGTGGTTGGCACAGTGGTATCAAGGTTTTATCGTGGTGGAGTGCCTTGAGTGTGGCACTTGTGTGGTTGTGATTTCCATAGTGGTACCTCGTGGTAGCAGGTACCTGTACCCTATATGGGTACTGTTTTGTGGTGGTACCTCTTGATGGTAGGTACTCGTACCCTTTATGGTTATTTGTTCCTCGTGGTACATAGTGTACCAGTCTTTCTATGTGTTGTGGAGTAGCTGTGCTCCGTGAAAGTCGTGTGGTGTGACCTTCCACTCGTTGTGTTTTCCCTTTTCTCGGGTAAATTCCAATTATGGTTTTAGTGTGATATGAATTGGCTTCGTGGTAGCCAGTTCTGTTACCTCGTGTGTAGTTTCCGACGTAGTGTGTTCTGGGGTATAAGGGACCAGCTTTTTGTTAGCAATCATGTTACTCAAGTGTTTGAGGTTCACCTGTGAAGCTTGTAGCCTGGGCAGTGATTCGCCTGTGTGGCTTATAGCTTAGGCAACCAGTTGTTGTAGCAGTGTGTCGATGAGACTGTGGTTTAGGCACTTCAGTTGTTGGGCGGACTAGTAGTATTGTACTAGTCCTATAGTCCCACATTCCTTCCGAGGAGTTTATGTTTATTGTCATGATTATGTTTAGTTGTTATTTATTGTAATAATGTGAGCATGTCATGGTTTAGCTATCAGTGTTGCCAGTGAGACCCTCTAGGGTTGAGGTCTCTTATGTTTAGTTGTTGAGGTTTTTGGGTGGTCCCCTACTGAGCCTGTGACTTGTTGAGGCTCACTCCCCTACAGTTTCTTTCAGGACTTGCCGTGTGTTTGGCTTGCAGCAGCGTTGTAGCAGACTCGTACCACCAGCAGTAGTGTAGTAGTTAGTTTGTGTGAGCTTGTGCTCCCTCGGGGTATGCCCTAGGTAGTTGTACTTTTTAATTGGACATGTAATAATGTAATGGGACAGCTGTAAATTGTTATATGCAGGTATGAGCACATGTACTTTCTTGTGTCTTATATTGTTTAGTTGTCTTTTATATTCTTACTGGACACTTGTGTGAGCTATATATCCCTTGCGAGACTTCGGTCCATTCGCGGGAGATGGATCTGGATATGGAGCCTTATTGGGCATAAGTACCCCGGTCCGTCACAGTTGGTATCAGAGCATGGTCCAGTTAGAATATGAAAAGATATTAAGGTTACAAAAATGTCCTAAGACATGGTTTAATGTCCACTGCTGGTAGTAAGTCTGCAGTTTTATGTAGCTATAGTGTGGTTTTTATGAGAGTTTTTGGTATGAGAACTGCGTGTTTCTGTTTGTTAATCTGGCAGTTGTTAGAGATGGCAGAGAAATGACACGGTTAATAGTGTAGAGTGAGTGTGGTCACATCGGGGTGCCAGTCTGTGATTAAATTATAATTGTTTAAAGGTTCTCAGTTATAGAAATTAAAGCGATTGATGAATTTAGTTATAGAAATCAGTGAAAGTGTTTTAGTGAGGACCAGAGTTAGCAGAGGCAAATATAGAGTAATGATGTGATGGAATGGCAGAAGGAACAGTGCTTTGGTGGGAAATAGAGCAGTGTGATCATGAATGTTAGATATGAGTTGTGGCTGAGAATTTTGGCAAAACTAATTAATGTATTTGAGGTTTATGTGGATAGATATTAAGGAAGTGGTGTGATTAAGTAATGTGTCAGGTTTGAAGTGATTAAGTAAGATAGTTCAGTTAAAGATGTGGTATTTACAAACAGAGGAACATAATGCGTGGCAGTCAGATAAAGTGTGTTTTGTGGTTAGAGATGGGTGCAGTGAAGAGTTTTAGAATAGTGCTATTATGAATAAAGATGGTAATAGAAAGTTTGATACAGAGAATTGTGTAAATATGTACAGAGTTAAGCAGCTGGGTAAAGAAAGAATAAAGGAAGAAAAGTGGACAGCCAGACTTGTCTGAAAATCATATAAGAAAGATATTTGGTTAGTCAGTGACAGTGGATAAGGATTTTGTAGAAAGATTTGTATAGAATCACAGTGTTAAAGATAAGAGCAGTATTACTAATGTTTGTGTACAATTTATGGGCACGGTGAGATTAGGTAGTTAGCAGAACAATTGAAGGATAGTGGGCAGATTAAGAGGTGGTAAAGCAAAACAGAAAGGGTAAAGAAAAGTATGATCAGTTTTGCAGCAAGGAATTTTGAATGAGATGGCATCGAGTAAGTTTTGTCCTAATAATAGTGTTACTACATTGAAAATAGAAATTGTAAAAAGATATGGGTTTGGTATGCTGAGTCAGTCAGAAATATTGTGTAAAGGGAGGAAAGTATGTAAATGGTTAAAATGTGTTAGCAGTGATATGGTAAAATTCAGAATTTAATGTGGCACAGAAATAATTGAAGACAAAATCCGAGCAAGGTCAGTTAAGCAGTGTAATTATGAGATAGAAAAGTGCAGCGTTAGTCTGGGAATATGAATTAAGGTAAAATATGTTGACAGTGGTATGCCAGAATTTAAAGGTTGAGCAGGTGGCTCAATCAGAGTAAGAAAAACAGACTGAAAATAATAGTGTTTTCATCCAGTGGTAAGTGAATAAATAGAATAATTATGAAAGTCAGTGAAGTAGAAATTGACGTCAGAATTATGGTTTTGCTCAGCATTCGGAATAATCAGAGTGGCACAGCAGAAGCGTGGTGGGACAATAACCCACAGGTCAGACAGTTAAGTATGTGAATGCAGATAAAGTAGAATAATGGCTAGCAGTGTTAAGTGAGTAATGGAATGGCATTAAGAAATTCGAGAATTTAAGCAAGGTTTAGCATGAAAGAACATTCAAAGGTAGCGGAATAAAGTGAAAGAATTTGAGCAGGAAAAGCGGTCCCGAAAGAAATGTTGCCAACACAGCCCAGAAAATATGAAAGTAGGTTCAGTCCAAGGAGATAAAGCGCCACCAGCAAGATAGAATCGCCTACGGATAAAAGGTAAGGAAATAGCAGATTGAAATTACAGAATAAGGCAGTTGTGGAATGAATTGAAAAGAAAGGAAAGGCAGAACAAACATGGGAATGAACAGATGGATCAGTTAGCGCAGATGATTAAAGTGAAAGATACAAAGGAAGGGTATCCTACTTGCTCTATATACGATTTTGTTTCTTTTTAGGTTATAATTCGGTTTACTGTGGTTTGTTTTGAATGTCGAGGACGACATTCCTTTTTAGGTTATAATAATGTAACATCTCACATTTTTCAGATCTTTGTGGATCCCTGCTTAGTGGGTTTGGTGGCCAATGTGTGGCCCATGAGTTTGAGTTTCAGGTGTTACGCACGTTGTAAGGCTTGGTGGGCCGTCAGATTGGGCCCAAAGCGCTCACAGGTTTTTCTACCTGTGAACGCGACAGGGGTGTGCATCGCATTTTGAACGCGACAGCCCTGGGGGTCGCGTCCTTGTTACCGCTGTTGAGCGGTCGACGTCTGCATGCGCGCCACGTGTTGCGCGTTGGGTGGCCTGCTGATGTCGGTCTTGTGAAGGCGACGACCAACTACATCGCATTCAGGTTGCGACGTAGGGCTACGTCGCGTTCTCAACTACAAAGCATTTTTAAGGAACCCCAGCCGAACAGAGCTTCCGCAGGCTCTGCTCGACCAGGGGGAGCTGCTGCGGGGTTTTTCTGGGCGATTCGAGGTCCTAGTGGAGTTCTCGGCACGCTCTCGCCGCGAGGACGTCATGTGGAGTGGGGGAAACACCGAGGGACCTCCAGTATTCATGCTCTTTGTGAAGGTAGGGTGTTCTACCTCGTTTTGTGTTGTAGATTGCATGTTTGTTTGTTTATTGTTTTGAAAACATTAGATACCATGCTAGGGTATCCATTAAAGCATGAAAAATAGAATTAAAGGTGTTTTACATGGTTTGTGGGGGTGATCCGGAAGAGGATCCCGGGTTAGGGTTTTCGCCTATGAAGGCGACAGACCCTGCCGTCGCGACAATGTCGCGACAGGTCGACTCGTCGCTATAGGGTTTCCTATTGCGACAGGTCGGGGCGTCGCGTTCTGAAGGCGACACATCCCCATGTCACGACCTCAGTTGAGAGGTCCGATTATGCATGCTTTTAATGTTTTAGTTATTCGATTATTCGTAAATGTTGTGCATGGCAATGACAGGTGGAGCCAGTGCACTTGTTACGCTCATGGAGCGTATTGCTCACGAGCTGGGCATGTATTACGTGGTTAATGTGTTGTGTACGTAATCGGCTTGGTGTTTACGTAGTATGTGTGGTGCGATGACACCTATAGCGCTCTTGGAGTATGCTGTCTATATCTTGGACATGTTGTATACGTAAATGTTGTGTGGTGCACCTGGTGGGTGTATTATACACGTGTTGTCTATGTGGTTTGGATGTTGTACTTGTGATTTGTGTGTGCATGGCACATCGTACGTTATCGTGTTTATTATATATTAATTATTGTGGTTAGTTCGTGGTATTGTGGCGTTGAGGTTCACGTTTAAACCTAGCTTTGATTCTTTGGAATCTTTTATAGATTATCTTAGATGGATAATTAGTAAAGTATAAGTATGATTATTACGTGATTATTGTGTACTGTGTTAGTGTGGCGGTGGAGGTCACAAGGTGACCGATGACAGGCCGTGGTGTTATTATTAATATGGTTTATGTGTGTGATTGTGTTCGTTAGCTTGTGAGTCACAGGGTGACTGGAACAAGCTATTCCTAGCATATATACCGTGATTGGTAATAAAAAGTGTTTGTGTATATATCGTGGTTTGTGTGCTAGCCGAGTGTGGTGGTCCGGCGCCTGTTCCGGAATGCCTCTCTAGTCGGGTACCCCAGGTTCTGTGTGAGCCAGGCACATATGCTTGTTGTGCTCAGGGTTTGTCCCGGTACTCGTGTTGTACCGTCGAGGTCTGTGTCGTCTGTCTTGGACACCCTCACTCCTGTGTTTGAGTTGTACGTCTGGCTGAGGGAAAGACGACAGTAGGACAGCGGCTTGTGTTTGTGGGTGTGCAGTCGCTTGTAGCGCACTCGTAGTTGGGGGTACGGACACCAGTAGTCGACACTAGTCCCCAGCTAGTCCTGTTTTCCAGTGCCTCACTCTAGGGAGCTTAGGCCAGAGTCCCTAGAGGTGCCAGGCATGGACCTGCAACTGTGTCTGCAGGTGTAGTGTTGGTTGGTCTCCACAGTTGTTTGACTTGTTCTCATGGAGCGGCAGTTGGACCTTTCGTCTGTGACTGCGAGACTGAGAGGTTGTTCTTGTGTTGTGTTGTCCTGGTTGGATACTGGCCTGATCAGCCAGTAGTCCGTTCTCGCGTGGTGGCGCCGTTCCTTTCCGACTCGTGCTTTACCACAAGTCGTGGTTTGTGAGTGGTAGCTCACTAGTGTGGTTTTTGTGAGCAATGGCTCACTAGTGTTAGTTGTGAACGGTGACTCACTGGTTGTAGTTTGATTTCTGTGATGTGCCCCGTGGTTGGCACAGTGGTATCAAGGTTTTATCATGGTGGAGTGCCTTGTGTGTGGCACTTGTGTGGTTGTGATTTCCGTAGTGGTACCTCGTGGTAGCATGTACCTGTACTCTATAATGGTAGGTGCTGGAGGTGCTGTGGAGGATGATGGTGGAGAAGGAGGAGCTGGAGTTGGAAGAGGAGAAGAACTAGGGGGCTCAGGGGCTACAGCCTGGTCTTCTGCTCTGGAAGGTGCAGCCTCTGAATTCACTGGCCCGGGTGGCCCAGACACATCCTCTGTTGGCCCTGATGGTCCAGACTTATCTGCATCAGCTGGCCCTGAAACTGCCACTTCTTCAACAACTTTTGGCCCAGATGGCCCTGCTGATTCTTTAGAATTTGGCCCTGATGGCCGATCTTCTGCCACAACTGATGGCCTTGAAGGCCCAGATTTCTCAACATTCACTGGCCCTGATGGCCGGATATCTTCATCTGATTGCCTTGGCCCTGATGGCCCTGAGCTGCTAGCAGGAGGTGCAGGAGGAGCAGGAGGGGCAGGAGTAGATTGCACCCTCAAAAGATCTGAAATAGCAGCTACTGATTCCTTGATGCTGCTGAGCTCACTTCTCACCCATCTAAAGGCATTTTTGACCATGCCCATTTCCTTAGCTGCAGTGCTCTGGCTTATGAAAATTGATGCTATATCAGATTGCACAGAGCAAAGAATTTTACCTTGTTCATCTAATCTATCAATTATGGGCTTCAGATTGATCTTCAATTTCTTCTGTCTTAGCCTCCGGTGTGGCTTTCCTGTGAGGAGGGGAATCTCAGGAACTACACTTTTACCCTTTTCACTTGCCCTAGCAACGGGCTCCACATTATCAACATTTTCTTCATCAGAGGTGCTCTCCCCAACACCTTCTTGAAACTGATCAACTTGGGGGCTAGCAGTATGCTCCCCCTGAAGCTCTGCTTCCTTCTCAGCTATATGCTCCCCCTAACTAGGAGCATCGTTCATCTGAACATCCTTATTGTGGCCTGATGCCACATCTTCATGAACATCTTCTTGCTCCTCCTGAATGGGAGCATCTTCCATTACGACATCTTCACTGTGGCCTGGTACCACATGTGACGGACCAGGTACTTATGCCCAATAAGGCTCCATATCCAGATCCGTCTCCCATGAACGGACTGAAGTCTCACAAGGGATAGCTCACACAAGTGTCCAGTAAGAATATAAAAGACAACTACACAGTATAAGATAAAAGAAAGTACATGTGCTCATACCTGTATATAAAATTTACAACTGTCCCATTACATTATTACATGTCCAATTAAAAAGTACAACTACCTGGGGCATACCCCGAGGGAGCACAAGCTCACACAAACTAACTACTACACTACTGCTGGTGGTACGAGTCTACTACAACGCTGCTGCAAGCGAAACACACGGCAAGTCCTGAAAGAAACTGTAGGGGAGTGAGCCTCAACAAGTCACAGGCTCAGTAGGGGACCACCTAAAAATCTCAACAACTAAACATAAGAGACCTCAACCCTAGAGGGTCTCACTGGCAACACTGATAGCCAAACCATGACATGCTCACATTATTACAATAAATAACAACTAAACATAATTATGACAATAAACATAAAGTCCTCGGAAGGAATGTGGGACTACAGGACTAGTACAATACTACTAGTCCGCCCAACTACTGAAGTGCCTAAACCACAGTCTCATCGGCACACTGCTACAACAACTGGTTGCCTAAGCTATAAGCCACACAGGCGAATCATTGCCCAGACTACAAGCTTCACAGGCAAACCTCAAACACTTGAGTAACAGGATTGCTAACAAAGAGCTGGTCCCTTATACCCCAAAACACACTACGTCAGAAACTACACACGAGGTAACAGGACTGGATACCACGAAGCCAATTCATATCACACTAAAACCGTAATTGGAATCTTACCCGAGAAAAGGGAAAACACAACAAGTGGAAGGTCACACCACACGACTTTCACGGAGCACAGCTACCCACAACACCTAGAAAGACTGGTACACTATGTACCACGAGAAACAATAACCCTAAAGGGTATGGGTACCTACCATCAAGAGGTACCACTACAAAACCTACCCATATAGGGTACAGGTACCTACTACCACGAGGTACCACTACGGATCTACACTGTGATAAATATAAAGCTAAGAACTTCCTTGTTAAACACTTTTTCTAACTCATATAGGTCACTTTGACTCACATTTGCATCATTATTTTAACTACATTCAACTCATTATGTCTGGCTATACTTTGTGTTGAGTGTCTTTATGATTAAACTTTACTACACAATTGCAAAATACAATAATTTCTCTCATATATCTATATCACTTTGACTCACTCATTTTGATCATTCCTAAACATTCCTTTCCACAACTTCATTTCTTGATCTCCTACCACTTATATTTCACGCCCATCTTTTTGATGTTGTCAAAAAGGGGGAGAAAATGCTTATGGGGGAGCATAAGGGGCGCTTATGGGGGAGTAAAAGAATGAGTTTTTGGGAGAAAAAGAATGACAAAAAAAGTATGAGCATGAGCATAAGCATTTATTTTGTCATCATCAAAAAGGGGGAGAATATTCTGTTGACTGTGTAATTAATGTTTTGATGATGATTCTAACGATGACTAAAATATTGGTTGTGAATAATGTCTAAACACTCATACTTTGATTTTGTTGATGACATATTGTACATATTATAATGATGACTAAATATCATGTTTTTGATTCCTCATATTTCATATTTTGATGATAATGATATGTTTTGATGGTTCAAATTTTATATATAAAGGTTTACACAATTTTGTCAAAGTTGTGTCGACACACATTGGAAGTTAAGTCGACACACATAGTCTACACAGTAAGTTCCTGAAGAACAAAGTCACAGTTGTGTTGACACTAGTTGTCAATCAAGTCGACACACATAGTTTGTCCAGTAAGCTATATCTCAGAAAAATACAGGAGGTCGACACTAGTTGTAAATCAGTCGACATAAGTTTCCTCCCAGTAAGCTGAAACTGACACTTAGTCAGTAGTGTCCACACATATGCAAACTTATGTCGACACACATTGCGTGAAAACTCAAAAATGTAAAGGGTATTATTTCTAAAGGGTGTGACTTATCTCTGGAGACTTCTTGGAGATTCTCTTATTACCAAAATACTATTTCATCTAAGTGGCAATGAGGAAAAGGACTTTTTGACACGTGGCAACATTGGGTGAACTCTAGGTTTCTGTGCACTTGTTTCCCACATAAAAGGGACTGTACCTAGGCTATAAAAGCTCCTGTCTCATCTGAAGAAGACATCCATCGAAGCAATCAAATATAGAGGTTGTGGGGGTCAAAGGCCAAGCATAGAGAGAGAGTGTTGGAGTGGTGAAAGAGGAGTAGATCAAGAAGAAGAGCAGCAGAGGAAGAACGAGCAATCGGAAGAAGGAGCAGATCTGAAACAGAGCATCGTGAATGAAGGAGTACTCCATCTGATCTTCTCAAGAGACTTCAATTCAAGCTTCCTACAAATCGTCTTCAACAAGGAACATCAATTCATCTATCTTCTACTTATTTCTATTGGAGTGTTCATCTTAATTTGTTTTCGAGTGCTCGTGAGATCTGTACATGTGTTCTGTACAGATTTCAGTGTGCTTGTAAGTGTGTGAATCAGATCAGTGCTAGAAGATCTGATTTCTTGTGAACTTGATCTAGCTAGTGTGGTTTGAGCCATCGTGCTCATATGTGTGATCTGAGCCGTCGTGCTCATATGTGTGTGTTGAGCCGTCGAGCTCTAACGTGTGTGTGGTCTGAGCTTTCGAGCTCAAGTGTGTGTTGTACTTGGTTTTGAGTAGTGTAGCCTCACTATGTGAGGGGTGGATGTAGGAATCACTAGTGTGATTTACGAACCACCTAAAAATCTCCTGTGTAGTGGTTTGATTTGTTTTTCTGCGCTAGATGCATGCATAGGAATTTCGCTCACACACTACATGTCTATTTGTCTCACACACTAGTCTTCAACTTACTCACACAAGCACATCATATCAGTACAATTTTGGTTGAATTGATTTAGAATCTGAAGTAATTTTTTAAAGTACTTAGTCTTATGTTGTCATTGGTATAGATCTATTCAACGCTCCCTTCTAGATCTATTCTCCCTACTTGTTTGATCCTACAATCCTCTGCCAAAGCCTCATTTTATCCTGATAAAATAGTAGATTTCTCCTAGATAACCAGCTAGTTGAGTTTAGTAGCAAATGTTGTGGAAGCCATGGGCTGGAGAAGACTTTATGAGATTCAGGAACCAACATTTGAAGGCACAATCAAAGCCTCTTATATAACCCTATTAGTTTCAGCAGATGGGTCTTTGAAAGGCTCTATCAAAGGCAAAACAATCACTATTTCTAAAGCTATTTTGGTAGAAATCTTAGAATGTCTTACTTCTAACCATAGGCCAAATGAAGCAGAGATTGGGCATAGTTGGTAGCAGAGGGACTACTCACAAGAAGGGGCTTATCATCAACCAACTTACTACTGAGAAGAGACTCCTCCATGCCATTATTACAACCATTGTGACCCCAAGAGTAGGAACCCACTCTTCTATCACAGCCAGAAATGGAAACTTGCTCTTTTGGGCCATTCAAAGGCATCATGTCAGTTTGACCTTTGTGATCATGGAGAGAATGTCAAGGTCAAGGAATCTAAATGAATCTTTTCCTTATGGACCACTACTGGCAATTTTATTCAGAGAAATTCAATGAATTTGGAAGAAGAATTAGCCACTCCAGTCAAAGAGAAAATTGGGCTATCCACTCTCTGCAAGAGTCACTACTCCTTAAAGGATAAAGTCCAAAATTTGTGGATCAAAGATTTATACCAAACTGCACACATGAAGTCTTTACTGATGAGTTGCAGGGTACACCCTCCATTTCCCCTCAATCTCACTCAATAGAAGACAGACAAGAATAAATTGCTCTTGTTGAAGAAGAACAAGCAGGACCCTCTATTGAACTAGAAATCCCTGAAGAAATACTTGCCCAAGTAATCAAGGATAGAAAAGCAAGTCTGTTGTGCATGAAGAAACTCCTCCAAGTCCTCCTGTTCATGAGCCTTTTATGGAGAAAGATTACCACCGTGTCTCTCCACCACCCGTAGAGAGCCAGCCAAGGTCTCAGGGGGAGAGAAGTAGAACCATAGATGATTTGTTTGAATTGGTCCTCAAGCAACAAGACATGCTAAGTGTACTGCAGATGCAAATCCATCAAGTGGATGTTAAGTCTAATTTTATATCTGATGAGATTCAACAGGTAGGAGATTTATTCTTTCAGTTTGTATGTAATCAAAACAAGAGCAGTACCACTACATATGCTAGCCACAACACCTACTGTAGAGGCAATGGTAGAAGAAAGAGTTGTACCAAAGGTAGAACCAGAACCAACAACAACTACAACAGAAATAGTAACAGAGATGCCAATAGTGCAGCCAACACACCAGCCAGCAGTGCAGATGGCAGCAACTGCAGCAAAGCAGCCATTAGAGCAATAGCCAGCAGCAGCAAAAGAACAGGCAGCAAAGGCAAAGGCAGCTTCCACAGAACAGCCACAATCAGATCTAACTCCCTCCCCTCGGGATCTCATTCTAAGGTATTCACAAGGAGAGCTAATAGGAAGTTGGTCAAGTCAGGATCCATACTCTTTCATACCTCCCAGTCAACCCCCTCTTCTAATCCTGATCCCTCATCTATTCCTATGCCTTCTTCACAACCAGCCACTTCTTATGCCTCTTTTCCTCAAATGTACACCAACAGTCAGAACCCTTAGACATCCCTGAACTTCAGCATTTACCACCCTCGTTTTTCTCATCTCTTCCCCATTCATCTACTCCTACTTCTGACCTTAGTACTCAACCTTTAGTTAAGATTGTGCCTAGTGAAGAGCTTCCCTCACAAGTTGGGTAGAAGAGAAAAAGAAAAGATGTCAGAACATATTATCGTCCATTCTAGTATGTCTTTATCCATCATTCTAGGATGAACTTTAATTTGTTTGAAGAATTTTTTATGATCAAAGTATTTTTGGAAGTCCATGGGATGCCTAACTACAAACTAGAAGATTGGCTCCCTCTTTTGCTTAAAACCAAGAAATTTATTCTAGAAGTCTTAAATGCCATCATTCATTCCAGTCACAATCTTAGTGCTAAGGAATTTATGAAAGTATACACTGGTGAAGCAGCCAAGTATAGAGAAGCCAGAGTAGGAGGCACTGGTCCTATCAATGTTCATACCCATTTGAATCTACGCTTCTTTGATTTTTTTGGTATTCTCATAAAGCAGTATCAAGAAAGCTTCAGCCAGATAAAGAGATTTAATGAAGAAAGATTTCAGCTCAACTTAGTTGATGTTAGCCAAGGTCAATGGGCTATGTTGTTGAAAGGGCAGAGGAAAATTACACCCTCAATGACTGTGGTGGATTGCCCTCTTCCTTGTACCCCAGCCTGATAGGTGCAATTTTCTTCAAAAATGATTTTTCCCAAGTTGTTTTCAATAGGCACATCAGACTAGCAGTTAGATTTCAGATTAAGTACTCCAAAGTCTTATCATTTCAGAGATTTGCCCTCATTCACACTGTAAAGACAACAAAGTATCTTCAAGAATTTCAGCAGTGCTTTGTAGAATCTGAAAGATTAACTGAAGAGCAGTGGGCAACATGTTATTCAGAAGAGGCTAAAGAATGTAGGAAGAAAAAGCTCCATCCCTCTTCTTGCATGGCTAAGAATTATGATGATCTTAGGAAATCTCTTACACTCAAGTGGGAAGGCAGATATGATATGTATTACAAGGCCAAAAGTAGTAGCACATTCACAAGGACTTCAGTGAACATTACACAAATGATTTTCTGCACAAAGCTGTTAACATGAAGTTTATTCCTTTGAGGGATAGTCTAGACAATGAAGCCTATCATCATAGACTAGGTTGGTATCATCACCGCCACCTCAAATCCTACAGGAAAATCCCTTCCATTGGCCCTTCCTATAATATAGATTCTTCTATCTTTGAACATGTCTTTCCTGAGAATGAGAAGAAGTTGTGGAAGCTTCTACAACCATTCGTTGAACAAAGGTCATCAATCGAAGTCCAATTCCAACTCCTGGAAAGTCAAAGTGAGAAATTGATTGTTGAAAAAAGTTCATCAATCGAAGTCCAATTTTGACTCTTGGATAGTCGATGTGAGAAATCGATTGTTGAATAAATGTCATCAATTGAAGTCCAACTCCTACTCCTGGGCAGTCGGAGTGAGACATTGATTGATGAACAAAGGTCAGCAGTCGAAGTCTCTCTCAGCGACTTCCGTGCAGTCAAAGTCAGTCATCGATTGGTGAACAAACGCAATCAGTCGAAATCTCACTGTGACTCCTATGCAGTCGAAGTCAGTTATCGATTGATGAACAAATGCGATCAGTCGAAGTTTTCAATATCGATTGATGTATTATTTCGATTGGCTATTTTCTAAACATCGATTTATGAAGTTTTAAATATGGATTGTTGATGTTCTACATAGAGATTGTTGAAGTATTATTTCGATTGACTTTGTAATCCTTTATGTAATATTTCTGAATATCAATTGGTGAACATTATAATATGTATTAAAGATATGTCCATACATTTTGATTTAATTTTTTTAAAGTACATATCTGAAGCACTATAGCTTAGATTATTCCCAATAGCTATATGTTTTTGCAAGATAAGCACAAGTGTCATTCAAATTGACATATTTCCAGTTCTTAAGAAAAAGTCTTTTGCAGGTGTACTATGCACCATGTAGGTGTCAATACCTCCATGAATGCTCGCCTACCGCAGCACACTTTAAGTAAAGCTTTTTCTCTAAAGTACTTAGATATCTTTTCAAACGACTTGTTTCTTGCTTTCACTTAATATTTTATTGCTTACAAGTCCAAACCATGCGTAAGAGAAAAGTCCTTGCATGGGTATGGTGTTCGCAGATATCCACTGTGGCTGTCTACAGAACCATCTAGCCATCCATATAGTTAGGAAGTCATCGATCAACTCAAGGATCTGAAGATAGATCTCTCAAGCTATCTCTTCAGTCACAATGTTCAAATTTTTTAAACGGCTATATTCCAATAGGAAACAAGACTCTAAAGTTTATATAAGGTGTTGAAGTTTCTCTGTGAAGAACAACATACATACACATATAGAAAAAAATATATCAAGAGATACAAGAAGCAATGAAGCACAAAAGAGAAGAGTGCACATAGAAAACCTGAAGGAGAACAATCTATGCAAGCAAGCCAACTCCAAGCTCTCCTGCTCTTCTGCATTCAGAAGCTTGTATGCGGGTGGTTTTGATAGTCTGAGTTCTTCTTCATAATGCACCCATTAGTCAGAAAGAGTTTAGAACTTTCAAGCATATTTGTATATCTCTTTCTGTTCTTCTGTGTTTGCTCATTCTCTGAGCAAGCACTCTGTCAACACCTCATTCAAAGTAGAAACCAGCATAGGGTTTGTTCCTTGTAGTTCTCCTTTGTAGAAGGGAAGACCTACTGTGGTAGGTGGTTGTTTGCCCCTTCGTTAAAGGGAAAACTTGCTAGAGAGAAAGTGGTTGTAATATCTCTCATCGTAGAGAAGGCCAAGGGTTCTTGGTATTTATGGAAAAGCTCAAGTTGCGCTTGGGGATTGGACGTAGGACTCCTAATTAAAAGGAGGTACAGACCATGATAAATTCTTTGTGTATTATTTGTGATTGTTTTCGCCTAGTTATACTTGTTTTACACACAAAACACAAGGTACTAAAACTTCTGTCAAGTGTTCCTTTAGATTCGGATAACTTTTAAAATTACAGAAAGTCCTATTCACCCCTCTCTAGGACATCGAAAGCTCCACCTAGATCCAACACAAGGTGCCGCATTCAGTTTGTGAACGCAACGAGCATCTCATTGCATTCAGAAGGCGATGGCCCAATACGCCGCAATCCTCACAAGAGTCTTACTACTTAAAAAAAATCAGGATGTTACAAGTTGTCACAAATATGTTCTACTTTTCATCTATCTTTATTAAATATGTGTGTTTAATAGTACTTTGAATGTCAAAGTTATATTATTTGTCAATTGTGGGTAACTACATTATGCTAACATGTTTGCGGATTTTCCTTTCCCTCAAGATATATGTTTTTGTTGCCTTCATCAATTTATAGTCACAGAATTTATCGCAAATATTTGGTTGGATGGCATTTATTGCAACCCCATATATATTATAGTGAATGAAAAATGTACTAAATTGATTAGCTAGCAACATCATACATATAATATAATGGGTTTGGGCAATGATGAACAAACTTTCATATTCAATTCAATGATTGGATGCTCACTTTGGCAACCTTGTTAAAGTGAAGATACATTTGTATAGCTTATTTGAGCCCAACTATTTTATTATCCTCTCCTACACGCGTGATCTTGCAATAGGCAAGGGTCAGATGTAATGGAACAAATGACATAGCCATTGAAGCTATTTAATATCATTCATACTTTATGTTTATCTCAAGCTTTTTTTAATGAATTATAAATTATATCAGGTGCCTAACATTGTGTGGTGGCCATTTCTAGCCACCTAAGCCCGCGAGGCCCATCATGGCCCATCGTCATCCTTTGGACGAGCACGACCCTTCGGCAGGGCGACACGTGTCCTCGGGAGGAGGTTGAAGATCCTGAACACGATCTCTGCTCCTAAGCGCCCCCAAGATTCTAGGGGCAGTCTCTGGACACCTCTCATCCTGTTCGGTCCAGACACTGTCTACCAAACAGGCCCTGCAAGAATCATGCCATGGACCCGCTGGCATGAGCAGCGCCCGGGTACCAGGCACCGAGCAGTGGGCCCGGCTACCAAACAGTAGGTCTAGCCTACCGAACAGGCAACCTGCTCGGTACCTTTATGCCCAGGAGAATCCAATCAGCCCTTCGCCTTATCGCGACGGTTACAACGCACGCGCCCCACGATCAAGTGGTGCGTTAACTACCAAGCCCCTCAACGGGCGCTGTAACGCGTAACCCGCCGCCAGAGGTGCGAACGGGCGCGCCCTTTCCGGTGTCATTAGGGGACATTCTGTCCCACTCCCTCTGCACCTTCACCTATAAAAGGCTCAGGTAAACTCCATGCAAAGGTAATGCAACCTTGAACACTCACACTCGCCCTCGCGCGATTCACACACGAGAACCCCCTTTCCTTCAAGCCTCTCTAGTCCTATACTGACTTAGGCATCGGACGGTTCTCCTCGGTTGAAAATCGGGTCCCCCTGATCCAGTTCTGGTGTTGCAGGCCTCCGTCCGCATCGGCGTTCATCTTCCCCATCTTCTTTAGTGGAGGCCCGTTTGGCTCATGGCTAAAAAGGAAAACACCACCACATTTGGCACTGTCTGTGGGAACGACTTCAGCCATGGCTCACGGATGTTCCTCATACCAGAACATTGGCAGCCGGACGACGAGGTCTTGGCAGTCGCGTGCGGAGCTGCCAACGGGGACCCTGCCATCGCCGTACCTGCAACCGCCCAGGAAGTGGCAGAACTTCGAGGGCAAATGCAACACCTAGCGGGGGTCTGTCAAGGCCTTCAGGCCCGGTGATCCCTCCGCTACCGGAGCAGCAGGCGGAGTCGTCTCGTAGACGGTCTCACACCCCTCCGGCGCCGTAGGAGCAGTATGCAGAATTGCCCCGGCGATCGCGCCGAGCACCTTCGGCGCGTCAGACACTGGAGCGGCAAGATAATTCACCTTGCCATTCCGCAGTGGTCCCGCCTGCCCCACGTTCCATCGTCAGGGCTAACTCCCACAGGTCCCGTCGTGAGGAGTCTACCCACTCTGATTAGGAGTTAGCAAGACACCTCCATCACGTCGTCGACCTCGAGCGCCGCATTGACGCGATGGTCCAACGGGTAGAGGGTAGGGCTCCGGTGGATGATGATTTGGACTTCCGCTCCCCATTCACGGTGGAGATCTTGGAAGCTCGGGTCTTCCCCAAGCTACCTCTTCCCACCATTGTGCCCTACGATGGCACCACTGATCCTACAAATCACATCCACGACTTTGAGTCACATATGGTGTTCCACGGAGCATCAGACACGGCCAAATGTCGGGCCTTTCCGACCACCCTGAAGGAGACTGCATGGGCATGGTTTGAAGCCCTCTTTGCGGGTTCCATCTCTTCCATCCACCAATTGAAGAAGTCCTTCTGGGACAACTTCCTAGGTGGAAGGTCTCAGTCGCGCACAGCAGCATCTCTTCTGTCTGTTCGGAAGAAGAAAGGCGAAGCGCTCTGGGACTACATCAAGAGGTTCTGGACCGAAGTGCTCTACATCCCCTGCCTCGACGTCCCCTTGGCCACCAGTGCCCTTATCTAGGGCACTCGTGATGGCTTCCTCCAGAGGACGTTGGGGGTGCAGCAACCCTCCACCCTCGTCGAGCTGCTCTCCACCACCCAGCATCACGCCGCATGCGACGAGAGCCTAGCAGCTGGCTGAGCAGAGCAGGGAGAGCAATCGGAGAAGAAGCAGCCTTCTGATAATGGTTCCGACTGAGACCGGAAGAAAGGCCGGCACAACGGAGATTCGCCGCGCCGACCACGCCCCTTCACCGACTACACCCCGCTCACGGTGGCTCCCGAACAGATCCTGGCCGAGATCCGGGATGAACCTTATGTTCGGTGGCCACCAAGGATGCGCTCTGATCCCCGCAGGTGCAACCAGGACAAGTACTGTCGCTTCTACCGCGACCACGGCCACGAAACCTCTGAGTGCCGCCAGCTCAAGGACGAGATCGAGTCCTTGATTAAACGCGGCTATCTTGGGCGGTATGTGCGCTGTAATGAAGACCGCCAAAGGCGCCGAGAACGGACTCCCAAGCAGCCGATCAACAACGAGCCCAATGGGAAAGAGATCAACGTGATCGCGGGAGGCTTCGGCGTGGGCGGAGAAAGCAATCAAAGTCAACGTGACTATGCTCGGCGGGTGTACGTGGTGGACAGGCCCCCAGTGCCTCGCCCAGGTCCCTATCCCCCCAATCCCTCACGCGCACGGTCCGAGGAGGCTATAACCTTCTCGGATGAAGATCTTGTAGGAGTCTCCACTCCACACACTGATGCGCTGGTCGTTTCATCCACCATCAATAACTGTACCGTGCGCCAGATTCCGGTGGATAATGGAAGTGCCATGGATGTATTGGCTTATGATTGTTTCCTGCTTATGGGTTTAAAAACCGACCAGCTCACCCCGGTAGAATCGCCTCTTTTCGGATTCTCGGGGGTTTCAGTTCAACCCATGGGACGAGTGCGCCTCCCAATTACTCTTGGGACGGCTCCAAAGAACGTAACCAAGATGGTGGATTTCTTGGTTATTCAAAGCATGCCTGGCTACAATGCCATCCTAGGAAGGGGCCTAATCGGTCCAATTAAAGCTGATCCCTCATCCCTCCATCAAAAGCTGAAGTTTCCCACTTCGTGTGGGATTGGCGAGGTGCTAGGCAGTCAGCGTGAGTCTCGACGGTGCTATGTCCTCTTCTTGAGAGACAAACAGCCCCTTACGGCACCAGCAATTACTGCCCCACCCGCCGATCAGCCTTCCACCAGTAGAGGCACACCATTCGAAGACCTGCTTCCTGTTCAGGTGGACGACGACCCCGAACACGTCCTCTATATTGGCGCACTACTGCCGGAAGCCGAACAACAGTGCTACAAGGCTTTCCTGCTAGCCAATTTAGATGTGTTCGCGTGGTCAAACGAAGAACTGCCCGACATATCTCTGAAAGTGATGGTGCATCGCCTTCGCCTGGACCCGAAGGTGCCTCCGGTCCAGCAAAGAAGGAGACTCGTAAACCGTGAATGGTAGGCCGTGATCCAAGATCACGTTGTCAAAAGCCAAACTATTGGGCTCCTCCGGGAAGCCCAATACCTGAGGTGGATCTCCAATGTGGTCCTCGTGCGTAAAGACAATGGCAAATGGCGTGTGCGCGTGGACTACAAAGATCTCAACAAAGCCACGCCCAAGGACAACTTCCCTCTACCGCGCATCGACCAGCTGGTGGATGCAATGTCCGGTCACGAGCTTCTCAGCTTCTTGGACGCGTATTCTGGTTACCACCAGATCCACATGCATCCTCTAGACCAAGACGCCACCACGTTCGTCACCGACCTGAGCCTGTACTGCTTCACCAGGATGCCCTTTGGTCTGAAGAACACTGGCACAACGTACCAGCGGCTGGTCAACAAGATGTTCGAGCCACAGACTGGGAGAAACATGGAGGTCTACGTTGATGATATGTTGGTCAAAACGCTCCCAAGCGTCGACCACATCTCGACCTCGAAGAGACCTTCGCAACTCTGCGAAGGTACAACATGAAGCTTAACCCAGCCAAGTGTGTGTTTGGGGTACGCTCGGGTAAGTTCCTCGGCTTCTTCATCTCAAACAGAGGAATAGAGGCCAACCCTGAGAAGATCCATGCCATACTTGAGATGGGCAGTCCCAAGATGATGCACGACGTCCAATGCCTCACTGGACGTCTCTCAGCACTGAACCGGTTCATGTCCCGAGCAGCGGAGAGGAGCTTCAACTTCTTCAAATTGCTGTGAGGCCCCAAAGGCTCCTCACAGCAAGGGGGGCATGTACGGTGGACCGAGGACTGCGAAGCTGCCTTCGCCGAGCTGAAGGCATATCTGGCAGCCCCACCTGTTCTCTCAAACCCTATGCTCGGGGAACCCTTGTTCGTGTACCTTTCGGTCACTGAACACTCCATCAGTGCAGTGTTGATCAGAGAAGAGGCGACGGCACAGCATCCAGTCTACTACATCAGTAGGATCCTTCAAGAGACTAAAAGAAGGTACCCTCGCGCAGAGAAGCTCGCCCTGGAACTGGTTACGGCCCCACAGAAGCTTAGGCCCTACTTTCAAGCCCACTCAATTATGGTCCTTACCGACCAGCCATTGAGGCTTATTCTTCAGTGGCTAGAGGCTTCTGGCAGGCTTATCAAATGGGCCATCGAGCTTGGTGAGTTCGACATCAGCTACCGTCCAAGGACGGCCATCCAGGCACAAGCGTTGGCGGATTTCGTTACGGAATGCACCCTTCCGGCTGATCAAGACCCTCCATTGGCTGTCGAGCCCCATGGGAGCTCTACGTGGACAGATCCTCTTGTGTCACAGGGAGCGGAGCAGGCTTGGTTCTCACCTCCTCAGAAGGTTTAGAGTTCCAGTACGCCCTGAGGTTCCGCTTCTCCGCCTCCAACAACGTGGCTGAGTATGAGGCACTACTGTCCGGAATCCAAATGGCTAGACACCTTGGGGCACTTCGGCTAGGGTCTTCAGTGACTCGCAATTGGTCGCCAGCCATGTGAGTGGACACTTCGAAGCAAGGGAGCCCTGCATGGCACAATATCTTCAGCAGGTGAAAAGCCGGGTAGAGGGTCTCCTCTACTTTGAAGTCATACTATAAGGCCCTTGATTTTTATCTTTGGGTGATTGCTTATGTATATATGTAAATATGTATATATGATGTATACTTGTATTGTACAGATTATTTATTTAAAGTATGCATTGTAAATTACATGTATAAATGTATGCTATCGATGTATAAACTTTATTGTGCATAGTACTTACTTGTTTGCATTGCATGAATAAGTATTATTTTAATGTGTGCATTGTAGATTATATATATATATATTGTGGTGTACAAAAAGTTTCTGCAGTTTTAAGTTCAGTTCTGGCGGCCAGTAGACGTCAATATGCGTGGACGCCAATCCCAAGTAAGCGGCCACATCGATGGACGCCGACTCAGAATTGGCAACCATTGATGTTGACGTTTACCTCCCAGATTTGTTGCGATTTCAGATCCAGAAATGCCTCCGGAAATGTCACCCTTGGTTTAGGAAACCGTCCCCCAACGGTAACCTAGCCTACCCAAGTACGTTCCTAAACCCCCAACTCTATATAAGAGACGGATTAGGGCTCAGTTAGGTCCTTTTGACTCTTTGGGTCAAAAACCCTAATTTCTGTGCGAAAACTGATTTTGGAACCCCTTGATCCGGCGAGTGGTGACTTCTTCTGGCGTTCATCATCGACAAGGAGGAAGTCTGAACATTGGAGAAAATGTCTCCAGCATCAAGTTGCGCTCTGCATCAACAAAGGACCCAGATCGGAGGGATTTCGGGGACTCATTGGCTCAGGCCGAGGAGGGCTTCTCTGGCTTAATCCATTGATTGGAGATTTTATCCATGGCAAGTAACCCTTTCACATCATTCCTACATGCGTCTAGTAAGTCCTAGAAATTTTTCGGATTTTATTTCGAGTCCTAGATCCCCAATTTCACCAAGATTTTACGTTCAGTCTGTGTTTTGCACAGATAGGAACTTAACGATAGGATCCCTTGTCGTTAAGATCTTCAGTTGGCGGCACACTTGGTTCGTTAACCTGATAGACGGCCACATGCATGCCGTCAAGTTCACCAGACTGCAACAGTGTACATGTCTGACCCATATATCCTATTTTTTGAATTTCTGCACATGAGGATATAATGTAAAAATGATATGTTATGTAATACCCCTATTAGATCATGCTGTGTAAATTTTGTGAATTTCTGTGGAATACCTTATTTATATGAATTTTTTGAAATGCATGTCAAGCAGGTTATTATCTTGTGAAATTCTGTTTGTGAAATCTATGAGAAGTTTGAATGTCATAAAATTTTTGTAAGATGATTATGAATGTCAGTCCATGTCACGAAAATTTGGGAATTTTCTGATACCTGCATAAATAGATATTTTTCCTGAACTGTAGAACAAAAAACATGTTTTATCAGTATGAAATTTCCATTTAATCGTATAAAAGTAGATAAATTCCTAGAATTTTTCATAGCATTAGGGCTGTCAGAACACATGTATAGAGTGAATTATGGGTGTGAATAATGAAAACCTTGAGAATTAGACTATTTTTACCGTATGTAATGTCACTGTTCGAATTTTCTTAATTATTTGGTATTTCAAAAAATTAGGAAAATTTGCATGTGTACTGTAGAATCCACAAATGGTCTGTGGTTAAATTTTCAAGTGAATTGAACAACAACAGATACTGATTTCATTAATTCATCATGTATTGGCTGTTTTAAAGCATGATAATTTACATTGTTTTCAGCATGATTAGTATTAATTAGTAACTGTTAAACTTGTAAACAACAGTACCATGCTAGATAAACATGAAATATGTGCTTGCATGTGAGTAAGTAAAAGGTGTGTTAAACAATGTACCCTAATGTGTAAATAAAACAAATGTGTAAATGTGCCAATGGGTGACACTGCTACCTTAGAGGGCTGTGGAACCGTACTATGGCAAAGTCCCCATGGGAAGGTTCATAGTGTGTGATGTCCCACGGGCATTGGGATTAAATCCTGGAGGCGGATAGGTACCGCTGGTTAGGGTGGAGAGTGCTTCTCCCGATTCTGCGTAGTAACTAAGGTCTATCATTGTATTGCCTAGATGATAGATATGTGTGTGATGTGACAAGTGTGTGTCCTTCTAGAGGTGGTTTGGACTATGTGTCATGGCATATAATTAAGAATATGTGAGCATGTGTGTGAGATTGTGAACATGTGAACTAGATAAGTGAAATTGTGTAAATGTTTAGTGAGAATATAAATCAATGGTATAACATGTAAAATGATAATTCCTCATATGAATGTGATATATCCATGTCAAAACAGCAATCTATTCATGTGTGTAGATGTGTTAACCATTTGAAAATGATCATAGAATCCATGCTAGGAACGTTTTGTAATATGTGTAAACTCCATGTTTAAAATGGTTATTTTCTTAGCATGTGAATGTAGTTAAATGAGATTTAGTTTAGCATATTGTAAAGTGTGTAGAAAGCATGTGATAGGCTTTAAGTCATTGTAAAACTGTTATAAACCACTTATCATGTGTAGCATGTGTAGAAATCATGTTTAGTTTTTTTTGAAACATTATCAAATCCATGCTTTATATGATAATGGTGTAGCATGAGAATGTGTAAGGTCATGTGATGTATGTATGTTTAGTGTGTTTGGAATTACTTGTTGAGTTCTTTTGGACTCATTCTTGCTTCGGCGTACAGGTGCAAACATTTCTACTTCTTCCGAGGAGATCGTTAGGAGCGACTCAGAGCGGGAGTAGGAGACTTTTGTCTTGGATTCAGCATTGTATTTTCTTCTTTCATAGTATGTAATAAAAGACTATGCGTAGTTTTATGTGGACAATGTAAAAATTGAAATTTCTCAGTTATGAAGTATTTACTTTTCCTTTTCTATATAGACTGTGTATAAATGATGATGATGGAATAAGAGTTACTTTCCAGTTATTTCATTTCCGCTGTCATGTGTTATATATTTGTGTATGTTTCAGCCTAATTGTACAATTCTTGGGTAACCCACTGTAGCGGCGTTCATTATATCGATGTGGGTTGGTGTAACCATACCGGTATAAGGAGGGTCGTTACAGAGATTGGTATCAGAGCTACAGGCTGAAATTGTACATAAAGATAAACATACCATCATCTTCATTGTATGCTAAGTCTGTGTAGATTGTCCACATAGATAAGTAAATAGTTAGAATTAGATAGTCTAGTTCTAATTTGTGATTAAATCATTTTGCAGGGTTTGGCTTCACGTGGTAGGCGTGGTGTTCCTGCTCGTGAGGGTGAGCAGAGGAGAGATGAGCCTCGGCGTGAGGATCAAGGTGAGCAGCAGGCCCCAGCACCCCAGGGTCCTGTACTTCCCCACCGCCACCAGTAGATTATGGAGTGTTCATGCAGGGTTTAGTGCAGGCCATGCAGACGCAGGCCCACACCCAGGCTGCACTCCAGGCTCAGCTGGAGGCTCAGCAGGCTCAGGTTAGAATGATAGACAGAGTAGTATGTTTTACTTGATGATATGTTTACTATGTTGCTATGCTATATGTGTTGCTTATGATGTTTGTTGTGGCAGGCTCAAGTGTCAGTTCCTCATGCTCAGGACCATGGTGGACCCTCCATTATGGAACGGTTCAAGAGGATGTCGCCACCCTCTTTTAAGGGGGAGAGCGACCCGTTACTTGCTGAGAGCTGGATGAGGGAGATCGAGAAGATCTTCCGAGCTATTAGGTGCGCTGAGGATGACAAGGTCACTTTAGCCACCTATATGCTACAAGTAAGTGTAAATTAATTCGGTGGTTATTTCTTAAAGTATAGATTATGTTGGTTATTCCTTATGGGTATTTTTGGCAGGAGCGAGCCGACGTGTGGTGGTCCTCGATGCTACGTACTCGGTTCGAGGATGGTGCTATGGAGGTTGGTTGGGATGAGTTCGTGAGGCTTTTCCGAGCCAAGTTTGTTCCGGAGCACATCCAGGACAAGATGGAGCAGGAGTTCCTTTCACTGACTCAGGGCTCTATGACCGTACTGGAGTACGAGGCCAGGTTTGCCGAGCTGTCTAAGTATGCCCCTCATATTGTAGCTAATGAGCGCAGGAAGGTGAAGAAGTTCGTGATGGGACTGAGACAATCACTGAGGTCGAGGTTGGTAGCTTTCGACCATCGTACCCTTGACGAGGCGCTCAGCGCAGCATGTCGGCAGGAGGGAGAGATGGAGCAGTACTTGGAGGAGAAGAAGGCTTCTCAGAAGAGGCCTGCGGCTCCATTTCAGAGGCAGGAGAAGAAGAAGGCAGCTTTCCAGTCACCGCAGCGTCCCGTGGCATCGGGAAGTAGTCAGGGTAGGTATCTTCTCAGCGTTCCCCTAGTAGTAAGAAGGAGTGTCCTCATTGCGGGAGGGCACATGGTGGTACGAAATGTTGAAAGTTGGCGGGGAAGTACTTGAAGTGCAGGAGCAGCGAGCATAGGATCAAGGATTGCCTCAGACTACAGCAGGGAGGTCAGCGTGGAGCGGCACCAGCCTCAGCAGTAGCAGCAGTAGCAGCACCAGCGATAGGACGACCAGGGAGACCTCGAGCCCCAGATCGGGTGTTTGCGTTAGCTCGTGAGGACGTCGAGCAGGCGGATCATGTCACCGAAGGTACGATTTTGTTCTTAGGTGTGTATGCTCGGGTTTTGTTTGATACGGGTGCTACTCACTCGTTCATTTCCTAGCATTTTGCTAGGCAGTTAGCCTTAGAGTCAGGACTAAAGTCTGAAGATTTAGAGGTCCCTCCTTAGAGTCAGGACTAAAGTCTGAAGATTTAGAGGTCCCTTTGTCTGTGCACACACCTGCGGGCACGGTATCGACCAGGAAGTGTATTCCGTCTTTACTGGTGTATATTGAGGATAGAGTCTTGGAAGGGTGTTTCTTCTTGCTAAAGATGAAGGACTACGATGCTATTCTTGGTCTGGATTGGCTAGAGGAGCACTATGCATTAGTAGATTGTCGTGGGAAGAAGATCATTTTCCGCATTCCTGGTGAATATGAATTTTCTCATCCTTTGCCAAGGAACTTCGGCGGGAAGTTTGTCATCTCTGCCATGAGGGTGATGAGAATGGTGAACAAGGGTTGTGACGCTTTTCTTGCCAGCGTGGTATTAGTACCCAAGGCTGATGAGTCACCCACTCTTGCGGAGATTGATGTAGTGCGAGAGTTTCCAGATGTCTTTCCCGATGACTTATCTGGTTTGCCACCGGCTAGAGAGATAGAGTTCACTCTAGAGTTGCTTCCAGGCACCTCTCCTATCTCGAAGGCACCTTATCGGATGGCACCTGCGGAATTAGCTGAGCTAAGGATGCAATTGCAAGATTTGTTAGATAAGGGATTCATTCGCCCTAGTGTTTCCCCTTGGGACGCACCTGTCTTATTCGTGAAGAAGAAGGATGGGTCACTTAGGTTATGCATTGATTATAGAAAGCTAAACCAAGTGACGGTGAAGAACAGGTATCCCTTACCTCGGATTGATGATCTGTTTGATCAGCTGCAAAATGCATCAATCTTTTCTAAGATTGATTTGCAGTCTGGTTATCATCAGTTGAGGATTAGGAGTGAGGATGTGTCCAAGACGGCTTTTAGAACCAGTTATGGACATTATGAGTTTTTGGTCCTTCCTTTTGGTCTGACTAATGCCCCTACAGTGTTCATGGATCTCATGAACAGGGTGTTTAGACCTTACCTAGATAGTTTCATCGTAGTTTTTATTGATGATGTGTTGGTCTACTCTCCGTATGAGGCCACACATTGTCAGCATTTGAGGGTAGTGTTAGAGGTTCTCCATGAGCACAAGCTGTATGCAAAATTCAGCAAGTGCGATTTTTGGTTGCACGAGGTTCATTTCCTTGGGCATGTTATCTCCGGTGCTGGTGTAGCAGTTGATCCAGCAAAGGTCCAGGCTGTTATGGATTGGGAGATTCCCAAGACTCCTTCGGAGATTAGGAGTTTTCTTGGTCTGACGGGTTATTATCGGCGATTCATTGAGGGATTTTCATCCATCGCCGCACCATTGACTCAGCTAACCAGGAAGGGAGTAAAGTTCGTCTGGTCTGAGGAGTGTGATAGTAGTTTTCAATTATTGAAGACTAAGCTCACATCGGCTCCTGTGTTGGTTTTACCGAGCGGTGTAGAGGGTTTTGCTATCTACACGGATGCATCTCGGATTGGCCTTGGCTGTGTATTGATGCAGCAAGGAAGGGTAGTAGCGTATGCTTCTCGTCAATTGAAGGAGCATGAGCAAAACTATCCGACTCATGATTTGGAGCTTGCGATAGTGGTGCATGCACTGAAGATCTGGAGGCACTATCTTTATGGTGTCAGATTTGAGGTGTTCACTGACCACAAGAGTCTAAAGTATCTTTTCTCCCAAAAGGAATTAAACCTTAGGTAGAGAAGATGGATTGAGTTCCTGAAGGACTATGACTTCGACCTCCAGTATCATCCTGGAAAGGTGAATGTCGTAGTAGATGCCCTCAGTAGGAAGAGGTCGTCTTTCCAGCAGGATTGGAAGATGTTGGAGGATACAGCGTGTGCGATGACTGAGTTAGAGCCATCATTGTACCAGGCTTTTGTAGCTCAGTTGTCCATTAGGTCTTCGGTGTTGGATGAGGTGATCGATCAGCAAAAATCCGACCCTAGACTCCAAGAGTTAGTGGGCAAGGTGGGCATTGCTCGTGATGAGGATGGTGTGATTAGATTCCATCACCATGTTTGTGTTCCAGACATTTTAGATGTCCGTGAGCATGTATTAGCAGAGGCTCATAGGTCTAGATTCTCTATTCATCTGGGTAACACTAAGATGTACCAGGATTTGAAGAGATCTTTTTGGTGGTCTGGTATGAAGAAGGATGTAGCGGAGTATGTGTCTAGATGTCTAGTTTGCCAGCAAGTGAAGGCCGAGCGGCAGTGACCATCTGGGCTTATGCAGAAGATGGAGATCCCAGTATGGAAGTGGGAGGCTGTAACTACGGATTTTGTCACGGGTTTGCCTCGATCCAGACGAGGTAATGACTCGATTTGGGTAGTGGTAGATAGATTCTCGAACACTGCGCATTTCTTGCCCATGAAGAAGAAGCAGTCAGTAGAGAGTTTAGCTAGATTGTATATTAGTAGCATTATTAGATTGCATGGTGTGCCGAAGTTGATCATTTCAGATCGAGATCCGAGATTTACTTCGAGGCTGTGGAAGGGTCTTCAGGATGCGTTAGGTTCGGAGTTGAAGCTTAGTTCGGCGTTTCATCCCCAGACAGATGGACAGTCCGAGAGGACTATCCAGACGCTCGAGGATATGTTGAGAGCGTGTGTTCTGGATTGGAAGGATGATTGCGAGCGCCATTTACCTCTTGTGGAGTTCGCATATAACAACAGTTTTCATGCGAGTATTGCTATGGCTCCATTTGAGGCGTTGTATGGTAGGCCCTGTAGATCTCCTTTGTGTTGGGAGGAGACAGACGATAGGCAGCTGATCGGTCCGGAGTTAGTTCAGGAGACTTCGGATAAGGTCCAGTTGATTAAGAAGTGGCTTGTTGCGGCACAAGATAGGCAGAAGAGCTATGCCGACAACATGAGGAAGGATTTGGAATTCGAGGTAGGTGAGCATGTCTTTTTGAAGATTTCTCCTATTCGTGGTGTAGTTAGATTTGGCAGACATAGTAAGTTAAGTCCAAGATTCATTGGCCTGTATGAGATTCTCAGACGATTGGGCAACGTGGCTTATGAGCTAGCTTTACCTCCAGCGTTAGCTAGTGTTCATCCTGTTTTCCATGTATCTATGCTCAGAAGATATGTCAGAGATCCATCTCATGTTATTAGCCACGAGCCAGTGGAGATCTAGCCAGATCTTTCTTATGTGGAGCAACTAGTAGCTATTCATGACCGGAAGGTTCAGTATCTCCGAAACGAGAGTATTGCATCGGTGAAGGTGTTATGGCGCAACTTTTTGCGAGAGGAGGCTACTTGAGAGCTTGAGGATGCAATGAAGAAGAAATATCCTCAATTGTTTGAGTAGCGTCGGTCTAACTTCGAGGACGAAGTTTCTTTAAGGGGGAGAGGGTGTAAGGCCCTTGATTTTTATCTTTGGGTGATTGCTTATGTATACATGTAAATATGTATATATGATGTATACTTGTATTGTACACATTATTTATTTAAAGTATGCATTGTAAATTACATGTATAAATGTATGCCATCGATGTATAAACTTTATTGTGCATAGTACTTACTTGTTTACATTGCATGAATAAGTATTATTTTAATATGTGCATTGTAGATTTTATATATATATATATTGTGGTGTACAAAAAGTTTCTGCAGTTTTAAGTTCAGTTCTGGCGGCCAGTAGACGTCAATATGTGTGGACGCCAATCCCAAGTAAGCGGCCACATCGATGGAAGCCGACTCAGAATTGGCGGCTATTGATGTTGACGTTTACCTCCCAGATCTGTTGCAATTTCAGATCCGGAAATGCCTTCGGAAATGTCGCCCTTGGTTTAGGAAACTGTCCCCCAACGGTAACCTAGCCTACCCAAGCGCGTTACTAAACCCCCAACTCTATATAAGAGACGGATTAGGGCTCAGTTAGGTCCTTTTGACTCATTGGGTCAAAAACCCTAATTTCTATGCGAAAACTGATTTTGGAACCCCTTGATCCAGCGACTGGTGACTTCTTCCGGCGTTCATCATCGACAAGGAGGAAGTCTGAACATTGGGGAAAACGTCTCCAGCATCGGGTTGCGCTCTGCATCAACACAGGACTCGGATCAGAGGGATTTCGGGGACTCATTGGCTCATACCGAGGAGGGCTTCTCCGGCTTAATCCGTTGATTGGAGATTTTATCCAAGGCAAGTAACCCTTTCACATCATTCCTACATGCGTCTAGTAAGTCCTAGAAATTTTCCGAATTTTATTTCGAGTCCTGGATCCCCAATTTCACCAAGATTTTATGTTCAGTCTGTGTTTTGCACAGACAGGAACTTAACGGCAGGTTCCCTTGCCGTTAAGATCTTCAGTTGGTGGCACACTTTGTTGCCGTTAACCTGATAGACGGCCACATGCATGCCGTCAAGTTCACCAGACTGCAACAGTGTACATGTCTGACCCATATATCCTATTTTTTGGATTTCTGGGCATGAGGATATAATGTAAAAATGATATGTTATGTAATACCCCTATTAGATCATGCTGTGTAAATTTTGTGAATTTCTGTGGAATACCTTATTTATATGAATTTTATGAAATGCATGTCAAGCAAGTTATTATCTTGTGAAATTTTGTTTGTGAAATCTATGAGAAGTTTGAATGTCATAAAATTTCTGTAAGATGATTATAAATGTCAGTCCATGTCACGAAAATTTGGGAATTTTCTGATACCTGCATAAAGAGATATTTTTCCTGAACTATAGAACAGTAAACATGTTTTATCTGTATGAAATTCCATTTAATCGTATAAAAGTAGATAAATTCCTAGAATTTTTCATAACATTAGGGCTGTCAGAACACATGTATAGAGTGAATTATGGGTATGAATCATGAAAACCATGAGAATTAGACTATTTTTACCATATGTAATGTCACTGTTCGAATTTTCTTAATTATTTGGTATTTCAGAAAATTAGGAAAATTTGCATGTGTACTGTAGAATCCGTAAATGGTCTGTGGTTAAATTTTCAAGTGAATTGAACAACAACAGATACTGATTTCATTAATTCATCATGTATTGGCCGTTTTAAAGCATGATAATTTACATTGTTTTCAGCATGATTAGTATTAATTAGTAACTGTTAAACTTGTAAACAGCAGTACCATGCTAGATAAACATGAAATATGTGCTTGCATGTGAGTAAGTAAAAGGGTGTTAAACAATGTACCCTAATGTGTAAATAAAACAAATGTGTAAATGTGCCAATGGGTGACACTGCTACCTTAGAGGGCTGTGGAACCGTACTGTGGCAAAGTCCCCACGGGAAGGTTCATAGTGTGTGATGTCCCACGGGCATTGGGATTAAATTCTGGAGGCGGATAGGTACCGCTGGTTAGGGTGGAGAGTGCTTCTCCCAATCTGCGCAATAACTAAGGTCTATCATTGTATTGCCTAGATGATAGATATGTGTGTGATGTGACAAGTGTGTGTCCTTCTAGAAGTGGTTTGGACTATGTGTCATGGCATATAATTAAGAATATGTGAGCATGTGTGTGAGAGTGTGAACATGTGAACTAGATAAGTGAAATTGTGTAAATGTTTAGTGAGAATATAAATCAATGGTATAACATGTAAAATGATAATTCCTCATATGAATGTGATATATCCATGTCAAAACAGCAATCTATTCATGTGTGTAGATGTGTTAACCATGTGAAAATGATCATAGAATCCATACTAGGAATGTTTTGTAATATGTGTAAACTCCATGTTTAAAATGGTTATTTTCTTAGCATGTGAATGTAGTTAAATGATATTTAGTTTAGCATATTGTAAAGTGTGTATAAAGCATGTGATAGGTTTTAAGTCATTGTAAAACTGTTATAAACCACTTATCATGTGTAGAAATCATGTTTAGTTTTTTTTGAAACATTATCAAATCCATGCTTTATATGATAATGGTGTAGTATGAGAATGTGTAAGGTCATGTGATGTATGTATGTTTAGTGTGTTTGGAATTACGTGTTGTGTTCTTTTGGACTCATTCTTGCTTCGGCGTTCAGGTACATACATTTCTACTTCTTCCGAGGAGATCGTTAAAGCGACTCGGAGCGGGAGTAGGAGACTTTTGTCTTGGATTCAGCATTGTATTTTCTTCTTTCATAGTATGTAATAAAAGACTATGCATAGTCTTATGTGGACAATGTAAAATTGAAATTCTCAGTTATGAAGTATTTACTTTTCCTTTCTATATAGACTGTGTATAAATGATGATGATGGAATAAGAGTTACTTTCCAGTTATTTCATTTCCGCTGTCATGTGTTATATATTTGTGTATGTTTCAGCCTAATTGTACAATTCTTGGGTAAATGTCCCACTGTAGCGGTGTTCATTATACCGATGTGGGTTGGTGTAACCGTACCGGTATAAGGAGGGTCGTTACACATACACGTCCCACGGGAGCAGAACGCACGAGTGATGCACTTGCCAAACTTGCATCTTTAGGTGACATCACCCCTTCTCGCTCCATACTCATAGAAGAGCTCGCCTCGCCGAGCATTGAGGTAGATGTAGCCGCCATCGAGGCTGGCCCTCCATCTCCGAGCTGGATGGACCCCCTCATGGCCTATCTGCTTCATGGTGGGCTTTCGTATGATCTAGATGAAGACCGCAAGGTCAGGTTGCGCTCCCAGAGGTTCACCCTCATTAAAGGCCAACTATACCGGCAATCCCTCTCGAGGCCTCTACTGTGGTGCCTCAGCCCTATGGAGGCGGCATCGGCCACCGAAGAGGTCCATGAGGGGTTGTGCGGAAGCCACTTGGGGGGCAGAACGCTGGCACGCAGCATCATCCGAGTAGGTTTTTGGTGGCCTTCCCTGCAAAAGGACTGCATGTCCTTCGTCAGGAGGTGTCCAGAGTGTCAGAAGTTTGGGCAGCTCATTAAGCAGTCGGCTGAGCAACTTCACACCCTATTCAAACCACGCCCTTTCTCCAGATGGGGGATTGACATCCTGGGTCCGTTCCCAGAGGCTCAAGGGCGAAAGAAGTTTCTGTTCATGGCCATTGACTACTTCACCAAATGGATCGAGGCCGAACCCGTTTCTGCCATCACCGACCAAGCCGCATGGAAGTTCATCTGGAAGAACATCCTCTGCCGGTTCGGTGTTCCAAAGGTAATCACCTTAGACAATGGGAAGCAGTTTGACAGCACGTACTTCAAGCAGAAATGCTCCGAGCTCGGCATCTACAACTACTTCACCTCAGTTGCACACCCCCAGACAAACGGTCTGGTTGAGAATGCCAACCAAACATTGCTGCATGGGATTCACACAAGACTTGAGGCTGCAGGAGGTTCATGGATCGATGAGCTCCCCAACGTGTTATGGTGTCACCGAACAATAGCACGAGTGGGCACTGGTGAAACTCCCTTTCACTTGGCCTACAGCTCAAAGGCTGTGGTACCATTGGAAGTAGCTCTCCCCACTATTCGAACAACTCACTTCGACGAGGCTACCAACAACCGCGCACTACGGGAGAACCTCGATATGCTCGACGAACGCCAAAGCAACGGCAGCATTAGATTGGTCTCTTACCAACAGCGACTTGCGCAATACTACAATTCCCGAGTTCGGGAATGGCGCTTCTTCGAGGGTGATCTGGTCATGTGCCACTGCTCTGCATCCGACCCCCAGAGAGCGGTTGGCAAGCTCTCCCCCAAATGGGAAGGACCTTATCACGTCGCGCAGGTTCTCGGGAACGGATCATATAAGCTGACTACTCCTAGCGGTGATGCCATACCCAGGACTTGGCATGTATCTAACCTAAAGGCTTATTATCTGTAAAAGCCTCATGTTCGGCATTTAACCTCTCTTCCTCCCGTTCTTCCGGTTTGGGTAAGAGGTTGTTCGGCCCATCTTTAGTCTGAGCTCTTCAGCTCGGAAAAATTAGTATGGCACCTAAGAAACCTTGAAACTAAGGCAAGCCCCCGGTCAAAACTTTTTAGTTCCCAAAGACCCGCGCGGTACCCGTGAGCCTTAAAAAACTAGCGAATTCCGATTCGAACAGAACATGGCAAGGGAAGAAGATAGAGCGCCAGTCAACCAAAAGGTATATTTTGTTCTAGGTGATTTACAAAAAGGCTATCCAACCAGGTAAAGAAAAAAGAAGAAATACATTCAAGGCGCCTGCTCGGGGGGGGGGGGGGGGGGGGGGGGGCTGCACCGTCGCGCGCAGAGGGCATCTGCCCTGCCTGGAAGTGCGAGAAACGCACCCCATCATGGCACGGATCCTGAGTCGTCGTCGACACTCACGAAGAGTAGCTTCAAAAGCCTCACAAGTGACTCGGTCGTGGCCATCCGTCGTCCCCGGTCTTCTCTAGCACCAAGTCCCACCTTATAACAAAGCGCGCCATACTGCTCCAAGTCTTCCTTGAAGCTTGGCCCCCCCTTGTATTCGCTAATGCCACGGGCCTTGGCCTCGGACAGAACATTGGCAAGAGCCTCCATCTCTGCCCGAGCGATGGCTAGGTTGAGCTCTGAGGTGCAGAGTGCCACTTGGAGGTTCTTCACCTCCTCCTTCAGCTCGGTCTCTCGCACCTTGTGATGTCCCTCAAGCTCTTTGCAGAAGGCAAATTCGGCCTCCCACATATGCTTGTGGTTTCGCCTGTGCTCGGCAAGCCACTTCAGCACCTCCAGCGACTTCGAGACATTCTCTAACAGTGCCTCCACGTCGACGTCCTCCTCGTCGTTCTCCTCGGGGCGGCACCTCGCTCGGCAGACCTCCCCCAAGAGATCGGGAGTGTCCTCGGAGCTTAACCCCTGACACCGCACCAGCAGTTCTAACTGTGACGCAATGGGCTGATGGGGGAGGTCCCTGGGCGCCCTTCCCTGGAAGCGCTCCAGGCTGCCTCCAAGGCTGATACCGAAGGCGCAAGAGGAGCCTTCGCCTTCAGCGACTGTGTCAAGGGGAGGCGATCTCCTTCGGAGCTGGCGTGATCCTCCCCGACAGCATTGATCAGCCTGCCAGGAGGCACCTCTCTTTTGTCCACCTCGCCGGTGCCTACTCCAGCTGTTGCCTCTTCACCCCCTACCAGAGCTAGAGACCCCCGAGGTCTTTCCTCCTCGGTCTCGGCAGTCGCTTCGGCCTCGTGGAGACTTGCAGCAGCTGACTGCGCTTGGACTTTGACTACTACTTCGGTGGGGGGAGCGCGGATCGTATTCCCCTCATGCACTTCTGTTGCAGGCGTCGCCGTCGCATTGGCCCCTCCGGAGGTGGATTCCTGGGTGGCAATGGCTTCGCCTTCTGCCGTGGTCTGCTCCACGGCTGCGGTGCTGGAGGCCCCAGTTGCAGCTACCCCTTCTATTCGGCCCTCAAAAGGGTCTTGGGGCGTAGAAGTCCCCACTCGCTCCTCAAGGAGGCCCTCAGACTCGTCGCTTACCATGATGAGCCCAAGTGCGGTGGCTACCCTCACTGAGGCTCCGGATCGAACTTCGAGCGAGATCCGCAGTGCCCCTTATTCAGTCACCTCCGCGGCCTTACGCCTCTTCCACACCACGAGTGGGGGAACTTCTTCTTCGACATCCTCCTCTTCGACCTCATCTTCGGCCGCTTGCTGCACGGTCTTCGCCAGCTTCCTCTTCTTCTTGGCCTGAGGCTGGCCTACTGCTTCCCCTTCTTCGATCAGGGGTTGCACCGCCACCTTTGCGGCCTTCTTCTTCAGCCAGATCTTTTTGGGCCTCTCCTCAGGGACCCACGGGCTAGTCAAGGGGTGCCCCACAGCGAGGGATGGCGCCACGGTTGCGGTCGTCACCGCAGTAGGAATCCTCACCGCAGTGGGAATCCTATCAACGGAGGCAATGTCATCACCCTCGAACACCAGGTGGGCGGTGACAGCGATCTTCTCCACATAGTCCTCTATAGCCTCTTGGTTCCGACCAGCGGCTATCTCCTAGGCACCTGCAAAAAGAAGAAGAGAGAAACTGCAGTCAGAAATCAGTCACCCAACAAACTTACAAACAAGGCGTATTTGGGTACTTACTCCATGGTCGGCTCAAACCATGTTTGACGAGCCCGAACTCCATCAGATAGCCATCTACATTTCGGACGAAAGCTCGGTTCAAGATGTCCGAGGCTTTCGCCTCATCCTGGATCAGGAAAGGATAAGCATCCTTCCTCGGCATCTGGACTCTGGTCGGAAACCCAAACTCTGGCGCGTCGTCACGACGCCTGATGAAGAAGAGTCGGTGCACCAAACCCTTGTTGTTGTAGTCCTTCTTCGACAGGTTAATCTGCAACCTGTCTGCATGATGCTTGGTGTAGTACACGTTGGCCCCGTGGGCGAGGCCGTAAGGCTGAACTGCGCCCAGAAGACCTCCGCTGAGCCACGAACTTGCCGAAGCCAGATGGAGGCGCGATTCCCCATCTGTTCAGCAACGCCTTCGCCACTTCCGGCAACGACAGCCGGAATCCTGCTTCCATGTGGTCGATGGAGAGAGCGAAGCAACCAGGTTTGTTCACCTTGCGCGACTCCTCCTCCTTGGCCATGACAATTTTGTAATCATCGCCGATCCGAAAGCGTTCTCGGAGGCCTTCGTAGTGGTGATACCTTAGCCCTCGGGCTCCCGCCGACGTCACTCCACTTACTTCGGCAACCGCAGCAGCTTTCCCTTTGTGCGCCATAGCCGGATGCGACAAGAGTGGCGAACGGAGAAGAAAGCGAGTGATCGTAGGGAAGAAGATGATGGAAAACGTGGGGGGCAAGTAAGCTTTTCGAAGATTGAAGGCGTGAGCTCCCACCTTCACCCCTCCTCTTCCTTATAAGGAAGGGGTGGCGCAAAACTCGAAAAGGCCGAAACGGCATTTCCCCCGCTCCAAGCGACCATTCGGGCGTGCCGCCGAAGTCCGTTCGAACGTGCTGTGCGGGGTCCCTGCCTTGACATGTCATCTCATCATCATGAGATTTCCTCTGCCTTCGAGGAGAAACACCAAGGGACGTCGTCCTGCTACCGTTCGTGTGACCGAGGTTAGTATCGAATTTAATGCGGAAAGGATGTTCGATCAGGCTTCCGCCCTCAAACAGCCCGATTCTGATTCCCGAGCCAGCTCGAGGGTGTGGGGGACAAGTGTGGGGGCCATTTCTAGCCACCTAACCCCGCGAGGCCCATCATGGCCCATCGTCATTCTATGGACAAGCACGGCCCTTCGGCAAGGCGACACGTGTCCTCGGGAGGAGGTTGAAGATCCCAAACACGATCTCTGCTTCTAAGCGCCCCCAGGATCCTAGGGGCAGTCTTTGGACGCCTCTCATCCTGTTCGGTCCAGACACTGTCTACCGAACAGGCCCTGCAGGAATCGTGTCATGGACCCGCTGGCATGAGCAGCGCCGGGGTACCAGGCACCGAGTAGTGGGCCCGGCTACCGAACAGTAGGTCTAGCCTACTGAACAGGCAACCTGCTCGGTACCTTTTTGCCTAGGAGAATCCAAACAGCTCTTCGCCTTATCACGACGGTTACAACGGCTACAACGCACGTGTCCCACGATCAAGTGGTGTGTTAACTACCGAGCCCCTCAACGGGCGCCGTAACGCGTAACACCCCGCCAGAGGTGCCAACGGACGCGCCCTTTTCGGCGTCCTTAGGGGGGTTTCATCCCACTTCCTCTGCACCTTCGCCTATAAAAGGCTCAGGTAAACTCCATGCAAAGGTAACACAACCTTGAACACTCACACTCGCCCTCGCGTGATTCACACATGAGAACCCCCTTTCCTTCAAGCCTCTCTAGTCCTATACAGACTTAGGCATCGGAGGGTTCTCCCCAATTGAAAATCGGGCCCCCCTGATCCAGTTCTGGTGTTGCAAGCCTCCATCCGCACCGGCGTTCGTCTTCTCCATCTTCTTTAGTAGAGTCCCATTTAGCTCAAGCCTAAACAGGAAAACACCACCACATGAAGAGATGTGATTTAAGTGTGCCTCTCAAGAGGTATTGTCCCCATGTTTGAGATTTTGTCCTTTAAAAGAGTCCTTTTGGAAGAAGAGGTGAGGCTCTTGCTGATAAGCACACATTTGTTCTCACTATCTTTCAATGTGGGACTAAAGAATACCTCTACACAACCCCCTCCCCCAGTGAGGATAAGGGTGTGCGGTTCTCAAGATGAGATGCTCGGGTAGGGCACATGGCCTCTCATTCGTTCCCACAGACGGCGCCAATGAAGAGACGTGATTTAAGTGTGCCTCCCAAGAGGTATTGTCCCCATCTTTGAGATTTTGTCCTTTAAAAGAACCCTCTTGGGAGAAGAGGTGAAGCTTTACTGATAAGCACACGCTTGTTCTCACTATCTTTCAATGTGGGACTAAAGAATACCTCTACATATTAACATTGCCACAAGAATTACATGGAGATAGCTTTTTTGATGTATATGTAAATGGTCTTTAAATGTGTATATGAGAAAATATGTTATTGCTACAAATCGTCAATGCCACCAATGAGAAAATGTATTATAGCTACAATATAAGCTAAAGACTAAAACCAGGGAGATGTTATACATTTTTCGTCAAAAAACCAAATCATTAGTTTTAGTAGGATCCTACTGAAAGTAGTGTCAAAAATTGACCACATAGTGACTTTGTCTTAAAAATTTTGATAAAAAATCAGACATTTGATAGTAGGCACCATCCCCTAATACACCACAAAAATTATAGTGTCAAATATACTAAGTATAAGTGTAACATCGTCTATTATACTTAAAATAA
>CM024757.1:83025709-83356791 GCA_014218235.1 Colocasia esculenta
CGGAAATAAAAGGTAAATCTTATTCCATCATCATTCATATATTTCACAATCTATATAGCAATAAATAAAATGACAATGTTCACCATTATACAAGTCCATACGAATAACATTGTTCACATACTAATGAGAAGAAAGTGTAAACTACGCAGCAAACTCCACAAGTGCAGCTACTCCTCACGCTTGGAGTCGCTCCTCACTAAGTCCTCCTCTAGCACGGAGACACCTGTCTCACCTACATGTTAAAGCAAGTATGAGTCTTTTAAAAAGACCCAGCAAGCAACCTAAAGGCACATCCTTACACATATCACAACCATGCTAGTCTTTTAAACAATAAGAGAAATACATGGCACATGCTTCATGACAATTAAACAAATATATATGAACAACCTATACATGCTTTCTACACATGATAACTAACTTGATTCATTATGCCAAATTCAATTCATATCATTCATATTTCTAAACAATTTGATCATGGAATTTAGCACAAGTTAACTAACAATCCTAGCATGATGTCTAACATTTTCCTCATACCTTTCTAACACATATTCACATTTTTAGCTTGCTGTTTTAACATAATTAAATCTCATTCACATGGTTTCACATCTTTTCACATGCTAACACATTCACATAACACTATCACATGTTCACATTGCACATATTCACATTTTTCACACTTTTACATTTAATTGCCGTGACACATAGTCCGAACCACCATAAAGAAGGACACACATTCACATAACACATACCCGTCACCTAGGCAATGTAGTGACGAATCTTGGTAACTGCGCAGAACCGGAAGAAGCCCTCTCCACCCTAACCAGTGGTACTTGTCCACCTCCAAGATTTCATCCTAATGCCCACAGGATATCACATACACAATGAGCCTTCCCATATGGATTTTTCTACAGTACGGCTCCACAACTTTCTATGGCAGCAGTGTCAATCTCGACACATATTACACATTAACACTTAATCACATTGTTTCCTTCACTTATATGCACAATTTAACTCATTCACATGCACTTTAAACAAATATACATGTTTCAGTTTACAGAACTCAATATGACTATTTCACAGTGTCAATTTAATCATAACAGTGCCTAGACATGCTGCTAAACACTAAAATTTACATTATCCAAATTAAAGATGCTTAACATGATCTAATTATCCTTGTTAAAATACAAACAGTACTACTGACATCAGAACAGTATCAAATTTTATCCACAAACTTCATACAGGTAATATGTCACATACCTAGTTTTTCAATTTTTTCGCAATAGTAAAACTTATTTTAACAATTTAAACAAATTTCATGTAATTTCAGTGAAATATTCACTTAACATGGTAGACAGTAAAGCAGTCGGGTGTAACAGGTTTGAAACATGAGAACAGTCACTCTAAGATCATGATAATTTTTTGTAACCCTAACATGCAACAAAACTATTTATTCAGAATTAAACACAGTCATAACATGCTTATTTTCTAAATACAGAAATTATACTAAATAATATCATGCTCAGAAATTTGACAGAACCTCATGATATGACCTAAAGACCATACCTGCCTAATTTTTACAGCATGTACAGACAACCAGAAGTTCGAAAATCACAACATATAGATCAAGACCACAGTTCTGAAAAACCTGAAGAACTTGGCGTCAAGGGCCTTGCCGCCAACATGGGTTAATGGCACACTATGTTGCCGTCAACTCAGGAACTTGGCGGCAACAAGGTTGCCATCAACCTCCTGTTTGCAGAAGGTGCAGACCGAACTCAAATAAAAAGGAGAATTGGGGGTTCCAAGACATGAATAAAATCCAGAAAAATTTCTAAGACCTGGGGGACATGTCTAGGGATGATACCCCTCGATTACTTAACTGGAATAAAATCTACGAAGATCAAATCTGTCGAAGAAGCCCTCCTCGACCAAGCCAAGAAGGTGAGATTTATAACCCCAAATCTGATCTTCACGCCTACACAGAAGACCCTCCGATGTCGGGGAAGATTCTTCAATAGCAGGAGCACCTCCCAGTCGAAGAAGATCGCCGGAAGAAGCTCAAAATCGTCGGATCAAGCCTTTGCAAAAGTCTAGTTTTTTCTCCACAAACCCTAGGTTTTCCTCTCAACGAAAGGTCTTAATCTGGCCGAAAACACTAGGTTTTATAGGGCTAATAGTTGAGGTACGCTTAGGATTAGATTTTCCTACCGTTGGGATGGTTTCCTAATTAGAACCCGGAGAAAATGCATCCGTTTCAGATCTGGAATCCCAGACATAAATGGAGAAGTAAACGGCCACTTTGTTGTCGTTAACAGGAAGTAGGCGTCCATCGATCTGGACATCTATATCCCCCGGCCATGAAGTCAACGGCACATAGGTTGCCGGCAACCTGCCCTTAACGTCAAGGAATGTTGACGTTAACAGGAATTTCGGACAGAACACAGAAATATCAAATAACCTACATACACAGAATAAATACATACAATATACACAACAATAATTAAATACTATATGCACATTTAAATAAATATATTATATGCACAGAAATAAACATATATATATATACATATGCACATAAGTAAATAGATACTTATAATATACACAAAATTAAATAAACATAATGTGAACAGAATTCGAGGGCCTTACACCCTCTCCCCCTAAAAGAAAACTTCGTCCTCAAAGTTAGAACAAAAATACTAACCAAACAAATGGAGATACTTCTTCTTCATGGCGTTCTCAAGCTCCCATGTAGCCTCCTCTCGCGAGAAATTCCTCCATAACACCTTTACAGATGCAATACTCTTGTTCCTGACATGCTGAACTTTCCAATCTAGGATAGCTACTAGTTGCTCTACATATGACAAGTCTGGCTGAATCTCCACTAGCTCATGACTAATAACATGTGACGGATCTCGCACATATCTCCTGAGCATAGACACGTGGAAAACTAGGTGTACACTAGCTAACGCTGGGGGTAAAGCTAGCTCATATGCCACACTGCCCATCCACCTGAGAATCTTAAACGGGCCAATGAACCTCGGACTCAATTTACTATGCCTGCCAAACCTGACAATGCCTTGGGTAGGCGAAACCTTAAGAAATACATGCTCGCCAACCTCGAACTCCAAATCCTTCCTCTTGTAGTCAGCATAGCTCTTCTGCCTATCCTGCGCCGCAACCAACCTCTGCCTGATAAGTTGAATCTTATCTGAAGTCTCCTGCACCAACTCTGGACCAACTAACTGCCTATCACCTGTCTCCTCCCAGCATAAAGGAGATCTACAGGGTCGCCCATACAAAGCCTCAAACGGAGCCATACCGATGCTCGCATGAAAGCTGTTGTTGTAGGCGAACTCCACAAGAGGTAGATGACGCTCCCAATCGCCCTTCCAATCAAGCACACACGCTCTCAACATATCCTAGAGTGTTTGGATCATCCTCTCGGACTGGCCATCTGTCTGAGGATGAAACGCCGAACTAAGCTTCAGCTGGGAACCCAAAGCATCCTGAAGACCCTGCCACAACCTCGATGTAAACCTCAGGTCTCGGTCAGAAATAATGAACTTCGGCACACCATGCAACCTCACAATGCTGCCAACATACAGTCTAGCCAAACTCTCCACGGACTGTTTCTTCTTCATAGGCAAGAAATGAGCCGTCTTGGAGAAACGATCTACAATCACCCAAATCGAGTCATTGCCCTTAGCTGATCTGGGAAAACCCGTCACAAAATCCATGGTGATTGCCTCCCACTTCCATACAGGTATCTCTATCTTCTGCATAAGGCCCGATGGTCGCTGACGCTAGGCCTTCACCTGCTGGCACACTAAACACCTGGACATGAACTCGGCCACATCCTTCTTCATACCAGACCACCAGAAAGATCTCTTCAATTCCAGATACATCTTGGTGTTGCCTGGATGAATGGAGAACCTCGACCTGTAAGCTTCTGCTAGTACATGCTCACGAACATCCACAACATCAGGAACACAAACTCAGTGCTGGAATCTAATAACACCGTCCTCATCTCGAGCAATGCCTGCCTTGCCCACCATCTCCTGAAGCCTAGGATCAGCTCTCTGCTGCTCGATCACCTCGTTCAAAACTATAGATCGGATAGCCGACTGAGCCACGAAAGCCTGACACAACTGTGGCTCTAACTCAGTCATAGCACAGGCTGCATCCTCCAGAATCTCCCAATCCTGCCGAAGCAAAGACCTCTTCCTGCTGAGCGCATCCACCACGACATTCGCCTTCCTTGGATGATACTGAAGCTCGATGTCGTAGTCCTTGAGAAATTCAATCCACCTTCTCTGCCGCAGGTTCAACTCCTTCTGAGAGAAAAGATACCTCAGACTCTTGTGGTCAGTGAACACCTCGAACTTGACACCATAAAGACAATGTCTCTAGATCTTCAGTGCATGAACCACAGTTGCTAGCTCTAAATCATGGGTCGGATAGTTGCATTCGTGCTCCTTTAATTGGCGAGAAGCATAGGCAACTACCTTACCATGCTGCATCAACACACAACCAAGGCCTATCTGTGAAGCATCAGAGTAGATAGCAAAACCCTCTGCACCACTCGGCAAGATCAACACGGGTGCAGATGTAAGCCTCGCCTTCAACAATTGGAAACTACTCTCACAATCATCAGACCACACAAACTTCACACCCTTCCTGGTTAGCTTAGTCAAAGGTGCGGCGATCGAGGCAAAACCTTCAATAAATCACCTGTAATAGCCTGCTAAGCCAAGAAAACTCCTGATCTCCGATAGTGTCCTTGGAGTCTCCCAATCTAACACTCCTTGAACCTTCGCCAGATCAACAGCAACTCCAGCGCCTGAGATAACATGCCCAAGGAAATGAACCTTGCGCATCCAGAAGTCGCACTTGCTGAACTTAACATACAGCTTGTGCTCTCGGAGAACCTCCAGAACAACCCTCAAGTGCTCACGATGTGTAGCCTCATCAAGAGAATAGACTAACACATCGTCAATGAACACCGCAACAAAGCTATCCAAATATGGCCTAAACACCCTGTTCATGAGATCCATGAACGCTGCAAGGGCGTTGGTCAGACCAAATGGAAGCATAAGAAACTCATAGTGTCCATAACGAGTCCTGAAAGTAGTCTTGGACACATCTTCATTCTTAATCCTCAACTGATGATAGCCGGACCGCAAATCAATCTTAGAAAACACCGATGCATTCTGCAGCTGATCGAACAAATCTTCTATCCACGGCAAGGGGTACATGTTCTTCACTGTCACCTGGTTGAGCTTCCTGTAATCGATGCACAGCCTGAGGGAACCGTCTTTCTTCTTCACGAACAATACAGGTGCACCCCATGGTGACATACTAGGGCGAATGAATCCCTTATCCAGCAAATCCTGCAACTGCTTCCTTAGCTCGGCTACCTCCGCAGGTGCCATCCGATAAGGAGCCTTAGAGATAGGAGAGGTGCCTGGAAGCAACTCTATAGTGAACTCTATCTCCCTAGCTGGTGGCAATCTAGACAAATCATCAGGAAACACGTCTGGAAACTCCTGCACTACTTCAATCTCCTCAAGGGTCAGTGACTGATCGGCCTTAGGGACTAAGACCACACTGGCAAGAAAAGCATCACAACCCTTGTTCACCATCCTCATCGCCTTCATGGCGAAGATCACAAACCTTCCCGCTAAGTTCCTTGGCAACAGATGTGAGAACTCATCCTCACCAGGAATACGGAAAGTAATCTTCTTCCCTCTACAATCCACCAAGGCATAGTGCTCCTCAAGCCAATCCAGACCAAGTATGGCATCATAGTCCTTCATCTTGAGCAAGTAGAAGCACCCAAACAAGCCTCGGTCCTTAATGCACATAGGTAAGGATGGAATGCACTTCTTGGTCGCTACCGTACCTGTCGGTGTGTGCACAGACAAAGGGACTTCTAACTCCTTTGCCTTAACTTCAGACTCCGCTACTAACTGCTTGGCAAACCACTCGAAAATAAATGAGTGTGTGGCACCCGTATCAAACAATACCCGAGCATGCACACCCATGACTAGAACCGTACCTTCCGTGACGTTCTCGGCTTGCTCTGCATCCTCTCGAGCTAGTGCAAACACTCGAGCTTGGGCTCGAGGCCTTCCTGGTCTCTCAGTCACTGGTGCTGCTGCTGCTGGGGCTGGTGCTCCTCTCTGAACACCCTTCTGAAGTCTGGGACAATCCCGGATCTGGTGCTCAATGCTGCCACACTTGAGACACTTCCCTGCCAATTTCCAACACTCAGTGCCGCCGTGTGCCCTTCCACAGTGAGGACACGCCTTCTTGTCACTAGGCCTGAAGCTGGGTGACTACGGTGTAACTGCCTGTTGACTAGAAGCCACCACTAGATGCTGGGGTGACTGGTACACTGCCTTCTTCCTATCCTGCCTCTGGAAAGGTGGCGTGGACCTCTTCTGATCTGCCCTCTTCTCCTCCAGGCACTGATCCATCTCGCTCTCTTGCCTGCATGCTGCGTTGAGAGCCTCATCCAAAGTACGGTGGTCAAAAGCAACTAACCTCGACCTAAGTGATGGCTTGAGCCCCATCACAAACTTCTTGGCCTTCCTGCGCTCGTCAGCAACTATATGGGGAGCATACTTAGAAAGCTCGGCAAACCTGGCCTCATACTCCAAGACCGTCATGGAGCCCTGAGTAAGAGAGAGAAACTCTTGCTCCATCTTGTCCTTGATGTGCTCGGGAATGAACTTGGCCCGAAATAGCCTCGTGAACTCAGCCCAAGTTACCTCAATAGCACCATCCTTGTACCTGGTACGTAGTACGGAGGCCCACCAAACATCGGCTCTCTCCTGCAAAACACAACCCATAAGCACCAATCTAAACAAAACCCTAACCTTACACAAGTACATATACTTTAAGTACCTGTAGCATGTAGGTAGCTAGGCTGACTTTATCTTCTTCAGCACACCTTATGGCCCGGAATATCTTTTCCACTTCCCTCATCCAGCTCTCCGCCAAGAGGGGCTGACTCTCCCCCTTAAAAGAAGGCGGAGCCATCCTCTTGAACCTCTCCATGATGGACGGACCACCATGGCCATGCTCCTGGGGAACTGGAGCTGGAGCCTGAGCCTGAGACATCAAGCAATACATAAGCAATACAAAAACAATCATGCATTTAACAAAACAGACTACTCCTATTTAACAACTCTAAGCTGAGCCTGCAACTGAGCTTGTAGTGCCACCTGAGTCTGCGCCTAGGTCTGCATTGTCTGGACCAGACCTTGCATGAACACGCCGTAGTCCACAGGTGGTGGTGGAGGGAGTACTGTGGGACCCTGGGGTGCTTGAGCCTGCTGCTCACCTCTCTCCTCACACCTATGCTCATCCTCCCTAGCCTGAGCACCACGCCTACCACGACTCGCCATAGCCTGTAAAATAATTAACTTAGTTAGAATCTAAGTTACTTAGTCCTAACCATTTTCGTAACTATCTTTAATTCATTATTAGCTATTTTCCACATATATGAATTAATTCTATAAAGACTTTGAAATATTGTGTAGATGATGTCATATTCATGTACAATCTCAACTTGTTGCTCTGATACCATTACTGATGACCCCACCAACAAACTGGCCCAACAACCATACTAGATGGTAGACTTCTCAGGAAGGTCACCCATCTTGGGACTACTCCCAACTGAGCACGCTTAACTTCAGAGTTCTTTTCCTACTCAAGCTCTGAAAATGACTAGTTCGAGTTGTTGGTAGTATGCTGATTTAGTCCATTTAACATATTCTTATATAGGGTATTACAATCTACCCCTCTTGTATAAGCGACGTCCTCGTCGCTGCTCACATATAGCACACAATCAAACCCCTAGCAGACAAGATTCTAGAGGTGGCCCCTATAGGCTCAAGAGGTGGCTCCCACTATGTAGCACTTTGCGCCATTATGGCCTCAAGAGGTGGCTCCCATAGCGTAGCACTTTGCCCTATGTGGCACTTAGTTCCTACACTTCCGACTGGGCAAGACTCTAATAGAACTTCACTAGGATGAAGGTATTCAATGAAGAGAGGTTTAAGCTCAATCTAGTTGATGTTAGTAAGGGTCAATGGGCCATGATATTAAAGGTCAAAGAACCATTACACCCTCTATGACTATTGGATTGCCCTCCCATTTGTTCCCTAGTGTCATAGGTGCAGCCAGTACTAGAACAGATTTTGCCAGAGTGGTCTTTAACATACATATCAAATTGACAATCACATACAAGACCAAGTATAATAAAGTCTTGACATTTCACAGGTTTTCTCTCATTCACAAAGCTAAATCCATCCAAATACCTCAAGGAATTTCAAGATTGCTTTGCATAATCAGAGAGACTAAATGCAAGTCAGTGGGCACTTAGATATCTAGCAACGGCCAAAGAACACAAAAATAGTAAACTCTCTTTATCTATTTTTCTGACCAAAGAGTATGACTCACTCTGAAAATCTCTTGAGCTCAAGTGGGAAGGCCGATATCAGGTTTATTATCAAGCCAAAGCTGAAGCCCATTCTAAAGGCTTACACTGGAATATCACACTTCATGATTTTTTGCGCAAGGGTAAGAGCAGGTAGTTTATTCCTCTCAAGCAGAGCTTAGGAAATAAAGACTATCATCAAAAGGTCTATTGGTATCATCACCGACACCTGAAATCTTATAGGAAACTTCCTTCTATTGGCCAGTCCTATAACATAGATCTTTCTTTATTCACTCACCATTTCGATTCAAATGAGAAGAAATTGTGGGACCTTCTGTAACCTTTCCTAACTTTAGTTTCCACTGATCTTTATCTTCCTAAGTCTTCCGGAAGACTATGTAAATCTTGTCTACATTTCTTCTCTTCAATACAATTAACTCTCCTCTTTCTAACTCCTTTATGTGCTTTTTCTTCCTCCAATCATTTTGTACTGACATTTATGTTAACGACACAAAGGGGGAGAAATATAGGGATAAATATATTGAAATAAATAACTTAACTTAACTTGCCTTGAAGCAATTTCAAATAACCTACAAAATGGATCATGAATTTGTTAAAATCACTTTTAGATAAAACTATTTATTTCATGATTTTGTCATTAACAAAAAGGGGGAGAATTGTTGTGAAATGGTTTTGCAAATCTTTTACTTAAATGTTTTTGAATATGACAAAATCATCTCTTATTTAGGTATTAAACAAACTCATCTGATTATAACATAATTGTGTTTTCATATTATCAAAGGCATGTGTATATTATATTGTACAATCAATTATAGATAGTAGGTGTCGACATTAGCATCACTTGTGAAAAATATTCCAAGTCCACAGCTAATACAACGTGGAACTCCGACTCCTTTGTAGTTGAAGTGAGACTCTGACTTATGAACAAATCACAACAGTCGAAGTCTGACTCCGACTCATGGAAGTCGAAGTGAGACTCTGACTTATGAACAAATCACAACTGTTGAAGTCTAACTCCGACTCATGGAAGTTGAAATGAGACTCCGACTCATGAACAAATCACAGCAGTCCAACTCCGACTTTTAACAGTCAAAGTGAGACTCTGACTTGTGACCAAATCACAATAGTCGAAGTTCCAATCCGACTTCAATATAGTTAAAGTCTACACTTAACAGAATATTATCTAGTTTCACATCTATTAATGTTATTTCTTTGTGATTAACTTTGAAATATATTTTTGTAAAGTTCTTTATTAATAAATGAAGAAACTATATTATTTCAAACATTTGCTCATCAAATTTAACATTATTCAATCATTTAAACTCTCGATTGATATTTCACTTTTCTATTTAATGAACCATGAAAAGTAATTTCATGAATCTTTACTGATAAATCTTTACACCTTCTCTCATTAAGATTGTTGTAAGCTCAAATACATTCTTCATTGTACTTATAATTTCTGGACTACAGGAAGTACTATTGCATATCTTGTTCTTTATGTTCTCTACATTCGAATTTATTATTTTAATTAAGATCATACTTGGAGTATTGTATTTTAGAATGTTTCTTTATAGTTGTATACCTTACACGTTCTTTGTTAGTGTCCTTTACACTGACAAGTTTCCAAATTTTAAGGTTAGACTTTTGCAGACACACTGCGCGCCAAGTAGGCATCCAGTTCTTTTTTATTGCTCACCTACCCTCATATAGTTTAAGGACAATACTTTTCTCGGAAGCAGATAAATATCTTTTAGATGATCTTCTTTTTATTTTCATTGTCTAATTCTTTATTCAATTTAAGACTAATCGTGAAAAGGAGAAAATACTTCGCATGGGTATGGTACTTGCAGACATTTATTGCGACCATCAACAGGAGCATCTAGCTCTCTAAACAATAGCCAAGAAGCCATTGAGAAGAAGAAGGACCCGAAGATAAACTTCTCATCTGTGCCACAATGAATACAATTCAAATGGCTACATTACAACGGATAGCTGAAGACTGTGAAGACTATAAAGAAGCCAAAGTTTGGATGGACAAATACATAAGAGAGCAACCTGAAAAAGAAAAGGAAGAGAAAATCTGTCCAAAAGAAAACTGCTTCAAACATTCAAGCTCTCAAGTCTTCAACCAGTCTGTCGTTAGGTGGATTAAAATTATTGGATTACTTCTAGAATCCACTTTAGAATCAGAAAGAGAGAAGTGTCATAATTCTTCTTCTTTCATATCTCTTTCTGTTCATCTGTGCTTGCTCATTTTCTACGTAAGCCCTAGTCTGTAAATTTTTGTGGGTTATAACCAGCAAGGGGTTTGTTCCATGTGTGTTCCCCTTTGATAGAAGGGAAGACCTACTACGGTAAGAGGATTGTTCTACCCTTTTGTTTAAGGAAAGACTTGCTTGGGAGTAAGTGGTTGTAATATCCCTCTTTTAAGGGAAGACCAAGTTTTCTTGGTGGTTAGTGAAAATCCCAAGGGGTGCTTGGGGATTGGACGTAGGACTCCTAATTGAGAGGAGGTCCGAACTAGGATAAATCTCTTGTGTATTGTTTGTGATTGTTTTCTATCAAGTTACACTTGTTTCACACACAACACACAAATTACTAACATATCTATTAAGTGTTCTTTTAGATCCAAATATTTTAATTTGCAGAAAGTCCTATTCACCCCCTCTAGGACATCTATAGCTACATCTAGATCCAACAAAACCCTGTGTATATCTCCCCCCCATGTTGAGCGGGACTCCATGGGGGGATGAAATCTAAATGTCCATGTTTCAAATATCTCCATGTTGAGCGAGACTCTATGGAGATAAAAATATTTAAATGTTCATGTTCACATCTTCATGTTGAGCGGGACTCCATGGAGATGAACATGTTATATGTTCATGTGTTCATATGTTTAAATATTTTTCATGTTGAGCAGGACTCCATGGAGATAAAATATTTAAACATTCACATGTTCATTTCTTCCTCTCATGTTGAGTCGGACTCCATGAGGATGATATGTAGAAATGTTCATATGTGTGTGCCTCCTTGGGGAGACTCTACCCATATGGAGACTCTACCCGATGCGCGATCATATGATCATCGTATGTTCATATGTGCGTATCTCCATGGGGAAACTCTGCCCGTGCGAAGGCTCTGCCCGAGGTATGACCATATGTTCATTATAATGTTCATGTGTGTTTCTATGTGGAAACTCCGTCTATGTGGAGACTCAGCTCGACACACGACTCATTCAAGTATTAATAAAATTCTCGAGTTTATACTCGTTTGTTTTAAAAAGAAACATGTCAAATGTGAAAAGGAGCACATGCTCCCCTAAAACCATGTTGTCATTGCCATTATAAAACACAAATCTTGACTTTATTATCAAAGGTATTCAGATTCAATCCGATGTAAATAAACATCAGTGTTTACACCGGTGGAGAAAGGGTATAGTACACAATACCCAAATCATCTAATAAAATAAACATGTGGATCAAATACCTAAACAAAGGCGCAACCGTCCAACAAATGGATCCATACATCAAAATCTTGCATCTAGCAAGTTTTAAATTTTATCTATTAAACAGAATTGGCATGCCCACACAAAATACACCAAATAATATATCACCATTTCCACCCCCCCCCCCCCCCCCCCGTGCGAAAACAGAGGGGAGACCTTTCCGCATGTTCCAACAATCATGTTTTGCCATTTTCTCAATCGTTTTTTACCTATTTGTCATTTGATAGCATCTGATGTAGAGGATCCATTGAACAATGAGAAGATAGAAGATAAAGGAATAGAACCTTTCAATGGCTTGATTATCACAAGTATTTCAAAAGCAAAGAATATCTACAACATTTATGCAAAACAGATATGATTCGGTATCACAATTTCAAACAGTAGAAAAAAGAACGGCTTTGCAACTACAAGAAGTTGTCATCGTAATGGTGAATCTAGAAGGGACAAAAATGTAATCAGTCACAGATTCATCTAACATTGGATGTAAGGTTTCAATGAGGGTTAGATAAGACAAGGACTCAAAGAACTAAATAATGTTTGATATCATTCTTGAGCAGTATCACAGTCTTCACCCTATAGTTGCTATGTATTTAAGATCTCATCCAAAAATTTGCACTAAGAATAAATTTCTGAATATGGATAGCATTGACATTTCCACATCCAACATTGTCTTAGCCATGGCAAAAAGGAAGGAGGCATCTGGCAGTTGGAGTGGACAAAGAAGGATTACATGAACTTTCTTGATAAAGAAAGACAAACACAATTGAAGGAGGGTGATGTAAAAACAATGATAACCTATTTTCAAATAATGGTAACTAAAGATCCGACATTATTTTATTGCATGGTTGTGAATGATATTGGTACCTTAAGGAATGCATTTTAGATTAATGGTAGGTCAAGGCCATCCTGCATATATTTTGTGGATGTGATTTATTTTGATACAACATATTTAATGAGAACGTATCAAATGTCATTTGCAATGGCGGAAGTAAATCATCGTGGCCAGTCTATTCTTCTAAGTTGTGCACTACTAAGTAATGAAAAAATTGATAGCTTCACATGACTTTTTAATTGTTAGCTAGAGCTGTGGCATTCATCCCAAGGCAATCATCACAAATTAGAATAAGGCTACAGGGGCAACAATTTCAACATCCCAATTTCATAAGGCCCAATCATGATTTAAGCTTCTAGGGGAATAAAGTTAAATAGGTTGTGCCCTTTAATTAACTTTAAGATTTATTTTCATAGACGATTGATTAGTTTATGAGTATTATAGATGATTTATTATATTTTAGTTCACCATTTCTTAATATAATTAAACATGTTCCATAGTACATAAATCAATAATCAATTTTTTTATAAGAGTCGATTCTCTATAAGTGTCGCAGGAAGTCAATTTTCTTATAAGAGTCGATTCTCTTTAAGTGTCCCAGGGAGTCGATTTTCTTATAAGAATTGATTATCTTTAAGTGTCTCAAGGAGTCAATTTTCTAATGAGAGTTGATTGTCTTTGTCTCAAGGGGTCGATTTTCTTATAAGAGTTGATTCTCTTTGTCTCAAGGAGTTGATTTTATGAGAGTCGATTCACTTGCCTAAGGGAATCAATTCTCTTTAAGTGTCTTAGGGAGTTGATTTTGTTAAAGGAACCGATTCTTGATGAGACTCGATTTTGTTATGGGAGTCGATTCTCATACGAGAGTTGATTCTATATGAGACTCGATTTTGTTATAGAAGTCGATTCTATATTGTAACTCAATTCTATCAAACCATATAACATTAAGAGTGGATTTTTATGATATACTTGAGAGTCAATATTCATTGATAGTTGATCCTTAGTGACGTTAGGGTTTAGGAGTCGATTTCTAGTACTCTAGGAGTCAATTCTGCATGGAGAGTCGATTTATAATTGGGAGTTGATTTTCCACTTGACTTAACTATTTATACATAAGAATTTAATATACTATATAAGTGCTACATGTGTAAGGATAATGACTAAGCTTAGAATTTTATATTAAGGAGAGTGGTATCTTAGAAATTTAGTATATTATGTAGGAAGGAAGAGTGTAAAGGTAATGATTACTTAAAGCATATTATATGTGATATATGAATAAGTCTTAAGGGGGATAAGGCTTGGAAGCTTTGTACGAGTCTAGGAAGCTAGTTGTCACACCCCGACGTGGAATATCGGAACGTGATGCAGTTGTAAGTAAGCGAGTATAGAGCGTAGAATAACATCAAACCATCGAACAATTTTTTTTTTTTTTTTTGTTAAAAGTGAAACAGGATCAGCGGCTGGTCGAGTGTACTCCACCCCAGCAAGGTGAAATGAACCCACTCCCCCAGGTGATTAACCTGCTACACAAAAATATATTGATATAAGAAAGAGTACAGATGCTGAGGGGCATACCCCTGAAAAGACCAAACATCAAGAGTGTCTAAAGTTCCAGAGACCCATCTGATCCCCAACATAAGTAGAGAAACAAGGATGAGGGAAATCCTTAGCCGAGGAAAAAATGACATTACAGCGCTCAGCAAAAGCACGATTTGCTAAAGCATCAGCCGCTTTATTACCCTCCCTAAAGACATGAGATACATGAACACCATGGAGCTGAACAAAGTCACGAACAGCCATCCACCACCTGTAGCAGTCCCAAGCTGGAGCGACACCACAATGAAGGGAGCTGACCAAGGCCAAAGAATCCGAACAGATATGAGTGACCATTAATCCCTTCTCAACAGGAAGAGAGACGCCATCATGCATAGCACGAACCTCAGCATCCAGGCTAGAACCAACCCCATAATAATGAGAGAAGGCCAAAAGGACATCACCATAAGAATTTCTGAAGATACCACCACCCCCACAAGGGCCCGAGTTACCTTTACTAGCATCATCAACATTGAGTATGATCCCTTGATCAGGTGGAATCCATCTCACAAGTTTGGACATCCTGAGAGGAGGATTAACATGAAAACCAAGCTCCAGAAGTGCATCCATTTGCTGTGGCATGGAAACTGATTTGAAAGCCATCCTACTAATGGCATAGCCAACTAAGTCTTGGATGTTATTGCGCATAGAATTATAGGAAATCATAACTTGTTCAAACTTCTTTTTGCACCGAGTCTTCCAGATTTCCCAAACAATAAGCATTGAGCAGTAAATGGTAACAAAGCCATGAGGGTTAGAGGGGCTGCAAGACTTAAGAATATCCCAAAGACGGATAGAAATGTCTTTCATTGACGATTTAACTGACTTTCATTGATGATTTAACTATTGCCTATTACATTCTCTAAGGTAGAGCCATAACATAGGGCCTAATTGACTCTAATATATAGAATGGAAATAAAAGACTACTAAGACATCTAGGATAGTATGGTGACGTCATGGCACTCGTGGATCACTCCTGGTCCTCCCCATCATCGTGTGTGTATTCATTCTCCTCAGCCTCACCTGAGAACACAATGACAAATAACGTAGGGTGAGCGACAACGCCCAGTAGGATTTATATCTTATGGTGCGGGCAAACTTTACATGATTAATGTATTAAAAGCAGAGTCACTACATGATAGAGCAAGAGAGTCAAGTATTGTAAGAGATAGCACGATAGTGAGAAACAAGATAGCACAATAGCATGTGATTGAAATAGCACAAGTTTCCAAATATAGCACAGAGCAGGATGGCCATAGCACAATGTATAATAATAGCACAACGAGTATAGTATAGCACTTTGATTGTCATTTAGATAGTCGAGATAGATAGCACTTGAGTGTAATGCCAAAACACTCTGGTCAATTAACTCCCGCAGGCACTAGCACTTTTGGGCGACCTCCCAGGACCAGACCGGGCCCTTTTATATTGCCAGGTATTAGTTATATTGTTTATCTTTAGACAATCAGTCAAATGGCCAATAGAGAGTACCAAAAAATAGATGAGAGTACTAGATGAATAGACGAGATTGCAGAGAGAGTGTGAATAGATGAGCGAGTAGAGTATATAGATGAGAACTATAGGTCATTGCACATAAAATGACGATTAAACGGGCGATAGTCACAGTTGCACAACACGCGCAATTGGTGTTGGCAGTTAGGTGGAATTCACTAACCTTCCACTGGCCATGATATGCACAAGTCTAAAGGTCCGGCGTGATTTAAGATAAGAGAGAACTTCTAAAGCCATTTAGATCATATTGATCCCTAAGGGTGTTATGGGCGTTAGGGTACAACCAGCTCGATCTCCATGAGGGAATCCACAGAGTACGGAGTCTTACGGAGGTCTTAACAAAAGGTCCCTTGTCTACCAGAATGAAATGTCCGATAGAGAGGTTCTAACTTGTCAAGAGAGTAGTGTGTAGAGAAAACGAGTTGCTCGACGTTCTAGAGGAATTCTAGAACAGTGGAGCAGCGATATCGGTATTCCAAAACCATGTAAGAAAATGATAACAATGTCATAATTATAATGGGTAATTAATGTACAATTATTGAATTAATTTACCATACATATTATTCATGTATTTTCATCATGGTCTCATGGCAAAGATGATCGTTTAGTGTGTGTGCATGTGCATTAAATCATGAGAGCATATAATAGTCATGCACAATAGCTTTTAATTTAAGAAAAACATTTAAATATATCAAAGTTTATTAACATAGTTGATTACTGTTCGTTACCCAATACTACAAGGTATAAACATGCTTAACAAGTCCAAATAATCACTTAAATAACTCAAGATTAGCTGCTGGATTAAAACAGGTAAATCGCGACGGGTATGATAGTCGCATTTCACAGACGTGTCAGAAACGTGATGATGAGGACCGCCGCGTTCATGCAAACCCTAACCGTTCAAATGGCGCGATTCCCCAGAGGCGGGAAACAACAGTGAAACGCGACGACCTTAGCGGTCGCATTTCAGAGGTCTTCTAACAGGTCAACGGGCACACAGTTTGATGAATGGGACGAGCCAAAATGCAACGATAAGGGCTGACACCTTTCAGGTAATCACGACGGTCAGAATCGACGTGATACCAGTCAGTTGAATCATGTCACCTGGCTTGGTCGCGATTCAACGTTCAACCCGAAAACGCAAGAAACATGTAGCGATCATCATGCAACGCTTATAACTCACAAACTAGGGAACTTGGGACAAAGTGATGAACATGAAACTTGTAGGGGACATCAAGAAGAAGAGAACTATGCCTTTGGACTGAATCAATTTGGTCTCGTTAGGCGTGCAAACTAGCATGAACAAGAAACGGTACTGACTTGCGCGATGATGGGAAAACGCTTTTAACTCCAAGGATACACGATGAAAATTGGGAAAATCACTTGCATATGAAACTAGACATGCATCACTACAAGATGGTATGAGTTTAGTTTCTCTTCAGCCTGAGAATACCTACCTTTGTGAAGATCCAACTCCAGGTTATGCACAGGACGCAACAGAGCACGGTTGAGGAAGAAGCTCCGTTCTCCAGCCGTTCTCCTCTGCTCCTGGTGCCCTAGCATAGCCTCCCACGACCCAAACACAATGGTGAACCTTCCCTCTTAGCCTTAGGTCGAATTCTTATATGCCTAAGGTTTATTCCATGTCCCATTACAACTAGGAAGTGTGGCTGCGGGTTCCAGCTACTTCTTGCCATATTTTGGAGATTTCTCCTCCCAATAGGAGTAGAATCACCATTAGAAGGTACTAGCTATGGTGGGTCACGAATTGGCTTACCTTTCATGGTTTATTTCATTAGTTTTCACTCTAATTTACCCTTTCTTATTTTTTGTACATTTGTATTCCGAATTTAGGGGTATTTGTTTTTGCTCCATATCCATACTCCTAATTTGGCCCAATAGCCTTTGTGTGAGCTAATTCTATTCAAGCCTATTACTTTTTAATGTTTATTGAGTTTTATTAATTCATTTCTTTCACTATTTTTATTTATTTATTTATTAAAAATATCGGGTTGCTACACTAGTAGAATTTAATAGGTGTTCAAGAGATTGACGGTTTAGTAACTTAGCACATAAGGTTATTAAATAACACTAAGGAAGAGGTGAATCTTAGAAAGCTCACGGAGAGGGAATAGGAATTTTGATTAGAAGGTTTTGGAAAAAAAATTAGAGCTAACTTGAGAAGATCACCTAGAGGTAGGCATAAAATGAACAAACATCATGTCATTGATTATTTTATACCTAAAGCTTTATCTTTCAAGCATGTATTTACTTCCTAGATAATTTAAAGCTATACGTGCTTATGTTTATGTGTATAATTACTTTAACTTTGAAACCTTTAATTTATTTTCATGGCATCTTTCATTGTTACATATCTTGCAAGCATGTAGAAAATGTTATAATTATGAATAATGAATTAGTAGTAAGCATGTTAAATCTAGTTAAGATTTAAGTAATAGTATATGGATAGTGCCATCTTAAAGGTATGTGGACTAGCCCCATACTAAGTATCCACTATGTGTAGTCATATGGTCCGAGGATGACAGACTTTTTGTTTGGAAATTCAGAAGCCAAACTTCAGCTTGGTGGATGGTGGGATAAATGACTTCTGCTCTTAGCCAATCAGGCATGACTACGTCACTATCGTCTAGGTGCTAAGGTGTATGTGTGTTTAATGGTGTAGTTGGATGTATGTCCGATTATATGTAAAATACATTAAATATGATCATAAGACTTGATTTAAATATTGAATTTAAATATTTCAATTAATTAGATTTGAAAGAAATTATATTTGGCTATGCCTCGGCCTAGTATAATTTTTCTGTCATATGTAATTTAGAATTTATCAGTTGTGTGAAAAACATAAATTGGAGATTTGTATTTGTTTTATACAGTTACTTATCTCTAAATAGCATTATATGTTTGAAATATATTCATATTTCTGGTACAATAAATTTATTATTATGAAAGTTGTAGAGTCTATAACTACTTGATTAGCATGTGTTGGCACTAAGTGTGCCTACTAAGTCCTTAGACTCACCCAATCAGTTGACTCCTTTTTACAAGAAATACTAGTGATAAGGAGAATTAGCCATGGGTAATGTGTGATCAAAGGAAATTTTCACCATTGTCTAAGAAGTTCATAGGTTCTAATTTTATCTTTTGCTCCTATGTGATTTCCAGAATTTTGAGGATGTGTGATACACAATGATGTTAGTATTGTATGGACAACTGATATTAGTTATAGAACTTGGTACAATTGTGTTTTGGAATTTGAGATGGTTTAGCCATTTGTGCTTTGTAGGGACAAGGTTCAACTGTGGTGGTGAGCTCAGTGGTTGGTACGTTCAGTAGCCTGGTCAATATGATTGATTAGTTAAATAGGTTGAGAATGGCACAGAATCCATGGCGATCGAATGCCTTACAAGGACATGCACACGGCCACCGAAGATCGCCTCCTACCAGGGTAAACACACTCCCAGACATCGTCCCATCAATTGGGGTCTCATAAAACCCAAGGAGCAGGCCTCCCTAGAGTCAGTTGCCAATCTGACCATGATAGAGATGACCCAATTGCGCCACTATCTAACGAAGAGTCTAGAGACGCGCCTCTTTGATAGGATGCGACAAGACATAATGCATTGTGTCGAACCCAAGGCAACCAAAATAGCCATTATGGGCCCCTAAACCACCAGAAACACCATGGTAAAAGTGAGAGGAAGGGTCCAGAAGACTCCCATAAGCCAAAGACCATGCATGCAAGCCTTAAAACTGTCGATTAACTCACCATCAAACTCAAGAATGACCTCACTCTCCTTGAATGATAGTTCCCAAAACAACATGAAATCAACCCAATCTCGCGTGCATGTTATACTACAAAGCTCGAAACACTAAAAAGTACGAGTACAAGACCATGGATCCTCATCCTACATCTAGAAAGCGGACTTCAACCAGATGGGGGCCTTCATGTCTGTTGGTCGTAGCCTCCTCGCCATCCCGCCATGATCATGCCCTCACCATGCCGAGGACGAGCATCACTATGCCACTACCACACCTCCAAACCATCATCGAGCACCAGACGAAAGAGGAGTGAGAGGGGAAAGGGGGCTCGACCAAGGGAGAGGGGAGAAATTTGGGCTATAGTAGCTAGAGTTTGGCCAGCTTATAAAGACCACCCAGAAACCAAAATTCGCCATAACAACAAGGCATGACTCAAAATGCACCTCCATGCCTTGCTGCAACAACAAAACCTAAATGCATTGGGGATGGTGACCACGTCTACGAATGTGCCACTCACCCTGACAACGTCTACATTGACATAGGTGGACACCTGGCACGCTTGCTGGCAGCATCCAATATTGACTGGCCACTACCTAGATGTCCCACATAGGCCATGCACGACATGTAGAAATGCCACATGGCACCCCCAATTGGGACTGTCAACCCTCCATGCACACCCAAGCCTAAAAATGACAAGAACTCTAGTCGCGCTAAGGATAATGATCTTACATGGAGTTCAAAAATATGACAATAGTTCGAGAGATCAATCCGGACAGTATACGGCTTATTTTTAAGTTCCATAAACTTTAATGACTTTAACCAAAATAGAATAGGATGCACACATAATAAAGAGTCCTCTAACTCCAGGGAACTTCAAGGTACAACCGGTTAGGTCTCTGTGAGGAAATCCATAAAGTACAGAGACTTTCCTAACTACGTATGCAAGGAACGACAGTACTTGCAATAATCAGAAAGCATATCCAATAAGGAAAGTCAGGACATAGTAAGGATCATGGAAAGAAAACAAAGTAGACTCACATCGAAACCTAACATGTATTCTCACCAACATGGTTATGATATATCAAGACCTTTTTTATCTTTGAGTTGGAACATAAGGACGAAGAGATATAATCAATGGAGAGTATGATCAACAACTTCCATATAGAATGTTAGAATCATATTCATGTAATTAATATTTTTATGGTTGATGGCTTTCAAAGTACAGACATAGACTAATCAACATGCTGGCAAAACCAAGAAAATGACGTAGACTCACTTGCTTGATCCATAACTCCAAATCTAGGGTTCTTGAGACAAAACTATAAATGAAAGGGTTGCTAGGAACGAAAAGTAAAGAGATCTATGGCTTTGGTTTGACCCAGTTGGTTTTGGTTGCATAAAACTAGAGAAGAATAGGAAAAGTCTAGATCTTGTGCGAAGTTTTGGAAAAACACTTGATACTCTTTACATGAACGGTGAAACCACGAAAAATAGGGACGCATGAGACTAGACTTGAAGGACTTTCAAATGATATATACCATATTAAGGTTGTGCTCGAGATCACCTACCTTGGGTTGTTTCTAACACCAGGATTCTTACAAGTCGAAGCAGATGCTAAGGGGATGAAGACTTCTCGAATCCCTGCTACCAGCTCGTTCTCTTGCTCTGAAAATTCATCTAGCAACGAAGAGAAAGATCTAGGGTTGGCTATGGGGGTCTTACGATGGTTTTATAATGTCATGATGGTGTGATTTTCGAGTTTGTAGTTTCTCAAACTCTTGGTAAGAGTCCTATTATGTTTCAGAACTTCCATAGGAGTCGTTTCCATAACAGGTCTTAGTTTTAGAAAACAGATTCAGACTCCCCACTGGACACTATTTTAATCACGGTTTAGGGTCAACTTCCCATATTTATCTTAACTAACCCCCTTTTTTATTATTGGGTATATAATTAACACGAATTTTATAGTCTGGTAATGATCGGTAACTTCATCATGTACGAAGTCATACATGATTTGGTTGTAATCAGTCGAAGCTTAACTTCATCATATACGAAGTCCACTTCGACTGGTGATGTAAACATTGATTGTTGACCAACATCGATTGGTCATTAAACATCGATTGCTGACCAACATCGATTGGTCATTAAACATCGATTGCTGACCAACATCGATTAGTCATTAAACATCGATTGCTGACCAATATTGATTAGTCATTAAACATTGATTGCTATTATGCACATCGATTGTCTCTATAATATTGATTGCCTTTAAGCAACATCAATTGTTGTTATGCATATAAAGCACTTGTGTATGTGTGTATCCCATGCATATTTTAATCCAACTTGGGTTATTACAATTTATTAGTCCAAAAGGCACAATGACACATTCGTAATGCCCATACCTGCTTCTGAATGTCGTCATATGAATATCCTCCTTTGTATTCTTCAATTGGTGGTAGCCTGATCTGAGAGCGATCTTAAAGAAATATTTAGCTCCAGAGATCTGATTAAATAGTTCATCAATTCTTAGCAAGGGGTACTTGTTCTTGATTGTGAGTTGATTCAATTGTGGATAGTCGATGCACAGTCTCATTGACTCATCCTTCTTCTTGACGAATAGCACAGGTTCACCCCATGGCGATGTGCTTGGATTGATGAATCCTTTCTCTAAGAGTTACATTAATTGTTCTTTCAGTTCCTTTACTTCCGCATGTGACATTCTATAGGGAGCTCTAAAGATAGGAGCAGCTTCTGAAATTAATGTGATAGAGAAATTAACTTCTCTTTCAAGGGGAATAGTAAGTAGCTCCTCTGAGAACATATCTAAAAAATCTCTAATCACTGTGATGTCTTCTATCTTCACCTCCTTCCTTTCCACTATAATGGAAGCAAGGAATGCTATACACCCTTTCCTTGTCATCCTATGGGCTCATAGGGCAAAGATGAGGGATAGATGTTTACGGTTTCGAGCACCTGAGTAAACATATTTTGGATGCTCACTAAAGGTTACACTACTCTTCTACAGTTAATACTGGCACCATGTTGTGTCAATCAGTCAACATCTAGTATTACGTCACAATGCTCCATAGGCATGCAGACTAAGTCAGTTGGCCAATTCTTCCCTCCGATGTCAACATCAACAGAAATAAAATATTGGCTAAGTTGGGTTTTTCCCCAAGGGGTGTTGTGGTTGGAAATTCACAACCTAAGTGTACAAGTTTTATAAGTAAGGTATCAACAAATGCTTGTGACATGAATGAATATGGTGTTCCATTATCAAATAAAACAAAGGCAGGTCTGGAAAGTATTGTAAGGGTACCACACCACCTTCCTCTGTAGCTTCAAGTTCCATGATTGCTTGTAATCAACCTTGCTTCTTAGGTTCTCTAGCTCTCTTGTCTTGTGAGGCTCTTTCCCTTAGTTGAGGGCAGTCAAATATCTTGTGATCTTTATTGCCACAACGTAGGCACACACCCTGTCTCATCCAGCAGTCTTCTGCCTTATGTCCTCCCTTGCCGCAGTGTAAATAGTTGCCACTGAAAGGAGTAGCAGCCACAACAGTCCTTCCAGAAATCTTGGGTTTATTGTCTTGGGACAATCCTCAGCCCCCATTGTTCAATCTCTTCCTTCTCTCTAGAGTTATGGCATTCACTGGAGTGATTACTTGTTCCTTCTTTGCCATGCGACCCTTGATCTGGTTAGTCAAGTCATTGGCGTCTTCTAGCAACTGAGCCATTTTCACCATCTCTCCATATTTCTGAATATCCAGTGGGGCTAATGTAGTGATATAAAGTAGTTTTTGTTGCCTAGCTAGCAAGCCCAGAGGGGGGGTGAATGGGATTCTTAAAACTTGATTACCTAAACCTGTCAACAAGAACGTTTATACAAAACACTGTGTTTGGCTGTTAGTGTTAGTAGAGAAATAACAACAAACACACAGAGAACAAACACACTGCACAAGGATTTTTATCCTGGTTCGGATCTCCTCTTCACAGGAGTCCTACGTCCAGTCCCTGAGCAACAACTCAGGATTCCACTACCCAAGGGTACAGTCCCCCTTATGGACACTTACACACCCAGCCGCAGCTGGTCTTCTCTTCACAACCCGAAGAGGAAAAACACCACCCTGGAACACCCAGGTCTTCCTTCAACACGAAGGGAAAAAAACCCTGGAACCCCCAGGTCTTCCTTCAATACGAAGGGAACAATACGAAGATGTTGTTCGAAGGAAGACAAGCCCCTAGATCAAGCTAATAGAACAATGCTTGATCTGAAGCAAGGACTGAGAGGAAGAGATCTATAATAATGAATTCTCTCAGTACACAAACGCTCTCTCCAAGATCTACACTAGACGCAGAGAGCTAAGAGCAAAACTAAAACAATGGAGTGAGGCTTGGCTCTTCTAGATGCTCGCAGATTGTGTCGAGTAAGCTTATCGAGATGCTTCTTTTCTGGAGGATATATAACTTCTTTTGAAAAATAGTCGATGAAGTATCCGTTGTCTCTATGTTCTGAGAACGTTAGACTGCATGTTTCTCCTTTGCAGTCAACAGTCCTTTACGTTCCATGCGCATAAGAAGAAAATCCTTCTTGATATCCTCCAGCTTCTACTTTATCCAACATTGTATAGAGTCGTGCTGTCAGAGACCTGCACACATTAAATGCTAAAACGTAGACAGCTAAGTTGTCTCTTGTTGTCAGTCAATCGTTAGAGTGAGGATACATCAAAATAGAAATCCCATTCTGTCTTTCCAAAAAGATATTACATGTAGAAGCATAAGAATAGAAGATATCTGAACATGCATCATGTAGAGAAATGTACGGTTATATTTAATGCATGGATATAAGAGAAATACGCGGGATGACTTTGACTTGTCAAGATATTTGAATATCAAGTCGATATATTTCATGAAATCGTTGTGAGAATCACTTATGAAATCGTTGTATGAGTGAATTATTTGAGAACGAATCATTACAAGTAAATCGTTATAACCAAATCGTTATAAGCAAATCGTTATAACCAAATCGTTATAACCAAATCGTTATAAGCAAATCGTTGTGAACGAATCATTATAACCAAATCGTTGTCTCACTTATCGAGTCGATGAGTGATCAAATCGTTGTTCTGCTTTATCGAATCGTTACACAGACCAAGTCGTTGTTGAGACTTATCGAATCGTTACACCATGCAAATCGTTGTGTAACTTATCAAGTCGTTATAATGACCAAGTCGTTGTTGTAACTTGTCGAATCGATATGAGTACCAAATCGATGAGGATCTTATCGAATCGTTATGAAAGACAAATCGTTGTGAGACCAAGTCGTTGTTCTCACTTACCAAATCGATGTGAAACCGAATCGTTGTGAGAGCAAATCATTGTTCTCACTTATCAAATCGTTGTGAGAGCAAATTGTTGTTCACACTTACCAAATCGATGTGAAACGGAATCGTTGTGAGAGCAAATCGTTGTTCTCACTTATCAAATCGTTGTGAGACGAAATCGTTATGCTCACTTAACGAATCGTTGCGGAACGAAATCGTTGCGGTTACTTATCGAATCGTTGTGAAATGATAGAAATCGATGTATACACTTAGCGAATCGTTCTGAGATCGAAATTGATGCGATACTTATGAAATCGTTATGTGATGCAGTAACTTATGAAATCGTTATGCTATAATGGAAATCGTTATGCTTTCAAAGCGAGTCGATGTGTGCTTAGTCAAAATTCATGCTTTGAACTCTAAACACTTTAATGTAAGAAATACTTACATAGTTGCTTTATTTCGCCTGATTTACTTCATGTGCCTAAGCTTCATGAAACTTGTTAGATAACACTTAATTGAAGTTTTGTTAATCACCAAAATGGATATATAATTCATGAAATTATATGGGGACGAGCTGATCATCAATCTCCCCCTTTTTGGTGATGACAAAACATAACAAGGATACATATAGTTCTGAAATAAAACCTAAGTAACTTTTCTGGTTAAAAAATAAAGAGAATTCAATAAAGAATTCAATTGCCCCCTTTTATATGTATTTCAGAAGTATGATATTTATATTTCTCCCCCTTTTTGTCATTAAGCAAAAAGATAAAGCAATGAGACAAAGACAGAAAGAGAAAAGATAAGTGAGATCAAAGAACTTTTCTATTTATCTTGAGGGGGTACAGGGAGGTAGAAAACAAGAGACAGAAGAGAGGCATGTCGTTGAATAATGGACAAAGCCTTGCGTTCATGCTCTTCAAAATAGGCTTGAAAAGCCCCAAAAGTGATAGAATAAGATGGCCCCATGTCAGGAAGCATTCTTTTGATATGAAGTTGGTGCTGAGCATCTATAAAGGTGTCATATTCATCGTTGCCAAGAGAGACCTTGAAGGTAGTGAAAGAGCCAAAACTGGAAAACCGAAGAAATTGGTTGATCTTGATAGGGTAGTGGATCTGATGCAGCAAGAGATCTTTCTTCAAAGCCACAAAAAGTGTGTACCGTGCTACCCACTGAGCATAGGGCTCTTGAACTAGATTGATGGAATTCAAATCTAAGAAGGCTTCAGCCGAGAAAGGAGGCTTGCCTGCCTCAAGGAACTGTTCAAAGTTGCCAGCTGAAGGGCAGACTGGTTGTAATGCTTTTCCCAATCGGTAGGCGAGAGCCTTTCACTTTCAGATAAAAGAGGTTCAAGAACCTCAGATGTGATATGGCCTAGGTGAAATTCCCAGAAGAGGAATCTTTGGAAGGAAGGGAGACGACCCTGCTGAGCTGAGATCCTTCCCATTATGCGAGCAAATCTCTCAAAGATAACAAGACCAATGGATGAGTCCATGACCAAGGAATGCAGTTTGGGGAGAAACACAATTTCTGGTATTTTTTAGGGTAGTGAAATCCACTTTGAAAGAACAGTTAACTGGGCTTTCAACTTTAAGTAAAGCAACGGCTCCCTGGAATTGACCCAACTGAACTTCAGGTAAATTATGGAGATAACGATAGTCATTGAAGAGATGGAAGTACCAGATGAGCTTTACTTCCTTTTGAATGAAGGGTGCCCAGGTAGACTTGTGATGAATGACAAACCACTCAGAGAGAGTGAGTGGGGAATCCCGGGGTGGAAACTGATCGGACTTCGCAAGTAGAAACTTCCTGTAGAGATCCTTGTGCCCCTTGGCCCACTGATCTTTAGATTTGCATTCAGCCATTTGGAAGATTTTAGATTGATCAGCTTTGGAGATGTGGCAATAGGGAAGAACAACATTGAGATGATCAGATAGATTAAGATAAGGAACACAAAAAATGGTGTCAAGGATACATTTCTGGAGATATTCACAATAGATGGGTTTTTTTCGATTCTCAACAGTGAGGGAGAACCATAGAGGAGGAAATTTAGGAAGAGCAAGAGTGTTGGAGAGTTTCCTCTTTTTTGAAATAGGACTAGGAGAGCCAATTATGTGGACATGAGAACCAACTTCCAGAACTGAGAGGATTGTGGTAATTTCCAACTCATCCTCGAATTTTTTGAGAAAGGGACCTTCAAGTTGTGCACCTTCAGGTATAAAGGTAACAAAGGAGGGAGGAGTAGGAGGATGAAGGAAATGACTGATGGGTAGGAGGAGGTATGATGGATGGTCCAGTTGAAGAAGGACCAGAAGAGGATGAGGCTCCAGCTGAGGAGGAGGCTGGAGGGTTTTCAATGATAGGAGAGGATGGAGGAATGGATGTGGAGGTGGCAGGGAGGATTCAGAAGGAAATGGTGTTGGAGATGAGATGGTGCGAGGTATGGGTTGTTTGAAGGTGATAGGTGCTGGAGGAGCTGTGGATGAGGATGGTAGTAAAGGAGGGGCTGGAGTTTGAAGAGAAGAAGGAACATGGGCTTCTGGAGCTACAGCCGGTTCTTCTACTCTGAAGATTCAGCCTTGGAAACCACTGGCCTGGGTGGCCCAGACACATCCTCTGAAGGCCCTGGTGGCCCAGTCTTCACAGCTTCATCATTATCTTGCACTGGAGCTGCTACCTCTTCAAGAACTTGTTGCCCTGATGGCCGATCTTCTGCCACATCTGATGGTCCTGACGGCCCAACATTCTCTTGCCTTGGCCCAGATGGCCCTGAGTTGCTAACAGGTGCTGCAGGAGGAGAAGCAGGAGGGGCATTTGTGGACTGTGCCCTCATCAAATCTGCAAGTGCAGTTATAGACTCCTTGATGCTAATGAGCTCACTGCGTACCCATCTGACTGCATTTCAGACCATTCCCATCTCCTTAGCTGTCGTACTCTGGCTTATGAAGATAGATGCAATATCTGATTGCACAGAGCAGAGAATCTTTCCTTGTTCATCCAATCTTTTAACAATGGGCTTCATGTTGATCTTCAGTTTCTTTTGCCTTGGCCTCCTGTGTGGCTTCCTGGTAAGGAGGGGAATATCCTAAGCCACTTCTTTTCCTTTTTTTACTTTCCCTTGCAACGAGCTCCACATTATCATCATTATCTTCTTCACCTGAGGCACTTTCCACAATGCCTTCTCTGAACTGATCATCAACGGGGGTACTAGCAGTACGCTTCCCCTGAGGTGTTGCTTCCTTCTCAATTGACTGCTCCCCCTCAATAGGAGCATCCTCTATGACAACATCATCAGTGTGGCCTGATGCCACAACATATGCTACTGATTCACTAGTCCTTTCAGGCTCCCCCTGAGTGCTAGGAATGGATTCCAGCACATCTCTTAGAACAGATGCCACAACTGTGGTGGGGATGATAGCCTCTGAAACTCGCATAACTGGCTCAATATTGTCTTGAGGAATATCTTCAATCTGGCTTCCAGTGACCACAAATTCTTCTGCTCTGACCTCTGCTACTGCTGCTGCTTGATCCATTGCAATTTTTGAACTGACAACTTCCTGTTGTTGTTCTTGCACTACAGGCGCTACTGCAGGTTGTTGATCTTCTTGCTCAACTGGTACATCTGCTGCTACTGCTGCCTCTGCTGCTTCTGCTACCTCTTCTAAAACTTCTTGGGCTTCGCCGATGATGGCCTCACCCTCAGCTACTAAAGTCTTGGTCCAGACTCCAGCAACCAACGAGAAGCCACTCTTCTTTAAATTTTTGCTTCGAATTGCTTGGCCCATTTTCTCAGAAACTGCCCCAACAACACTGATGCCATAATGTTGGAAAATCTTGGTGAGCAAGTGGGCATATGGAAGGGACATTCAATTTACTTTTCTTGTCCCAAATCTGTGCACTTGCAAATTTCATCCTCTCCAAAATAACTTCGGCTATGTTAATGCTCTGGTTCTGAATGGCCCAATACATCATATCGGAGTCGGCCTTTGTGCAAGAGGAGAAGGTCACACTCCTAGGAACCAAACTCTGACACACAGTAAAGTGTAATAATCTATTGAAAGCATTCAACTGCTTGATGTCGATTTTTCCATCCTTCAACTTGTATTCGGGACCAACGATCCCTAAACCCTTAAGATTAATGTCCACACTGTCTACCCCACTGTGACCGGTGGTAAAAACTCCAAACAGTGACTCTAACAAACCATGAGTGATGTAAATCTGGGTTCTTTTGACAGAAGATGTCAAAGACCCATCTTCCTCAGACTTCAGGCAAACATAAAACGCCTTTACCAGGTCTGGATAACTCACCACTGACAGGGTTGCCATTTTCGTCCATTTCATTCTTTCCATCGCTGCTATGATGCTATGCATTCCATTCTTTTCCAAGTCTGCAACGTCTACTGCTTTGTTGCCACAGACCTTCGTCTTTAGTGACGTAAACCTTTCATGCTGCTCGGCAGTGAGGAATGCAGCTCCATAGCCCCCGACAGTGCCGGAAACTCCAGAAACAGCCATGGTTTTAAATGGGGAAAGGTTCTGGATGATTAGAAGGAAGATTTGAGTAGAAACCCTTAAGAAATTTCTCGCGGGAAAAAGTGGAAACTTTGAAATCGCACGAAGTCGATGCCAGAGTCGATAGGGTTATCGTCTCAGGCAAGTCAAAGGAGATGAGAGCGGGAGGTGAATCGGTATGGCACAGATTTTTGGTTCTTTATCAGATAAAGGGAAGGTGCCATAGTGGCAGAAAACGACAAGAGATAGGTTCGAAAAGAATAAACTCTTTTAAAATTATGAACCGGCATTGATATATAAGATGCAAGCAATATTTGAAGAATTTGCTTAATTTTAAGGGGAAAATAATTGATATTCTGAACTTATTTATTATTTCAGTTAATTACAGATAAATCTATCACAAATTGCACATGCCTAATTCCCTTCTAAGAGACGTAAATCTCTCTTCAAGTAAGGCCTTTGTGAAGATATCTGCTAACTGATTTTGAGTATCAATAAAGGAAATATCTATGTTACCATTGGCTACATGATCATGAATAAAGTGATATCTAACCTCTATATGCTTTGTCCTTGAGTGTTGAACTGGAGTTTTGGTGAGATTAATGGCACTGGTGTTGTCGCACAGCAGGGGAATTGTCTTGATATGTAGCCCATAATCCTCAAGTTGCTGCGTAATCTATAGGAGTTGTGTGCAACAGCTTCCAGCAGCCACGTACTCAGCTTCAGCTGTTGACAGTGCTACTGAATTTTGCTTCTTGGAGGACCATGAAATTAGACAACCTGCAAGAAATTGACAACATCCACTAGTGTTTTTTCTATCTATTTTGCATCTAGTGTAGTCAGCATCAGAGTATCCTACTAAATTAATTTCACATGAACTTGGATACCATAATCCTAGATCATGAGTTTTAGCTAAGTATCTAAAGATCCTTTTGACATAAATTAGATGAGACTCTTTAGGATCTGCCTGATACCTAGCACACATGCATACACTAAATAATATATCAGGTCTACTAGTAGTTAAGTAGAGTAAAGAACCTATCATACCTCTGTAGAGCTTTTGGTCTACTTTCTTACCATCTTTATCACTGTCTAACCTTGTTGATGTACTTATTGGTGTTGACAGTGGCTTGGCGTTTTCAAATCCAAACTTCTTTAGTAATTCTTTGATGTATTTGGCTTGACAAATATGTGTGCCTTCTCTTCCTTATTTGATTTGTAATCCAAGGAAGTAGTTGAGCTCCCCCATCATGCTCATTTCAAACTCTCCCTGCATAAGCTTTTCAAAATACTTGCAAAGAGACTCGTCAGTAGAACCAAATATTATATCATCAACATAGATTTGTACAAGCAATACATTTTTGACTTTGGACTTAATGAACAATGTGATGTCTACTTGACCTCTAATAAAGCCATGTTCTAATAAAAATGCACTGAGCCTTTCATACCAAGCTCTAGGTGCTTGCTTTAATCCATACAATGCCTTATGCAATTTAAATACATGATTCAGAAAATCAATATCATCAAAACCAGGAGGTTGTTCTACATAAACTTCTTCCTTTATATATCCATTCAAAAAGGAGGATTTTACATCCATTTGAAAAAGTTTCAAATCTAATGCTGATGCATAAGTAAGTAAAATTCTGATTGCCTCAAATCTGGCCACTGGTGCATAGGTTTCATCGAAATCTATGCCTTCCTCTTGGGAATAGCCTTGAGCTACCAGTCTGGCTTTGTTTCTAGTGATCACACCAGCTTCATCCAATTTGTTCCTGAATACCCATTTAGTGCCAATCACAGGATGATCTGATGGTCTCGGAACAAGGGACCATACTTGGTTTCTCTTGAACTGGTTAAGTTCATCTTGCATGGCTAATATCCAAGATTCATCAGACAGTGCTTCATTGACTGTCTTGGGCTCTATTTAAGATACAAAAGCTAAATAATCACAAGGAATTGCATTACCTCTAGTTCTTACCCCAACAGATGGATCCCCAATGATGTTATCCAATGGGTATCCTTTTTGTATCTCCATTCCTTTGGAAGATTGTCATGTGATACGTCTTTTTGTTGTAGATCTTCCAAGGGTGGATCTTCCTTGTCCTCGATGGATGAGTTCGTTAATTTCTTAGATAGTTCATTTGTATCGTCAACATCACTATCTACTTCCTTTCTCAAGGAAGGATTAGTCTCATCAAAAATAACATGCACTGTTTGTTCAATTAATAGACTATGCTTATTAAATACTCTATAACCTTTGGGTTTGGAGGCATACCCCATGAATATACCTTCATCAAACTTTGAGTCCAGCTTACCAATATCCCTTTTTCCATTGTTGTGAATAAAGCATGGATATCCAAAGGTTCTGAAGTGACTGATCTTTGGCTTCTTCTGTTTGTAAAGCTCGCATGTTGTCTTCTTCAGGATTGGCCTGATCATCACTCTATTGATTATATAGCATGCTGTGTTGATGGCTTCGGCTCAAAAATACCTTGGTAAATTATATTCTGACAACATAGTCCTTGTCATATCTAATAAGGTTATGTTCTTTCTCTCAGCAACTCCATTTTGTTGCGGTGTCCTTTGGTGCTGAGAAATTATGTTCTGTTCCTTGATCATCATAGAACTTTGCAAATCTTTCATTCTGAAATTCTCCTCCATGATCTGATCGAATGCTCACAATGGTATATTTCTTATCTTTCAGAACTTTCTTACTGAAGCTAACAAAACTATCAAATGCGTCATCCTTGCACTCCAAGAAGGATACCCATGTGAATCTGGAGTAGTCATCCACTATAACAAATCCAAAGTTCTTTCCTCCAAGACTTGTGGTTCTCATTGGCCCAAATAGATCCATATGTAGGAGTTCTAAGGGTTTTGAGGATGTTACCACAGTCTTTGACTTGAAGGATGACTTGGTGTGCTTTTCTTTTGCACACGGCCCACAGACACCATCCATTCTTGTACTTACTTTAGGTAGGCCTTCCATCAAGTTTCTCTTGATTAATTTTCTCATGCCATCCAAGCTGCAGTGGCCCAATCTTCGATGCCAGAGATCAGTTGACTGCTCTTTATTCGCTGCCAGACATATGTCATGATCTTTTAATTCTTCTAGATAAAGTACATACAAGTTCTTTTCTCTATTAGCTTCAAAAATGACTGCACCATCTTTCATGATACTACACTTTGATTCTTGAAATCTGATCTGATGACCTTTATCACACAGTTGGCTGATACTGACAAGGTTGTGCTTCAGTCCTTTGACGCATAGAACATCTTCTATAACTATTTTGCCTTTACTGCCTACTGATCCGCTACCTATCACAGTCCCTTTTCCATTATCTCCATAAGTGATTGTGCCTTCTTCAGCTTTAAGATTGGAAAATAGCTTTCTGTTCCCTGACATGTGCCTTGAGCAACCACTGTCCAAGTACCATTTTGATGCTCGAAGGTTTACCTGCAATGAAAACACTAAGCTTTAGGTACCCAAGTTCTTTTGGGTCCTAATTGGTTAGTATCATCAATTTTCTTTTTAATTATCCATCTTTTATGTTTAGTTGGACATGTTATTTTAGTATGACCTAACTTGTTGCAGTGACTACAGCAAGATGTTCTACTTACTTTTTCAGTTGGAATGTATTTAAGCTTGACTTATATGTTGTGTCTTGCTCAGCTACAAACTTAGGTGTTGGATATATTTTAGGGTATACTACTGTTTCTTCATTATTGGGAGGAGTATAACCTAATCCATGCTTCTTTTTACCTGACCGTCTAGCACCTTTCAGTATTAATGTTGTTTTACCGTTTGTAAATTTTTCTAACGTGCTTGATAATTATTCATTTTCTATTGTTAATGTATTAACTTCCTGTTTTAATTTATTTACTGTTTCTTGGTTTTCCAAGCTTGCTAATTATTCATTTTTATTTTTCAGATCCTAACATAACAACTCATTTCTTCTTTTAGTTCAGTAATTTATTTTTCCATTTGCTCATTTTTAGATTTTAAATCTGAATTAGTATTTTCTAAGCATGCAAGATTTTTCTTACTGACTTTTAATGATTTACATACTTCTTTATATTTACAGTACAACTCATTAAAAGCGTCTTCTAAATTATCAGAATCAGATTCGTTACATGAAGAGAAGGATGAGTCAGATGTTACCTTTTCGTCGATGTTAGCCATGAAGGCTAGGTTGGCCTTTTCTTCTTCTTCTCCACTGGAACTCGACTCACTGTCTGAGTCGCTGCTGTTATCCCATGCTGCTGCCATGGCTTTCTTCTTATATCTTCTGAATTTCTTGGAACTATCCTTCTTTCTGACTTCAGTTTTCTTCAGCTTTGGACATTCTGCTTTGATATGTCTAGGCTTCTTGCATTCGTAACAGATGGGTTCAGCTCTCTTTGATTCCTTTCCTTCTGGCTTTTTGTAATCTTTGTTTTTCTTTAAGTATCTCCTTCAAGACTGGTACTTCTTTCTAGCTAATATCATTTGTAGTCTTCTAGAGAGGAGATCTTCCTCATCTTCACTGCTTCTTATGCTTTCGTTACCATCTGAAGATTCTTCTGATAAGTCTTCTTTTTCTGCCTTGAGAGCGTTGCAGTGCTTCTTTCTGCTTGATGATTCTCCCAACCTTTCCATGTTGATCTCATGGGCCATTAGGGACCCTATGAGTTTTTCTAATGACATTCTCTTCAAGTCATTTGCTTCTTCAATTGCCGTTACTTTGGGAGTCCATGAAGCTGGTAAAGATCTTAGAATTTTCCTGACCATGTCACCCATTTCATAAGTCTTTCCTAGACCGGTGTAATCACGGGGAAATATGCAACCCCCAAGACACTCAATAGGATATCAAAACTAATAGCATGGAAATATGGATGTGATCGCCACCTAGATAGTTGCCAAATAAGAACGAGACGGGCTAACTAAGCTAGGAAATGGAAAGAGGACAGAAGGACTTACTTAGATCGCGATAAAGGACCCCGTCGCGATGGGCTTAATGTCGCGACGCCCGTGTAGGGCGCGTCTCTATGTCGCGTCGCCCTCGTTCGTCGCGTCCTCTGCAGTGCGGGAGGAATGTGAGAGGACCTTCTTCCTGCTCTCGGCCGGCCAGAGAACAAGAGCTGCTCGTAGAGTGTTGCCTGAATACCTACCAAAACAACGAAAAATAAGAAAAGAAACCCTGTTAGAATAAACTTAAGTGTAGAAACTATTCTCAAATGAAATGAAAGAAAAGAGCATGGTGGGAACTGACCTGGGGGCGGTTTTTAACCCCTTGGGTGTGTGGAAAAATGTGGGAAGGAAAGGAAATGCAGTCTATCTAGAAAATAAAATAACATGCATGGGAAAAGGAAATGAGGGAGGAGGGAAGAAAGAGCCCCATATAGGGCTACTCCCTGGCATTTATATGCGTCCTTGGCTCATGCTGAAACCTCAGAAAGAGTGGGGGTCGCTCTCCTCAAGCTCCAAGCTCTGTAGATGAAGAAATGGGCATGGCTTGGTGAAGGGAATAGGAGGAAAATGAGAGGAATGGAAGAGTTGCGAGCTAAGTGTTGGTCATAGAAAATTTCGGCAGCCCTTCGGGGTGAAAATGGGGCTCCCCTCGTTCTAAAGGAAGGGCCTTGCTTTTATAGAGAAATAAGAGTGAATAATCCCATTTTTAGATGATAATTACCCAAATAAGAGATAATTGCCATTAAATCTCGTGGGTGAGAGTCCAAAGGAGCCTCCAAAGAGTCCCACAAACCCAAGATGCGCTCAGGATGTTGGGGGGTTGCTTGGGGATTAAGATAAAGCCATGAGAGGATAAATAGGAGGTGGTTGCGGAGGTCAGCGCATGCGGCTGTTGTCGCAACGAGTCGTAGGGGCGCGACAGGGATGAACGCGATGACCAGAAGGGGCACGACAGCAAGGCCACGTGCATGGATATGCATGGGCTGTCACGACGGCCAAAGGGGATGCAACAAGGGTAACGCAGCGCCCCGACCCGTCGCATTAATGAAAATGATTATTCTTGAATTTTGGGCCAATCAAATGGGAGAATAATGGTCATTAAGGCTCAAGGACTCTTTTAAAAGATAATGGATGGGATTTTAAGAAAACTAGGCTCTTAATGGGCTCAACACAAGGTTAATGGTGGGCTCAAGGTGAGTGACCAACTTGGGGCACACTTAGATAACAAGAAATGTAGTTCAACTTGTAGGCCAGAATCGGGTGTCTACAACCGGCTAATCCATCTGTGATGTCGGTGAACATGATGTACATCTGTGTGATAGTCTCTCCTGACTGCATCTGAAATCTTTCATATTGAGTCACCAAGAAGTCTATTCTCATTTCTTTTACTTTATATGTGCCCTCATAGATGATTCTAAATTTTTCCCACATCTCCATGGCGGATTTGCAGGCGGAGATCCTGTTGAACTCTTTCTTGCTAAGAGCACAACATAGAATGCTTTTTGCCTTGCAGTTGAGAGAGATTTTCTTCTTGTCGTCTTTCGTCCATTTGTCTTTTTCGTTCGTGACTAGAAGATCTCCTTCTTCAACAATCGACCAGATCTGATAGTCGAGTCCTTATAAGAAGAACTCCATTCTTATTTTCAAATAAGTATAGTCTTCACCGACGAACAAAGGTGGCCTATTGATTGACTGACCTTCGAAGTGACCTTGGGCTGCCATTTGATCTTTTCTCTTCAGATCGTTGGATCTTCTTTGTCGAAGAGACTAGCTCTGATACCACTTGTTGCCCAGCTAGCAAGCCCAGAGGGGAGGTGAATGGGATTCTTAAAACTTGATTACCTAAACCTGTCAACAAGAACGTTTATACAAAACATTGTGTTTGGCTTTAGTGTTAGTAGAGAAATAACAACAAACACACAGAGAACAAACACACTGCACAAGGATTTTTATCATGGTTCAGATCTCCTCTTCACAGGAGTCCTACGTCCACTCCCTGAGCAACAACTCAGGATTCCACTACCCAAGGGTACAGTCCCCCTTATGGACACTTACACACACAGTCGTAGCTGGTCTTCTCTTCACAACCCGAAGAGGAAAAACACCACCCTGGAACACCCAGGTCTTCCTTCAACACGAAGGGAAAAACACCCTGGAACCCCCAGGTCTTCCTTCAATACGAAGGGAACAATACGAAGATGTTGTTTGAAGGAAGACAAGCACCTAGATCAAGCTAATAGAACAATGCTTGATCTGAAGCAAGGAGTGAGAGGAAGAGATCTATAATAATGAATTCTCTCAGTACACAAACGCTCTCTCCAAGATCTACACTAGATGCAGAGAGCTAAGAGCAAAACTAAAACAATGGAGTGAGGCTTGGCTCTTCTAGATGCTCGCAGATTGTGTCGAGTAAGCTTATCGAGATGCTTCTTTTATGGAGCCATCAGTCTTCAATATATAACTTCTTTTGAAAAATAGTCATTGAAGTATCCGTTGTAACACCCCGAAAATTTAGTGATTTAAAAATTTTGGAAATAAAGGGGGATAAATTAAATAAACATATTAGAGAGACTTCCAACACCATGTATTAATGACCCATTAACAATATTGGGCCAATAGAGCACATTTGGCCCAAGGATATAAATAAACTAGGACAGGAAATTTCCAGAAATTCGTGTATGTAATTATGCCATAACTGGAGAGGGCAAGTTAGGGATTAAAATTAAGGTAGTAGTCATGTAAGGTAAGCCAAAACCGGACCCAACTCTAAGAGGTGGTTTCCTAAACCTTTGCTACCTCTTTTGGGTGAGAGAATCCCAGATTTTGTGGAAAGTGGGAAACAGAACTCGTAGCCCCTTTCCTAGTCCTGTTAGGACTCTTAACTACACCCTAAAACTATAAGAACTCATCCCTAAACTCTTGGGGAAGGTTTAGCAACAAGTTGGGGTCGAGAGCAGCAAGTTTGGAGCACTGGGGAAGTGGAGAACGGCTGGGGAAAATCGTGGTCTTCCTCAACCTCGCTCTGCATCAACCCAGAAATCTACAGAGAGTTATTAGCGTTCAAAGGTAGGTGTTCTCGGGCCAAGATTAAAGAAACCAACACCATCATGTAGATCTTTGAGTCTGGGTTCATTTGCACTTGGTTTGACTAGTTTTCATGGAGTATACGTTGTGTATTCGTAGTTTTCCCAAAGTCTCGCACAGTTAGGGCTTTTCCAGTTCTTCTTATTAGGAATGTGATTAGAGACCGAATTTGACTAAACTTTCTTCATGAAAGTTCTTCTACTTGAAGGCACGATCATCTTTTATGTTGGATGTTTTGTCCAAAAGTCTTTCCTTAGAGAGTTATAAGCATGGTAAGAGAGTCACTGCATGATACTGCGATTTCGGACTACACTTGACTTTTTGTTCTTCATATGTTTTCTCGGGATTCGAGACTGAATTAGATCAAGCCCCAACATAAAAGTTCTTCTACTAGTTGACCTCGTCATCTTTCGTGTTGAACATTTTGTCTAAATGTCATTCGTTAGAGAGTTATAAGCGGGGTAAGTAAACCACTGTATGAAATGTGTTTTCGGGTTCCACATGACCTATAGGTTTTGTTCTGGAAGGGCACTAGTGTCGACACTACTTGAGCTAGTGTCGACACACTGTCCCAAAACAGCCCAAAATATGTTCTGGGAAGGCCTCTAGTGTCGACACTACTTGGGCTAGTGTCGACACACTGTCCCAGATTGGCCAGAAGGTTTTCTGGGAGCTGTCTCTAGTGTCGACACTACCTGATCTAGTGTCGACACTACTTGACCTTTTTGCCTTGTATTTAAAGCACTGTGTCGACACTACCTGATCTAGTGTCGACACTACTTGACCTTTTAGCCTTGTATTTGAAGCACTGTGTCGACACTACCTGAACTAGTGTCGACACTACTTGACCAGTTTTGCATTATTTTGTCTTGTGTTTGAAGCGTTGTGTCGACACCAGTAAGGGGTGTGTCGACACTACCCTTACAAAACAAAATTACATAATTTGGGTCTGATCATTTCATGATGTCTACTATCATGTGCATGATGTTATATGGTATGCATGGACCTAAAATAAATCAACCCATTGAAAAATAGTAATGATATGAATACGATTCTAATGTGTAATGGTGATTGATCTTATGTCCATTGGATTACCTTGTGATCTTGCTTATTGTCAATTGATAAGATAAGAATATGATATGAATGTGGGGATGAATACATGTTAGTATGGACTTGCTAGTGGAGTTAATGTCATAATTGCATATGAGTTTCAATAGTTTCATGTTTCCCGGTGTTCAAATAATCATTTGTCAATTGCATACATGATAGGAAAGATCTGTAACTCGTCACTTACATACTTGCACGAATATGCACACCCTTCTTGGGGAAATTGAGAGCACATGTTTTGCATATGTTTTTTTTTTTTTTTGATAACGAGGAAATCCCGCCTCGTGTGGCTTTGTGGGCTCAAGGATTGGTGTTCGTGAACTCCAAGATCAGGACTTGGCAGCTCCTACTTTCCGTATACCCATATTGCCCTTACCCCACTTGACCGGAAAAACCCCGGATTTACACACCTCGAGGATTGCATGTAAATCAGGTAAGCCCCCCCCAGGAATCGAACTCGGGACCTCCTGCTTTTAAGAAAGAGTTCTAACCGATCGACCCAACCGGAGTCCTCCATGTTTTGCATATGATCTGTCTTTTGAAACATCCTCACGTCAAGACATTAATGAATTATGCAACATAAGATACGTCGTTATCCTACCTTGTTCTCTTGAGCTATTTGTCATACCTTGACTCTATGAATGATCATGTTTCTTTTACTACGAGCTTGTTATTGAAACTCTGTGGCCATAATATGAATCTGTTTGTTCGGCACAACGTGGGACTCCGGTCCAAATTTGAACCAATGCCTGTGCAATAGGGGCCATGTCTGGTCCTGGGGAGGAGCACCCCAACGTACTTTTTAACCGCGGGAGTATGGACTTGTGGTGCGTGGCATGGCACTGATACGATATGCAAGATTTGTGTGAATGTGCCTTTGTTTGATATGATAAGTCTGATGTGATCTGATATGATATGATTTGATATGATACGTCTAATCATGTGAACGCATGATATCTGTCTGAATATGGCCAATCTCTTTGATACGATTCTATTCTTGAAATATCTGTCCACTGTATATATGCATCTCGACATTTGATCTGAAATGATATCTGTTCTACTCTGCTATTCGATCTGTTAGTATGGCATGCATTGTCATCATGTTCATATCTTGCCTTTTAAAATGTTAATCATGTATACTAGTGCCCGCACCATATTGAGATGTAAATCCTACTGAGCTAGTTCGCTCACCCTATCATCCTACCCTTTTTCAGGAAGTGATGAAGAACCAGTGGAGTCCGATGGGGCAGGGCAAGAGTGATGAGCACCCGCCATATGAGTAGATGACAGTTTAGAAATAGACAATTGAGTAGTCTATGTAATAGTGAACTTTTCTAGAAGTTTTATTGAATAAGGAACTCTTTTCAGTTGATTTTCTCTATGTAAGGTTGTAATTAGTTGACTGAAATGGAATAAAGTATATTTTTGGATGACCACCTTATAGTCTCAAATGTGTTCTTTTGTTCAATCGTGACTCTGCGCTATTCAACTGTGATACGTCTGTTTGTATCGTTCACGTCCCCCGGTATTTATTCCGCTGCTAAATATCGGGGCGTGACATCCGTTGTCTCTATGTTCTGAGAACATTAGACTGCATGGTTCTCTTTTACAGTCAACGGTCCTTTACGTTCCATGCACGTAAGAAGAAAATCCTTCTTGATATCCTCCAGCTTCTACTTTATGCAACGTTGTATAGAGTCATGTTGTCAGAGACCTGCACACATTAAATGCTAAAACGTAGACAGCTAAGTTGTCTCTTGTTGTCAGTCAATCGTTAGAGTGAGGATACATCAAAATAGAAATCCCATTCTGTCTTTCCAAGAAGATATTACATGTAGAAGCATAATAATAGAAGATATCTGAACATGCATTGTGCAGAGAAATGTACGGTTATATTTAATGCATGGATATAAGAGAAATACGCGGGATGACCTTGACTTGTCAAGATATTTGAATATCAAGTCGATATATTTCATGAAATCGTTGTGAGAATCACTTATGAAATCATTGTATGAGTGAATTGTTTGAGAACGAATCATTACAAGCAAATCGTTATAACCAAATCGTTATAAGCAAATCGTTGTGAACAAATCATTATAAGAAAATCGTTATAACCAAATCGTTGTCTCACTTATCGAGTCGATGAGTGATCAAATCGTTGTTCTACTTTATCGAATCGTTACACAGACCAAGTCGTTGTTGAGACTTATCGAATCGTTACACCAAGCAAATCGTTGTGTAACTTATCGAGTCGTTATAATGACCAAGTCGTTGTTGTAACTTGTCGAATCGATATAAGTACCAAATCGATGAGGATCTTATCGAATCGTTATGAAAGACAAATCGTTGTGAGACCAAGTCGTTGTTCTCACTTACCAAATTGATGTGAAACTGAATCGTTGTGAGAGCAAATTGTTGTTCTCACTTATCAAATCGTTGTGAGAGCAAATCGTTGTTCTCACTTACCAAATCGATGTGAAACGGAATCGTTGTGAGAGCAAATCGTTGTTCTCACTTATCAAATCGTTGTGCGACGAAATCGTTATGCTCACTTAACGAATCGTTGCGAAACGAAATCGTTGCGGTTACTTATCGAATCGTTGCGAAATGATAGAAATCGATGTATACACTTAGCGAATCGTTTTGAGATCGAAATTGATGCGATACTTATGAAATCGTTATGTGATGCAGTAACTTATGAAATCGTTATGCTATGATGGAAATCGTTATGCTTTCAAAGCGAGTCGATGTGTACTTAGTCAAATTCATGCTTTGAACTCTAAACACTTTAATGTAAGAAATACTTACATAGTTGCTTTATTTCGCCTGATTTACTTCCTGTGCCTAAGCTTCATGAAACTTGTTAGATAACACTTAATTGAAGTTTTGTTAATCACCAAAATGGATATATAATTCATGAAATTATATGGGGACGAGCTGATCATCAATTTTAGCCTAGGGAGAAACCTCTTTGCCTTCATTTGCTTGGTCAACATGAGATGTAGATAACATGCCAGCCTCGAGAACTAGGCTTCATATTTTGCTACTGTCAAGTTCCTTTGTTTCAGTGCCGCAAACTCTAATGCCTTCCTTTCCTGTACTCTCTTAGAGAAGTACTTATCATTAAAGTGTTGAACGAATTCTCCCCAAGTAGGTTGAACTCTGTCCAGCGTGGCCTCAAGTACTTATCATTAAAGTGTTGCCATCATTACCTTTTCCTGGTCTGCACATTGCATTACCCAAAAAATCCTTTCTATCTCCTTGATCTAGTTTTCAGCTTCATCAGGATTGTGGTTCCACTAAATCTGGGCAGATACATATTACAGAAACTTTTATGAAGGTTCCCGGCACCATTGTTTCCACCCATAGTGGCTTGCAACAAGGCTTGGGTCAATGCTTGCAAGGTTTAAAAATAGATGTAGTAATTATGTGAGCGAATGCTCAGTAGGTCTTAAATCTCTTGAATCGAGTAGGCTTTACATGAATTAACACTTTAAGGCAAGTAGGATATCTAAACGCATGAGCATGATAACAAGAGTTCAAATAATAGTAACAAGCAGAGAGCGAGAGAATGTAACAAGTAACAAGACATGACAGTTATGAGTCTAGCACGAACAAGCAAGTAAGAGCATGTCACGAATAATGAGTGCATGATTTGGCCATATCACGAACACGATGTCACAAGCATGATAGATGAGTACACGATTTAATTGTCTTAGATCAATTTAACATGACTAACACGATTGTGGTGCAATGCCAACACCATGGTCAACAACCCCTGTAGGTACATGATATACGGGTGATCCTCCCAGGACCCGACCAAGACCCTATTAATGCCTAGCATTGTTAGTCCAACATATCCGAAGATCCACATGATTTTATCTAGACAATCACTTAATGACCACGAGAAGGTTATGGAGTAAGATGAGATTTTAGTAGGAGAAGGAGACAAGAACTTGTAATCCAAGAACCAATCTAGGTTCTGGTTTACCAAACCACGATAAACAATAGGGTCAAGACAAGATGAGAATAGCAAGACAATCGACGCACAATCGGTTGATACATGTGTTGGGTTTACATGGATTCATAATCGAGATGTTTGTTTTTGATGATGAGCAATCAATGAGCAATTCATGCACAATACAATTTCATGTGATATGTATGTGTGAAACATGATAAGAATGACAAGTCAAGCAAATGTTAATCAAGAATCACATGTTTAATTTGATTATCTAAATGTTCACATTATCTCACTAACAATGTTATTAAATGTAGGTGAGATTGCATGCAAGACAATGAACCAAAACAAGAGCAAAAAGATCAAGAAAAGCACAAAAGACAAGTACATGTCGACAGCCCCCAAGATGCCTGTTGACAGCCCTGCACAGACAGATCTCATAGGGTACTGGCAAGATCTACCTGTCGACAGCCCTATTGATGCATGTCGACAGATCTGCACAGACAGAACACACAGGCTCCTGGCAAGGTGTGCCTGTCGACAGACTCAAATCGCCTGTCGACAGATCCACACAGGGAACTATCTCTCGGAAAGCCAGTCTTCTGCCTTTTTCAAGTTTGTCTACATCTGTCGATAGATGCAATTCTTTCTATCGAGAGACGAAGAGAAAATCTCAATACGAGATCTCCATATGTTTCCGACTTGGGTGTTTCCTTTTACCACGACTCTCCATACTTGAACACCCATATAAAAGGAACTCTTTGGAGTTATTTTCGTACAGAAGCAGCCACAACTCAAAACCCTAAGCCAAGTCTCAAGAGAGAAGATCTTTCTGCTGCTCTGCTTCAACCGTTCATCCAGGCAACTAGAGAGACATCTTGTAAACGGGATTGAAGCCAGATTGTCCATCTCTCAAGCTTCTCCATCAACTGATACCTGTCAAGACGAAGCTTGAAGTACATCAGGACAATCATCTGAAGAGTTCTACATCAGGATTTGAAATCTCAACTCTGAACTCTTCTCTATCTCTGTTTTTCATATCTGTGTGTGTGTGTTGTTGAGTCAAGCGTCCTTGTGCTTGATTCGCGTTTGTCACGTTGTTCTGATCGTGGTTTACATCAGACTACGTGCGTGTGTGTGTGTTGTAGCGAGTGAACTTGCTCATAAGCAGTCTTTCTGCATGTGTGTGTGGACGGTGGACGTAGGATACACAAGTTGTGTACTTTGAACCACCTTAAATCATCGTGTCTGTGGTTTGAACGTTTCACGCTAGATGTTTGGTAGGCACGTTGATCTTTCACACGCTAGATAAATTGCTATTCTATCTACTTACAACTAACACACATCTCAGTTTGATTTAAACTCTGTTTGAAATATCAAAAGTCTGTGTTTCCACTGAAAAGAAGGTTATTATATTTTTAATTGATAGTAATCTATTCAACCCCCCTTCTAGATTACCATATTGTATAATTCTGCACATCTTTCAATTGGTATCAGAGCGAGGTTTCTCCGATTTACTGTCTTAATTGGTTGATCTCACGATCAGGAGATTCTCGATCACATGCAATCTAACAAGGGGTATATGGCCGAGGGACATTCAGTGACCAGGCCACCCTTCTTTGATGGCACGGACTATCCTTACTGGAAAAATCGTATGCAGGTGTTTCTGAGAGCTCAAAATTTCGAGCTATGGAAAATTGTCAGCAAAGGAGCATACACCCTTCCCGAGGACGAAGATACCTGGACGAAGGACTAGATTGCAAAGGGAACTCTCAACTGGAGCGCCTTGAACATGATGCAGTGCGCAGTGCATCCCAAGGAGTATTCAAGAGTCTCCACATGCACCTCAGCGAAGGAGATGTGGGACAAGCTTGAACTTATATATGAAGGTACGTCCGAGGTAAGGGAAACCAAAGCAAGCATGCTAATTTCTGAGTATGAAATGTTCAAGATGAATAATGATGAAACTATCTCAGATATGTTTGCAATATTCATGCTAATAATAAATGGATTGAAAGGTCTTAAGAAAGAATACTCAGAAAGTGACTTAGTGAGGAAGATACTTCAGTCTCTTCCATCCTCATGGAGCACTAAGGCCATTGTCATTGAGGATTCAAAAGATCTCTCAAAGATGAAATTGGATGAACTAATTGGCTCCCTGATGACATATGAAATAAATGTGAAAAGGAAAGAAACTGAAGAAAACCAAAAAGGTCAATTGCCTTAAAAGCTTCGAGCAAAAGTTCCTCTAGATCCAAAAAGGAGGTTCAACAGGAAAGTGATGAACCTGAAACGTCTAGTGATAGTGAAAATGATGAAATGGCCATGCTCACTAGACAATTTAAGAAATTCCTCAAATTCAAAAGGAAATGCTCAGGTAATTCCAAATCCTTCCAAAGAAAGATTTCTCAAATAAATTTGAGTCTAACAAAGATCTGACATTATATGCTATGAGTGCAAGAAACAAGGGCATATGAGAGGAGAATGCCCCGAACTCAAGAAAAAGCTGAAGAAAGAGAAATTCACCTTCAAGAAGGCCAAGGCAATGTTGGCAACTTGGAGTGATGAAGATGAAGATGAGGACGCACAAGAAGCCTCTGGAGATGAAGAAATTCAGTGTCTAATGGCAAGAAGCGACGACTCCAATGAGGTAAACTCTTCCTTTGAAACTTATATTGTTGATGAATGGGAAGAAGCATACACTGTCCTGTTTGAAAAATTCTGTGAATTCAAATTTGAAAACAAGGCATTGAAAAAGAAAACCAATTCTCTTGTTCATAACACACACAATGATGAACAAGTTGTTGCCTTAACTAAAGAAATTAAAATGATGAAATTGATGAGGAAGCTCACATTGGAGAAATGGACTGTTTGAAAACAAAATTGCAAGAAATTCAAAAGGAAAAGGAAAGTCTGACTAACTCTCTTGAATCTCTTCAAAATGAACATAAAGAAACTAAGAATAAGTTGGAACAAGCTGAAAAAGACCTTAAAGGAAAATCTGAAGATTTAACAAGGTTTGTAAAGGGAAAGCAAAATCTTGATGCCATTCTAGGATCAAATATCTTTGTTGCAAAACATGGAATTGGATATCAACCAGTAAAACAAAAGAAAATGGGAGAGACTTTGATAACTTCTTTTGTTGATTCTAGCCCAAGCACAAGCTATCAAGTCCCTTCCAAGAATCAGAAAAATCAAGTCCCTTCCAAGAATCAGAAAGGTCAAGCCAAGGGTAAGAAATAGGAACCTAAGAAAATCAGTTCAGCTGTTAACACAACTAAGAAGTCTGTTAACAGCCCCAAGAAGGGTTGTCGACAGGTCTGGAAACATGCTCCCAAAGAAAAGCTAACCAGGCAACAAAAGGGTAAAATGCCCATGCATGTTCCTCAAAATAACAAACCCACTGTTTTGGAAAAATCTTCATCATGCAATTTCTGTAAGAGACTTGGGCACAATGAAAAACAATGCTGGAACAATCCAAATAAACTGAAACTCAAACAAGTTTGGATTCCGAAGTATTTACTTTTTGGCATGAATAATACATTGGGACCCAAAGTAATTTGGGTACCAAAACCTCTTGTCTGATCCACATATGCAGGAATGCCTAGCAGCCCAAAATCAAAACAAGTGGTACCTGGATAGTGGCTGCTCGAGGCACATGACGGGAGATAAAGACAAATTCTGCTTGCTGGTGGAAAAAGACGGAGGTCAAGTTATTTTTGGAGGTAACAATAAAGGCCAGATCATTGGTTCAGGTAAGGTTGGTAGGTATGCCTCCAACACAATAGACAATGTACTGTTAGTTGATGGTCTTCACCATAACTTGCTTAGCATAGGCCAACTGTGTGATAACGGTCATAAAGTTGTCTTTGAATCAAATTCATGTCAAATTGTTGATAAGGAAATAGGAAGTCTTAAATTTTCTGGAAAAAGAATTAACAACATTTATTTGGTTGATCTAGATGATCCAGAAAATGAAAATTTGTGTCTTGTTGCAAGTAAACAGGATGAGCTTACCTTGTGGCATCGTAGGCTTGGGCATGCAAGTTACAACGTCTTGCACAAGATCATGAGGCTAAAATTGGTAAATGGACTTCCTGAAATGTCCTTCAATAAGAATGAAAACTTTTGTGATGCATGTGCACAGGGAAAACAAACCCGGAAATCCTTCAAATCAAAAGCACTGGTAAGTACTTCTAAACCTTATGAATTGTTGCACATGGACCTTTTTGGACCTACTAGAACACTGAGTCTCAATGGCAAACAATTTGGTTTTGTCATTATAGACGATTTTTCTAGGTTCACTTGGGTAAAATTTCTGGCTCACAAAAATGAAGCACTGAAAATCTTTGAAGAATTCTTTAATAAGATTGAGCATGGAAATGTCAATAAGATATGCTCCATCCGCACTGATCACAGGGGAGAGTTTGATAACACTCTTTTCTGATTTTTGCAGGCACCAAGGAATAGAACATCTGTTTTCCTCCCCAAGGACTCCGGAGTAAAATGGTGTAGTGGAGAGAAAGAACAGAACCTGGTGGAAATGGCTCATACTCTTCTGGTCGAAAGTCAACTCCCAAGGAGTTTTTGGGCAGAAGCGGTAAACACCTCGTGCTACATTCTTAACAGAGCCATGGTAAGACCCGTGATAAAGAAAACCCCCTATGAACTGCTAAAGGATAAGAAACCCAATATTGGGTATTTCAGAGTTTTTGGCTCAAAAGTGTTCATTCATAACAATGATAAAGTTGATTTAGACAAATTTGAAGCCAAAAGTGATCAATGTATTTTTCTTGGATACTCAGAACACTCTAGAGAATATAGGGTGTTTATGTTAAGAATAAAACTGTGGAAGAAACTCCACATGTTATTTTTGATGAGTATCATGCAAAAACTGACACTGAAAACCTTCACAGGACTCAAGATGGAGATGCAGAAACAACTCTTGAGGAACTACAAGCAAAAGCAAAAAGAAATTCTAAAGTAGTTTCTAAAAATAAAAGTGGATATCTTCGCAGGTACAACGATGAAGATGACGAAAATCTGTTCAGAAAACAAGATGTTGAATCTGAAGAAGATCCAAAAGAGGAAGAGCCTCAAGATGAATGTCACGTCCCAAGAATTACGCAGCGGATATTGTTAATTAATTTGAGTTGATATTTCGAGACGTGGACAGTTGGCAAATAAGCCTCTAGCTAGCACGCACTAAATGGGTATCAACACAACATCAATAATAGGGCCCAAATGTTGAACTCCATATAAATTGTATTCAAATCTCAACTCTTTGTATTCCAAATGGATACTAGTACAGGACTAAGACTCAATAAAAAGGGAAAGTACATTAAATCCTCACTTCCTACTACATTGTACTAACACTCAAAGCAACTACTATAAATAGACTCATAATTGGAACGCTCTTCACTCGGACGCATTCCCATCCTCAACTTGCTCTTCCTCTTGAACGTCATAGTCACCTAGATGGGTAAAAGTAGGGGATGAGCAAACTAGCCCAGTAGGATTTATATCTCAATGTGCGAGCAATGATATAAGTGATTAACATTTTTGAACTAGGCAAGTGCAATGAATGATATGCGAGTACGAATAAAACTCGTTAAAACATGATATAAAAACAAGCTAGAGAGAGTGATTATGATAGCACAAGATTTATGAACAAGATGACAAGATAGAACTAGCAATAGATCACTTTGTACAAGCACGTAAGATTTCACTTGATGTCAATAGTTTACAAGAACGCAAGATATCACTAGTTGCAATAAATGCAGGATGGCCATATCACGCAAGCAAGCAAGCAAGAATGTACGAGCACGATCAAGTAACACTAATCAGGCACGTAGACACTAATGTACACCAAGGAAAGATCCACCAAGAATGCACACTAGGACAGGTGTATGTGGTTATTGTATCTATCATTCAACTAGCAAGCAAGACTCCCAGCGCAGATGCAACGCCAGTAATCATTATACCCCATGGTTAACATTAAATCTATGACTCGCCGTCATTGGGGCTAGATTGGAGCCCTTGGACACACGCCGTGCCCTGTCAGCATCTCATGTAAATTTTTAAATGTAGATACCCACAGTCATTAATAATGGCCAATGAGAGTTTCAATAAGTAAGCATGTGTAACGTCATATTCATGATGATGATGGGAACAAGTAATAAGTAATTGAACATGATTTCATGATAATAAGGGTCAAGAGATAAATTCGGCAGCATAATGGTACAATTTGTACTTTAGTTAAATCTTTACATTAATGGCTTTAGTCTAGATTGTCAATCACACTCACGAGAACAAGAAAAGAAAGGAAGTGCACGCTATCTCAGGGAACTTCAATGGTACAACCAACTCGTCGGCCATGTGGGAATCCATGGTCAGAGGAGATTTACGGAGGCCTTGGTGAAAAGGTCACTAGTCTACCGATTCGGAACGACCGATAGAGAGTTTCCAATTTCCCAAGAAAGGGGCTACCTAACAGTGCTAGTGTGTAGTGCGGTACGCGTGTCTCAATTCACAAACCATCGGTCTCGACTCGTAGGAAGCATTTGACAATATAACATGGGATAAAATTATGCACTTTAACAAACCATGGTTTGCAAGATTTTATGATAACCCTTATCATTTAAACATGGTAGAACAGTAGGAAGATCAATCATAAGTAGCACGAATGATCATAACATTTAAGGAGCACTTAGAATGACATTCATGTAATTAAAGCTTTTAATGGGTTTAACACTTTTAAGCCATTAAAATAACCACCATGCATTAATCAGACCCAAAACACGTGCAATACACACTAAATATTACATTAACCAGACCTCGGGTATAGTGATTAGGTTTGCAAGACAGTAAGTGGGGTTTTCTGCAAAAATTCTGAGATCGCGACAGGGGCATATAAGGATAGCGACAGGGCTGTCAGGTCCGGGGTCAGGTCGCGACAGGTGCATATGAGGAAGGCGACAGGGTGTTGTCAGGCCCGGGTCAGGTCGCGACAGGTCTATATAAGGAAGGCGACATGGGGCTGTCAGGCCCAGGTCAGGTCGCGACAAGCCACAGCAAGGGTCGCGACGGGTCAGGACTAGAAGGCGATAGGGTCTTGTGAGGATCGCGACTGGGCGGTCAGATCAGGCAGCACGATCGCGATGGAGCGACTCATCGCGATCAGATAGCAACGGTGCGGCTGTCGCTACGAGACCTCTGAATGCGGCCTATCGGGCCGTCGCGTTCACAGGCTCTGCGCCAGACTCTGACAGAGTAAGGACATGTTCTTGGATTGCGGTCCAGAACTTCCATACATTGACACAGGGTGCTTCCGAAATAGAGAACAAATTGTACAGTGTATGAAAAATAACGAAACTAGTTTTAAAACAACCTAGACATACGAGGGTACTTCCAGTAAATCAGAATTAGAAAATAAGGATGATTTCGATAGGCTTTGATCAAGTCGAACACAACATCAGACCAAGTGTAACCTGAAACCGTAGTTTCGGGCAGCAATCCTATTACCATGCTTATAACTCTCTATCTAATGAGATTTAGACAAAATGTTCAACATGAAACCTGACGAGGACAACTAGTAGAATAACTTTCATGTCATGAGTTTACTCTAATTCGGTCTTGAATCATGTGCGACATACAAAGAACGGGAAAAGCCCTAACAGTGCACGACTTTGGCAAAACGCTTATAGTTCAAAATCTAATCTATGAAATTCGATGAAACCAGAGGGCAATGAAAGCTAACTTGATGCTCTACACATTTGGTATAGGAGATATTAAGATTTGGCCCGAGAAAACCTACCTTTTGGGTTGATGAAGTCTCGTTCTTCCAGAAAACCCGTGTTCAGACCACTTGGAGGAAAACGCTTAATACTCCGTGTATACTGCATAGAATTTGGGCATTCCACTTGGGTTAGGAAGTAGACTCGACCCTCTTTCCAGGGGTGTAAGCCTTGCATGATGGGATTTAGGTTTGGCCTACCTTCGATCGGCTTCAAGAAGGTGGTTTGTGCAGGTGGTAGCAGATGAACGGGGAAGAAGATGAGCTTGGTATGCTTGATCTCCTACTCTCCAGCCTCCAAGAGCTCCTCCACACGACCCCAGCAAGTTCTAAACTCGTCCCTAGGGTTTGGGTGAAGAGTATTTAAGCAACCATGGTGTTTAGGAGTCCTATATGACTAGGAAAGAAGGGTTGCGGGATTGGCATGTTGTTTCCTATTTTTGATGATTTCTTCCTCCATTAGAGAGTCTTGGCCATCAAGAAACTTCCATGGATGGGTAGGCACGAATTTGGGTTGCCAAGACTGCAAGTTTCTTCCCAATTCAACTCTAATTGCCTCTTTTTAATTTCAGCTTATTTATGGTTACGAATTTCTATGTATTTTCTTGCTTCATTTGATTTTTGGGCCATATGTGGTCCATTGGCCCAATTATGATATTGGGTCATGAATATATAATGTTAGAAGCCTTTCTAACATTTTTATTTATTTATGATTGCGTCGTATTTCCGTGTTAACGGTTTTCCGACTTGTTTCCTAATTTGGATAATCGGTCACCATTGATGTTCCCTTGGTTAATCGGATTTTTCATCGCACGAATTCCTTCGTGGAACCCTTAAATAATGTGTGGGGTTGATTTCCATTTTTACGGCTTTTTTTTTCCATGTGATTTAGCACATACGATAATGATACGTATGTTTTAAATACCTTGCTCTTATGGAAATTATTTATTTCCATTTATTCGAATTTTTATATAGTTAAAATTTTCGGGGTGCTACACCCTCCCCCACTTAAGAGAATTTGGTCCCCAAATTCATGTATAGAAAATTATTGTGCAAGTGAGGTGTACTTACTTGTGAATAGCTCCGGGTATCTTTTGCGCATTGCTTCTTCGGTTTCCCACGTCTCGTCCTCATCCGTGCGTTGATTCCATCTAACCCTTACTAGTGGAATAACCTTGTTCCTTAGTTGGCGCAGTTCCCGGTCCACGATCTTAATTGGCTTTTCTTGATATGTTCCGTCTTTATTGAATTCCAGAAGCTCATATTCTATGACGTGCCATGGATCTCGTACATACTTTTTCAACATGGATATGTGGAACACATTGTGTATTCCATCCATTTGTGGTGGTAAAGTGAGACGATATGCCACCTCGCCGACTCTTTCAAGGATTTCGAAAGGCCCGACAAACCTTGGTGACAACTTGCCTTTAATGCCAAAAAGTTTGATCCCACGGCCTAGAGACACTTTCAAGAATACATGTTCACCCACCTGAAACTCTAGGTCTCTTCTTCTATTATCTGCATATGCCTTTTGTCTTTGCTGCGCCACCGCCATTCTTTCTTTAATAAGCTTTACCTTCTCTATGGTTTCCCTTATCATCTCTGGTCCTAACATTTGTTTTTCGCCAACTTCATACCAGCATATTGGAGATCGACAACTTCTGCCATAGAGTGCTTCAAATGGTGCCATTTGAATGCTAGCTTGATAGCTATTATTGTAGGCGAACTCCACGAGAGGTAAGTGTTCATGCCAGCTACCCCAAAATCTAGGACACATGCTCTAAGCATATCTTCAATCACCTGGTTGGTTCTCTCCGTCTGACCATCTGTTGTGGATGGAAAGCCGTGCTAAAGTTTAGTTTAGATCCAAGGAGTATGCAGTCCTTTCCAAAATGGGATGTAAACCTAGGGTCTCTATCAGACACAATAGACACCGGTACTCCATGTAATCGACTATTTCCTTCACATACAATGCAGCCAGAACATCTACTGACCACTTATTCTTCACTGGCAAGAAGTGAGCCGACTTAGTTAAGCGGTCGACAATAACCCAGATACCATCGAACCCACCTCTAGATTTGGGTAGTCCGAAAATAAAGTCCATCCCTATACCTTCCCATTTCCATGCCGGGATTTCTAGGGGTTTGAGTTTACCGCGGGTCGCAAGTGTTCCGCCTTGACCTTTTGACATGTTAAGCATCGGGCGACATATTCCGCCACCTCTCTCTTCATATTAGGCCACCAAAAGCTTCTTTTCAAATCTTGATACATTTGGTAGTTCCAATGAATAGTATACCTAGTCTTGTGAGCCTCATCCATAATCATTTTCTTTGTCTCTGCATGGTCGGGTACACAGACTCGATCCCGGAACAATAGTCTTCCATCTTCAGTTAATGAGAAATCCGGCCTCTGGTCTAGATTAGCCTTAATCTCCACAAGTACAGGGTCATTGTCTTGGAGTGTTGTGATGTCCTCCAATAGTGTAGGTTGTGCTCTAACACTAGCAACAAGGCATCCCTTCTCTTTGATGTCAGCATCAATATTTAACTTGGCGAAGTCTTCTAATAACTTCCATTCGTCCACCATTAAACTTGACAATGTGATCATTGGCTTTCTACTTAGAGCATCTGCCACAGCATTTGCTTTTCCTGGATGATATTGGATCGTGAAGTCGAAGTCTTTGAGATACTCCAACCACCTCCGCTGTCTCATATTCAAGTCTGCTGAGAAAACAGATACTTCAAGCTTTTATGGTCAGAAAACACAATGAATTTCTCACCATATAGATAATGACGCCATATCTTCAAGGCGAAGACTACAGCCGCTAGCTCCAGATCATGTACAGGGTAATTGTCCTCGTGCTTCTTCAATTGTCTGGACGCGTAGCATATAACTTGCCCATTCTGCATCAGCACACAGCCAAGGCCGATCCCGGATGCATCGGTGTATACTTCAAAACTACCCCCAGCAACTGGCAGTGTTAGTACGGGGCTGAGGTAAGGTGCTCTTTCAATGCCCTGAAACTTTCTTCACATTCATCAGTCCATGCAAATGGATTCTCCTTCCTGGTAAGCCTGGTCAATGGTACAGCTATCTTTGAGAAATCCTTAATGAAGCGACGATAATAACCGCTAAACCCAGAAAGCTTCTAATCTCCGACACAGTTGTCAGCCCCCAGTTCTTTACCGCCTCTACCTTAGATGGATCCACGAGATTCCCTCCCTGGATATGATGTGACCAAGGAAAGACACTTCCTCCATCCAAAATTCACACTTACTAAGTTTGGCATAGAGTTGATTATCTCTAGCACTTGCAGAGCAACCTTCAAGTGTTCCTCATGTTCTTCTTTGGATTTGGAGTAAATAAGGATGTCATCAATGAACACCACTATAAACTGGTCCAAGTATGGCCTATAAATATTGTTCATAAGTTGCATGAAAGCCGCTGGAGCATTTGTTAAACCAAACGGCATAACTACGAACTCATAGTGACCATATCTACTTCGGAATGCAGACTTGTGAATATCCTCCTCCTTTATTCTTAGTTGATGGTAGCCTGATCTTAGATCTATCTTAGAGAAATATTGTGCACCGGAGATCTGGTCAAACACTCGTCGATGCGGGGCAGTGGATACTTATTCTTTATTGTCAACTGGTTCAACTGACGGTAATCAATGCATAGCCTCATTGTCCCGTCCTTCTTTCTGACAAATAGCACTGGCGCTCCCCACAGGGATGTGCTAGGCCTGATAAAACCCTGATCTAGCAATTCTTGGATCTGTCTCTTTAACTCCTGCAATTCACAGGGGACATACGATACGGAGCCTTTGAAACAAGGGCTGCCCAGGGAGTAACTCAATGGTGAAGTTTACCTCCCGTCAGGAGGTATACCAGGTAATTCCTCTGGTATACATCAGGATAGTCTCTGGCTATTGGAATGCATTCTAGGGTTGGTTTCTTCTTTTCAGTTGCCAAGACGGAAACTAGGAAAGCATCACAACCCTGGTTGATCAGCTTAGAAGCCTTTAGGAGGATATCAAGATAGGGTGTTTGTGATAACGGGTGCCAAGTAGTGATAGAGTTGGGAGGTTTGGTCTTCTAAAAGTGACCCTCCTATGGCGACAGTTCACATCAGCATCATATTCAATTAGCCAATCGACACCCAGAATGGAATCATAACCCTTCATGTCTAAACAAATAAGGTCGGCAGGGAGATTGTGTCCTCCAATTATAGTTTCACATTTTGGCAAGTAGTGAGTGAGTTCAGATTCTGAGCCTAGTGGAGAGGCTACAGTGATCTTGGATTTCAAGGGTACAGGTTTGACAGATATAGTTGCAGCAAATGTGGTGGAAATAAACGAATATGCAGCTCCAGTATCAATAAGCACAAAAACAGGTTGAGAGTGTATGGAAATGGTACCTTCCACCATACCCCCTTCCTCGGGTAGGTCGGCTTCTATGACAGCATTAAGACGTCCCTGACGCCGCGGTGCATTTTGAGCTCTACCTAGTTGGTCCTTCATCATTGGACAATCAGGAATACGGTGGTCACGACCACCACATCTCAAGCATGCCCCGAGCTTCTTCCAACATTCCTCAGCTCGGTGTCCTGGTTTATCGCAGAATTTACAGTTCTCAGCCAACTGCCTACCTTCTATTTTAACTCTTTTGTCCCCAGTAACATCTCTTTCGACATTTGCCTCTTGTTGTTGTTGTTGACGAAAAGTCGGAGCAATATAAGGTGCTCCCTCTTGACGAAGATCGGCTTGGAGTTGTCCTTGCCCCTCATGCCCTCCACTTTGGCCATGGTGTCTTCTACCAACTGAGCTCTTTGGACCATCTCAGTGTAAGTTTGGATATTGTGTGGTCCGAGCCTTTCAATGAACATGGGCCTGAGCCCATCCATGAAACGGTTGGCTTTCAGTCTTTCAGTTCCCACCAGATGTGGGGCATACACAGCGAGACGCGCGAACTGAGCCTCATACTCAGCCACGGACATCCCTTTCTGTTTTAGTGCGGCAAACTCCGCTGCCTTCTTCTCCTTGACTCTCTCAGAGAAATATTTTCCCCAGAATATCTCCAGGAATTCAGCCCACTCCAGTTCAGCTAAATTAGGCAGGTGGGCCGATGTGGCCTTCCACCACGCTCGGGCATCCTTGGTAAATTGAAAAGTGGCTAGTACCACCTTCTCCCTATTAGTGCATTGCATTACGTGGAAGATCCTTTCTATTTCTTCCTGCCAGTTTTCTGCCTCGTCTGGGTCAGGGGATCCAGAGAAACGAGGAGGGTTTAAACGCCTAAAATTGCGGTGCAGGTCACCGGCTCCATTCCTTGCAGCTCTAGCTTGATTTCCAGCCTGAACTACATTTTGCAAGGCCTGAGTAAGTCCAGCCACAGTGTCTTGCATAGCTTGCCACTGGTTGCGAGCCATTGCAGTTGAGTGAGAGTGTTATGAGGGTTCATGAGAAAAGGATGGAAACCAATTAATGTCTCTAGATACATTATAAGAGTCAATGGGTAAGAGTGTTTAATTCTTTCTAACATATTCCCAGTCTCTACCCATTCTCACCAGGTACTGTATTTTATTTTCATGACCTAGGTTCCATAGGTATCTCCTATTCCTGAGACATATCCTATTTGGTATTCCTAGGCTCTGATACCATTAAACTGTCACGTCCCGTGAATTACGCAGCGGATATTGTTAATTAATTCGAGTTGATATTTCGAGACGTGGACAGTCGGCAAATAAGCCTCTAGCTAGCACGCACTAAATGGTATCAACACAACATCATAATAGGGCCCAAATGTTGAACTCCATATAAATTGTATTCAAATCTCAACTCTTTGTATTCTAAATGGATACTAGTACAGGACTAAGACTCAATAAAAAGGGAAAGTACATTAAACCTCACTTCCCTACATTGTACTAACACTCAAAGCAACTACTATAAATAGACTCATAATTGGAACGCTCTTCACTCGGACGCATTCCCATCCTCAACTTGCTCTTCCTCTTGAACGTCATAGTCACCTAGATGGGTAAAATAGGGAATGAGCAAACTAGCCCAGTAGGATTTATATCTCAATGTGCGGGCAATGATATAAGTGATTAACATTTTGAACTAGGCAAGTGCAATGAATGATATGTGAGTACGAATAAAACTCGTTAAAACATGATATATAAAAACAAGCTAGAGAGAGTGATTATGATAGAACAAGATTTATGAACAGATGACAAGTAGAACTAGCAATAGATCACTTTGTACAAGCATGTAAGATTTCACTTGATGTCAATAGTTTACAAGAACGCAAGATATCACTAGTTGCAATAAATGCAGGATGGCCATATCACGCAAGCAAGCAAGCAAGAATGTACGAGCACGATCAAGTAACACTAATCAGGCACGTAGACACTAATGTACACCAAGAAAGATCCACCAGAATGCACACTAGGACACGTGTATGTGGTATTTGTATCTATCATTCAACAAGCAAGCAAGACTCCCAGCGCAGATGCAACTCCAATAATCATATACCCCATGGTTAACAGTATATCTATGACTCGTCATCATTGGGGCTAGATTGGAGCCCTTGGACACACGCCGTGCCCTGTCAAGCATCTTATGTAAATTTTAAATGTAGATACCCACAGTCATTAATAATGGCCAATGAGAGTTTCAATAAGTAAGCATGTGTAACGTCATGTTCATGATGATGTGGGAACAAGTAATAAGTAATTGAACATGATTTCATGATAATAATGGTCAAGAGATAAATTCGGCAGCACAACGGTACGATTTGTACTTAGTTAAATCTTTACATTAATGGCTTTAGTCTAGATGTCAATCACACTCACGAGAACAAGAGAAAGAAAGGAAGGAGTGCACGCTATCTTCAGGGAACTTCAATGGTACAACCAACTCGTCGGCCATGTGGGAATCCATGGTCAGAGGAGATTTACGGAGGCCTTGGTGAAAAGATCGCTAGTCTACCGATTCGAATGACCGGTAGAGAGTTTCCAATTTCCCAAGAAAGGGGCTACCTAACAGTGCTAGTGTGTAGTGCGGTACGCGTGTTGTCAATTCACAAAACCATCGGTCTCGGGCCGCAGGAAGCATTTGACAATATAACATGGGATAAAACTATGCACTTTAACAAACCATGGTTTGCAAGATTTTATGATAACCCTTATCATTTAAACATGGGTAGAACAGTAGGAAGATCAATCATAAGTAGCACGAATGGATCATAACATTTAAGGAGCACTTAGAATGTCATTCATGTAATTAAAGCTTTTAAATGGGTTTAACACTTTTAGCCATTAAAATAACCACCATGCATTAATCAGACTCAAAACACGTGCAATACACACTAAATATTACATTAACCAGACCTCGGGTATAGTGATTAGGTTTGGAAGATAGTAAGTGGGGTTTTCTGCAAAAATTTTGAGATCGTGACAGGGGCATATAAGGATAGCGACAGGGCTGTCAGGCCCGGGGTCAGGTCGCGACAGGTGCATATGAGGAAGGCGACAGGGTGTTGTCAGGCCCGGGTCAGGTCGCGACAGGTCTATATAAGGAAGGCAACATGGGGCTGTCAGGCCCAGGTCAGGTCGCGACAGGCCACAGCAAGGGTCGCGACGGGTCGGGACTAGAAGGCGATAGGGTCTTGTGAGGATCGTGACTGGGCGGTCAGATCAGGCAGCACGATCGCGACGGAGCGACTCGTCGCGATCAGATAGCGACGGTGTAGCTGTCGCTACGAGACCTCTGAACTTGGCCTATCGGGCCGTCGCGTTCACAGGCTCTGCGCCAGACTCTGACAGAGCAAGGACATGTTCTTGGATTGCGGTCCAGAACTTCCATACATTGACACAGGGTGCTTCCGAAATAGAGAACAAATTGTACAGTGTATGAAAAATAACAAAACTAGTTTTAAAACAACCTGGACATACGAGGGTACTTCCAGTAAATCAGAATTAGAAAATAAGGATGATTTCGATAGGCTTTGATCAAGTCGAACACAACATCAGACCAAGTGTAACATGAAACCGTAGTTTCGTGCAGCAATCCTATTACCATGCTTATAACTCTCTAACTAATGAGATTTAGACAAAACGTTCAACATGAAACATGAAGAGGACATCTAGTAGAATAACTTTTATGTCATGAGTTTACTCTAATTCGGTCTTGAATCACGTGCGACATACAAAGAACGGGAAAAGCCCTAACAGTGCATGACTTTGGCAAAACGCTTATAGTTCAAAATCTACTCTATGAAATTCGATGAAACCAGAGGGCAATGAAAGCTAACTTGATTCTCTACACATTTGGTATAGGAGATATTAAGATTTGGCCCGAGAAAACCTACCTTTTGGGTTGATGAAGTCTCGTTCTTCCAGAAAATCCGTGTTCAGACCACTTGGAGGAGAACGCTTAATACTCCGTGTATACTGCATGGAATTTGGGCATTCCACTTGGGTTAGGAAGTAGACTCAACCCTCTTTCCAGGGGTATAATCCTTGCACAATGGGATTTAGGTTTGGCCTACCTTTGATCGGCTTCAAGAAGGTGGTTTGTGCAAGTGGTAGCAGATGAACGGGGGAAGAAGATGAGCTTGGTATGCTTGATCTCCTACTCTCCAGCCTCCAAGAGCTCCTCCTCACGACCCCAGCAAGTTCTAAACTCGTCCCTAGAGTTTGGGTGAAGAGTATTTAAGCAACCATGGTGTTTAGGAGTCCTATTATGACTAGGAAAGCAGGGTTGCGGGATTGACATGTTAGTTTCCTATTTTTGATGATTTCTTCCTCCATTAGAGAGTCTTGGCCATCAAGCAACTTCCATGGATGGGTAGGCACGAATTTGAGTTGCCAAGACTGCAAGTTCTCTTCTCAATTCAACTCTAATTGCCTCTTTTTAATTTCAGCTTATTTATGGTTACGAATTTCTATGTATTTTCTTGCTTCATTTGATTTTTGGGCCATAAGTGGTCCATTGGACCAATTATGATATTGGGTCATGAATATATAATGTTAGAGGTCTTTCTAACATTTTTATTTATTTATGATTGCGTCTTATTTCCGTATTAACGGTTTTCCGACTTGTTTCCTAATTTGGATAATCGGTCACCATTTGATGTTCACTTGGTTAATCGGATTTTTCATCACACGAATTCCTTCGTGGAACCCTTAAGAATAATGTGTGGGGTTGATTTCCCATTTTTACGGATTTGTTTTCCCACGTGATTTAGCACATACGATAATGATACGTATGTTTTAAATACCTTGCTCTTATGGAAATTATTTATTTCCATTTATTTGAATTTTTATATAGTTAAAATTTTCGGGGTGCTACAATGAAACTCCTCAAGCACACCCTCCTCCAGAACAACCTCCACAAGATCAACTTCCACAAGTCCAAGATCAACCCGGTCCTTCAACAATCACTAATGTTAGGTATTCCAAAGATCACCCACTTGAGAATGTGTTAGGGAATATAAATGATAAAGTTCAAACTATGTCTCAGGTTAGACAAATAGTTGAACAAGATCATTTGACTTTTGTCTCTCAAGTGGAACCAAAAAATGTTGAAGAGGCCCTAAAAGAAAATTCATGGATTGATGCTATGCATGAGGAACTTGGTCAATTTCAAAGAAACAATGTCTGGAGTTTAGTTCCCAAAACCCCTGAAATGTCTGTCATAGGAACAAGATGGGTCTTTAGGAATAAACTAAATGAAGAGGGTAAAGTAGTGAGAAATAAGGCTAGACTGGTAGCAAAAGGATACAATCAAGAATTTGGTGTGGACTTTGAAGAATCCTTTGCCCCAGTAGCTAGACTTGAAGCAGTGAAAATCTTATTGGCATATGCATGCTCACATAAGTTCAAACTTTTTCAAATGGACGTTAAAACTGCTTTCTTGAATGGCTACATTAAAGAGGAAGTCTATGTCTCTCAACCACCCGGTTTTGAAAATGCTGAAATGCCCAACCATGTTTATAAACTGCACAAGGCTCTCTATGGTTTGAAACAGGCACCCCGAGCTTGGTACGACAGACTGAGCAACTTTTTGGTGAGTAAAAACTACTCCAGAGGTAAAGTGGACCAAACTCTATTTACTAAGAAAGTTCGCAATCACATAATTATTGTTCAAGTTTATGTGGACGACATTATCTTTGGTTCCACTAACCCATCACTGTGTGAGGAGTTTTCCAAACATATGCACAGTGAATTTGAGATGAGTCTAATGGGGGAGCTTCAATTCTTTCTTGGTTGGCAGGTGAAGCAACATGAAGATGGCTTCTTCATTAATCAAGAGAAATATGTCAAGGAGCTTCTAAAACGTTTTCAGTTTGAGCAAGCCAAACCTGCTTCAACACCCATGAGCACAAGCATAAAATTGGAAAATGATGAGAAAGGTAAACCGGTAGATGCAAAGCAATTCCGAGGTATGATTGGCTCACTCCTTTATCTTACTGCAAGTAGACCCGATATACAATTCAGTGTTTGCCTTTGCGCTAGATATCAATCTAGTCCAAAGGAAAGCCATTTGGTTGCAGTTAAGAGAATATTCAGATATCTCTCAAGTACGTATGATTTGGGTCTTTGGTATCCAACAGGAAGTAGTTTTGACTTGATATCATATTCTGATGTTGATTATGTTGGATGTAAGATAGACATGAAAAGCACTAGTGGGTATTGCCAATTACTTGGTGGTTGCATAGTTTCGTGGGCATCCAAGAAGCAACACTCGGTTGCACTCTCCACTGCAGAGGCAGAGTATGTTGCTGCGGGGAGTTGTGCGGCTCAAGTGTTGTGGATAAAAAGTCAATTGTCTGACTACAATATTGACATTGGATGCACACCTATCTTATGTGACAACACTAGTGCCATCAATCTTTCCAAGAACCCAGTCCAACACTCTAGGACAAAACACATTGAGATTCGTCATCACTTCTTGAGAGATGAAGTAGCCAACAAATCCTTGGAGCTTAGCTTCATACCCTATGATAAGCAATTAGCTGATATTTTCACAAAACCATTGGCTGAGGATATATTCACAACATTGAGAAGAGAATTAGGATTGTGCAAAATGCAATGAAGCCCATACCAAACTTTAAAGTATATGTTCTTTGTGTGCACCGACTATGAGGTATATCAAATGGTGATCTGTGGAAGAACAAATTATGTTTGTTTGGAAACTCTCATTATGCGTGAGAAAACATTCTCCGCCACGTATCCATAGTCAAGTTGCAAATCAGGGTCATCTACTTTGAATTAGGTATGTGGATTCTTTTCAATTTGCCCATTCACTTTTGCACATAAATGGAATTTTTGTTTGATGGTCTGTCCTTATTCATGAACTTGTCTGCAATTGCTTGCTAAACTTGTGCCAATGTGTCTTGAATTGCTTGCTTGTTGAGTCTTCACATGCACACACTATGGGGGAGTAAGTTAAGGCTAGGTGAGTGAAATTCATAAGGGATACCCTTCATATTCAATGTGTATTTATCCCTCAATCTTCTGGTTCACATCACTCTCAATTCAAAGCCTTAAAGCTGAAGTTTCAAAGTTCCTGTCGACAGCCCCAAACAGCCTGTCGACAGATATGCTTTCACAGAACCCAGAAAATGCACCCTGTGTGCATCTATCGGCAGCCACTTCTTCTGTTGTCGACAGCCAGGCACTGTTCCGAAACTCATCATTCTTCAGACTGTTCCCATATGTCGACAGACTACTCTGTACCTGTCGATAGACTCTACCTACCTGAACTCAGTTAATTCACACTGTCTGAATCTGTCGACAAGCACCCAATGGCTGTCGACAGATGCACCTCTTGCTGAGTTTTGCTTGTCCTGTCTCAACATACTTCATGAGCATGCTTCACTAATGTATCTAAGGTGTAAATTGGTGACTTACTTATGTTATAATCTTTCACATCCACATAATATCAACGACATTGTCCACATCACAATGATTTTGATATAATATTTTGTGCTTGAGTCTAGGTTGTGTCATCTAGACAACATTGATCAAATCTAATGATTTTAACCTAACTCACTTGAATAACTCCTTTGTGGATTATCATGTTTCTAAATAGTTTGATAAGTAAGAAGGTTTTTGAACTTAATGTTTTACATTAACCATTGACCTTAAATAATCATTGACCTTGATTGTTAAGAATATATATAACAAAAAAAGGAGAAAAGCTACCTATTTCAAACACTCCAAAGTTCATAATTTTTTTTTTGAAATGGGATAAAGGCAGAGAAATGATGAGCATCACTGAGTAACCGGGGACATGGGCATCACACATGTCTGTCTTCGCGTCAAAAAATCCTTTCATTATCTCTGCACAATAGTATGATGGTCACTTACACTGAGTAACTGGGGGTATGGACATCCCAAATGTCTACCTTCACGTCAAAAGGTGACAGTGATCCTAATTGCTACTTTTCCCACATTAACTTGACACAAAAAAAAATCAATGCAAGAAATAGAGTGTAGCCTCCATGCTTTTACATCAAAGGCAATGTGTTGTTTATTGTTAATCGCTCATGTAGACATTACTTTCAAAGTACCATATGAACATCACACACAAAGGAACATGTTTTTCTACAACGGTTTTATCCAAAGGGGTTATCTTATGTTCATATCTTCTTGAGCGGTGTTTTCTAAATGTCATAACTTAAAATTCCCGAAATATTATCACTCAACCATTGTCGATAATTGACATGTCCTAATTATTAGTGGGTATGACATTTTATAATGTGTATTTACCTATTTTCCATCTTATATACACATTGGAGGCTCATTGCCTTGAAAATTCTGTCCAAATACTTCACTGACACATTTTCTGCAAGTGCCTGTCGACAAGGCACTGTTCACCTGTCGACAGCCGGCGGCAGACCTGTTTTGGAAGCCTAATGGGCGGCCATCTAGGGCGGATTTCATGGGTCCCAGTCCTTTCAAATCCCTTCCCACTTTCTTTAAAAGGACACCATGACCCCTTCCTCCCTTTTCCACTTCCAAAAACTCCCTCCTCCTTCCATCTTTACACACAAACCCTCCTTTCTCCAGGGCGCAGAGCAGAGTCTCCCTCTTCGGGTGTTACCTCCTGCTCGTGCTTCCTTCCACCTTCCACATCCCTCTCTACTCCAAGATCCCTCTTTCTAATGGCTCCCAAGAGCAAGAAGCTTGTCTCCCGTCGTCGTCCTCGTTCTCCCCAAGCAGGCGAGGGTTCCAGGGCTCACACCGAGCGCTAGACGAAGCATCGGGATGATCGGCTGTCGGAACTCGTCATTCCTTCAAATCTGCAGCTTCTCAATGTTCATGGCACCTTCACCAAGTTCGTGCAGCCCAGATATGTTGATTCCAGATCTCTGGACGACATGTTTCCTGGGTTGCTGCCACTTTTTGATACCCAGGGGTGGTCTCCCTTCTGCTATTCTCACACGCGGTACTCTCCCACCGCTGTGACGGAGTTCTACAGCAATCTCCAGGAAACAGCTCAAGGTGATCTTTACACCAAGGTGAAAGGCACCCCGTTTCTGATCACTCCTAATCTTTTCTCTGTTGCACTTCAAATTCCAAATACTGGCCTTGATATCATGCAACATCACCCATTGGCATCTGAGTACTATACACTCATCACTGGGCAGCCATACAATTCATCTAAAAATCGTGTGCAACTGAATGCCAACTCCTTCTCTCCTCTTCATCGTCTCATCCACCATATCTTTACCACAATCATCGTCCCCAAGGATGGTAGTCGGGAACTTGTGACTGCCATTCACAAATCCATCTTTCACGCCTTTCTTAAATGTGAACAAGTCAACCTCTCACTCCTTTTACTCTCTCACATCTGGGTATGCCTTCGCAATTCCAATAGGTCTATGCCTTATGCATGTCCAATCACTTCTCTTCTTTTGTTTCTTGGCATCCAAATCTCCAAAGAAGAGATGACAAACCTCAAGTCTCGTAGCTCCTTTGATCTCACTGCTGCTCACAGGATGGGCTACAAAATGGTTGATGGGGTTGTGTCACGAGAACTCAAGGGTAAGGGACCGGCAATTGCTGAGGAAGATGACGAAAATGACGTTGTTGAGGATGGTGAGGATGCTAATGAAGACTCCCAGTCTGAGCCAATAGATGCTCTGGGAGATGAAGATGAAGATGCTGCTGATGACCAAGCGCCTGCTGAGCTATCTCTTCGAGATTTCATCACTGCTCAAATGGCACAGATGCAACTTCAAATGACCACAGGCTTTGAGCACCTGAATGAACGATTGGACACTGTTGATACAAGCATTGAATCACTAGATGATACTCAAGTCCAGCTTCAGCTTAGACTTACTAGACTCTCCACAGAGATTCATGACATTCGTCAGGCCTCTGCACCGCCTGGCAATGATGCTGCTTAGAGAGTTTAGGTGTCCACTGTGTTTGGGTCATGGCCATGGTCTTGTTCTTGATGTACTAGTTTGCTTTCTTGGTCATCTTATTCTTCCCTACATTTCCTTTTGTCACGTTGTCACTACATTCTGTAACTGTGTGTAATGCTTGACAATTCAATGAAATTCACAGTTATTTGCTTTATTCATGTGTGCATGACGTGTCTTTTTGGATGTTGTCAAAAGGGGGAGAAACAACAATGTGCATTAATTGAAAGTTTGTCATCATCAAAAAGGGGGAGAATGTTGGGTTTACATGGATTCATAATTGAGATGTTTGTTTTTTATGATGAGCAATCAATGAGCAATTCATGCACAATACAATTTCATGTGATATGTATGTGTGAAACATGACAAGAATGACAAGTCAAGAAAATGTTAATCAAGAATCACATGTTTAATTTGATTATCTAAATGTTCACATTATCTCACTAACAATGTTCTTAAATGTAGGTGAGATTGCATGCAAGACAATGTACCAAAACAAGAGCAAAAAGATCAAGAAAAGCACAAAAGACGAGTACCTGTCGACAGCCCCCAAGATGCATGTCGACAGCCTTGCACAGATAGATCTCATAGGGTACTGGCAAGATCTACCTGTCGACAGCCCTATTGATGCATGTCGACAGATCTGCACAGACAGAACACACAGGCTCCTGGCAAGGTGTGCCTGTCGACAGACTCAAATCGCCTGTCGACAGATCCACACAGGGAACTATCTCTCGGAAAGCCAGTCTTCTGCCTTTTTCAAGTATGTCTACATCTGTTGATAGATGCAATTCTTTCTATCGAGAGACGAAGAGAAAATCTCAATACGAGATCTCCATATGTTTCCGACTTGGGTGTTTCCTTTTACCACGACTCTCCATACTTGAACACCCATATAAAAGGAACTCTTTGGAGTTATTTTCGTACAGAAGCAGCCACAACTCAAAACCCTAAGCCAAGTCTCAAGAGAGAAGATCTTTCTGTTGCTATGCTTCAATCGTTCATCCAGGCAACTAGAGAGACATCTTCTGAACGGGATTGAAGCCAGATTGTCCATCTCTCAAGCTTCTCCATCAACTGATACCTGTCAAGACGAAGCTTGAAGTACATCAGGACATTCATCTGAAGAGTTCTACATCAGGATTTGAAATCTCAACTCTGAACTCTTCTCTATCTCTGTTTTTCATATCTGTGTGTGTGTTGTTGAGTCAAGCGTCCTTGTGCTTGATTCATGTTTGTCACGTTGTTCTAATCGTGGTTTACATCAGACTACGTGAGTGTGTGTGTGTGTTGTAGCGAGTGAACTTGCTCATAAGCAGTCTTGTGGCGTGTGTGTGTGGATGGTGGACGTAGGATACACAAGTTGTGTACTCTTAACCACCTTAAATCATCGTGTTTGTGGTTTGAACGTTTCACGCTTGATGTTTGGTAGGCACGTTGATCTTTCACACGCTAGATAAATTTCTATTCTATCTACTTACAACTAACACACATCTCAGTTTGATTTAAACTTTGTTTGAAATATCAAATGTCTGTGTTTCCACTGAAAAGAAGGTTATTATATTTTTAATTGATTGTAATCTATTCAACCCCCCTTCTAGATTACCATATTGTATAATTCCGCACATCTTTCAACATGTTGTACAGTTCTCCGACATAATAAAAAAAAGTCATGGGTTTTTATGGTACAACCAGCTCGACAACCTTGTGAGAATCCAAGGCCAGCGGGGGCTTACGAAGGTCTCACATGAAGACATTCTAATCCGTTAGGAAGAATACCTAGCAGAGAGTCCATCAATCACGGAGGAGTGTTCCTATGTACAACACAGTAAATACACACCACACGAGGCGACAATCTCAAGAATGACAGTGCAAAACAACGGTGCGAGATGTATATTTCTAAGAGCGTGAAAGTTAACATTTAAAATATGTGTTTAACATGATTAAGTCAATTTACCACTTTATTATTGATCATTAATAGATGTTCGTAGGGTGTTCACATCATTAACTTACTGTCTAGTACTTTTTTTTTTAGAAAACTTAGTTTTAGGGTGAAAATCTGTGAACGCATCATAGGGTTATGAAGAATGCGACAGGAATATCAAGAACAAAACATTGGTCAACAAGGAACGTGATAGGGTACCTCACAGAATAGTAAAGAACGTGTCATACCTTCCTGTTACATTAAGAACATGACATATGGCTATGTCGCGATAAGAACAAGATCGCGACGTATCATCCCATCACGTTAAGAATGCGATGAAACACTATGTCGCGACAATGCCATGATCGTGACGTATCGGGCCATCGAGATCATGTGATCTCTGTCCAAACCAAAAAGAGAAAGCATATCTCCTTGGGCTTTAAGTTGCCCTTCAAGAGGTTATGACACAGTGAACTTAAACTACGTAATTCTCAACATACACATGATGAAAAATCATGAAACTTGTATGGAACTAAAGTAGACTTGTAGAAGTACAAACTATAACAAGTAATTAGGATTTGATCTTGGTTTCAATATGATACAATTGGGATCTTTGTAGAAGAACAAGATTCATGACATAGTAAGCATGGATTAAGAAATTCACACGAGATACATGATACAAATTGGGGAAAATAGCATCACTGTATTCAGGATATCAACATGCATCTATAGTAATAGTTTCTCATCATGAGATCAAGAGAGCAAAGAGATTTAAACGAATTATGAAGGGCCAGGTGGGACATAAACATGGAACTTGCAGTACAAAATACGTGCAATCGACATGATAAGAATTGGGAAAAATAGGTGTTGGTAGAGTAAACAAAAATCTAGAGGGGGGTGAATAGATTTAACCCTTAAAACTTTTAGAGATTAGAAATTCTAACTACTTAAATCAAAGAGGCACTGAAGCACAACAAACCACAAATGACACAGATATTTTAAGGTGGTTTGGCTCCTAGACGGAGACCTACATCCACCCCTCACCACAGTCTAGTGAGGCTTCACTCAACAATCCAAATGTGTGAGATTCTCATATAACGGCTGATTCACAGCTTCACACAACTGTTGACGCACAACTTAATCACTACTGCCACACAGTTTGATCGTTGATTCACAACTTCAAGATATTAATAATCTCACAATCCTCACACTCAGAAGTGTAGGATCTATCCTCCTTATTTCATTAGGAGCAAACAAACAGAACAATCAAAGTTTGAAAGAGGAAAATAACTTGCACAAGTGAAATCGATGATAGAGAGGAATTTTATCAAACACTCCAGTAGCAGACTGGTGCAGAATCTCTTGATCTGCTCAATCCATCACTTGAGACTTGGATTGCTGCTTCTCATACTTGAGTTCATCGCCCTTTGTCTTCCTTGACTGCCTGAAGGTTGAATTGCCTCATATCAGGTTGAACATTCGATGCTCTATCTTCTCTTCATTAATGATGGCAGTGATGAGGCTTCATCTGGTGCAGCATGGTCGCGATAGTCTTATTCTTCATCTACTTCCCTTCTATTCTTCTATCACCCTCTTTTTCTCAAACTGGACACCCAACGCCTTTTTGATCAGTGTCAGGGAATCTCCAGGTGGATGCTCCCAGAATCCCCAATCCATTAGGGGAACATTGCCGTCAAAAAGTTCTCTTCCAGAACCTTGTAAAGTGTGCCAAGGAATCCACAATGATTGGGCCTCGAATCATGTGCCAAACGTTGACACGCTGGCATTTTCCTTTTATTGCTGGAAGAAAAATTATAAAGTGTGTCGACGCGCCTTGTGCACTACATCGACCCACATTGATATTACTTGATTAATTCCCAATAGAATTTATTAGTCATGTCGACCTCATGACAGACTTGTGTTGACCTCCTTCGTTTATCTTCAGAACTAGCTCACTGGACAAACTACTTGTGTCGACCTAATTTGCAACTTGCGTTGACCTCTTGTGCTCTTTTACATCTAGCGCTTACTGGAGGAACTGTTTGTGTCGACCGAATCTTCAACTTGTGTCGGCCTCCTGTATTCTTTTCCATTTAGCGCTTACTAGAAGAGCCGCTTGTGTCGACCTGATCTTCAACTTGTGTCGACACATGATTACTTATTGTGCAACCTTTGGTGTGACGGACCGGGGTACTTATACCCATTAAGGCTCCATATCCAGATCTGCCTCCCGCGAACGGACCGAAGTCTCGCAAGGGATATCTCACACAAGTGTCAAGTAAAAATATAAAAGACAACTACACAGTATAAAACACAAGAAAATACATGTGCTCATACCTGCATATAACAATTTACAACTGTCCCATTACATTATTACATGTCCAATTAAAAAGTACAACTACATGGGGCATACCCCGAGGGAGCACGAGCTCATACAACACTAATTACTACACCACTGCTGGCGGTACATGCAAGTCTGCCACGACCTCTCCACAAGTCGAACCAACAGTAAGCCCTGAAAAGAACTGTAGGGGAGTGAGCCTCACAAGTCACCGGCTCAGTAGGGGCTACCCAAAAACAACAACAAACTATGGACACCTTAACCCCAGAGGGTCTCATTGGTAACACCAATGGCCAAACCATTTCATGCTCACAACAATTGTATTTAAACTACAATTAAATATAAACATCTTAATTAAACATAACCTTGGAAAGTAAGAAGAAGTTACAGGACTAGTTTCACACCACTAGTCCTCCCAACAATAGTAACACCTAGGCCTCAAGCCTCACAGGCAAACCACAGTCACAACCAATCATTTAAGCTATAAGCCGCACAAGCAAACCACTGCCTAAGCTAAAAGCTTCACAGGCGAGTCTCAAGTATGTGGGTAACAGGACTACTAACTAAAGGCTGGCCCTTTATACCCAAACCACAATATGTCGGAAGCCACACACAGAATGGCAGGGTTGGCTACAACGGCCAATCCTTCACACACGAGGATCATGTACGGAAGCTTACCCGAGGAAGGTAAAACACATTGAGTGGAAGGTCACACCACACGACTTCCACGAAACACAGTTCCACGTCAACACCAGAAAAGACTAGTATACGACGTACCATCACAAATCATTATCCACACGGGTTACAGGTACCTATTACCACAAGGTATTAGCATGGAATCCGCAAGTAAACCAGTGTCGTAACAGGGCACACCATAACGAACTAAACCACATTTGGTGAGTCAACACTCACCAGCCATAACCTAAACTGTGCCACCACTTGGGCACACCACAAGCCACAACCGCAGTCATAACTGTGCCAACACCAGGGCACACCTCGAACGGGTCAAACCTCGACTACGAGTCACAAACTCACGAACCACAGTCACTAGCAAAGCACGAGTCGGAAAGGAACGACGCCACCACACGGGAACGAACTACTGGCTGATCAGGCCAGTATCCAACCCGGACAACACAACACAAGAACAACCTCTCAGTCTCACAGTCACGGACGAAAGGTCCAACTGCCGCTCCACGAGAACAAGTCAAACAACTGTGGAGACCAACCAACACCACACCTGCAGACACACAGCTGCAGGTCCATGCCTGGCACCTCTAGGGTCTCTGGCCAGAGCACCCTAAAGTGAGGCACTGGAAAACAGGACTAGCTGGGGACCAGTGTCGACTACTGGTGTCCGTACCCCCAACTACGAGCGCGCTACAAGCGACTAAAAACAAGCTCTGGGAAGTCGCTGTCCCACTGTCGTCTTTCCCTCAGTCGGACGTACAACTCAAACACAGGAGTGAGGGTGTCCAGGAAGATGACACAGACCTCGACGGTACCACACTGTACCAGGACAACCCCGAGCACAACAAACACACGTGTCTGGCTCACAAAGAACCTGGGGTACCCGACTAGAGAGGCATTCCGGAATAGGCGCCGGACCACCACACTCGGCTAGCACAAATCACGATATATACACAAACACTTTTTGTTACCGATCACGGTACTTACAAACTAACCTACACAATCACGCATATAAACCATATTAATGATAACACCATGGCCTGTCATCGGTCACAAAGTGACCTCCACTGCCACGCTAAGCACAACACACCACCACACTTACACTTTATCAATTATCCCTTCAGGGTAATTTGTAAGAGATCCTAAAAGATCGCAGCTAGGTTCCAACGTGAACCTCATCGCCACAACACCGCAAACTAATCATAATAATTAAGATAGAATAAGCACAATGACGTACGATATGCCATGCACACACAAACCACATGCACGACATCAAAACCCCGTAATATTTCACATAAATCTTGTGCGCCAGGATGTAGTGAATCCCACGCACATACGTAAAGAACTAGTAAACTACATAGCTGGTAAACAGGCCTCAAAGGCCCTGTGCTCTAGGAGCACCACAGGTGTTAATGCACCGCAATACTTGCAACAAGAACGCCGTGAAACGCACTGTGCTGATACATGCACAGGTATACGGAAACATCGATTGCCGTCCATAGGATATAGACGACAGTATTTCTTGCCGTCGATACTAAGTAAGCGGCCACCACCTGGCCGTTTACTCAAAATCAACGGCTAGAAACCTAGCCGTTAATCTCCCAACAAAGAACTCAGCGTCAACCGATGTTGACGTCAAGATCTTCAGTACTCAACACACACAGAACGCACAGAACGGCCCCAGGCCGATCACACGGACAATCTAGCCCTATAAACAGCAGAAAAATGAGGGAAAACACTTCCCCTTACATCTGTATACTATAATCAAACCGGAAAAGCAAGATCCAACACTTGGATCGATCAAACCACCCAATCTCCCGGCATGGTAAACCTTTTTTTCCCAAAAACACGATTAACAAGCAGTCTATGCAAACGGAGCATGACAAGTCAAACATGAGAAATCTAGGGGTCCAATCCCTACCTCTGAAATGCGAATAAACTCCTAAAGAACCTCAAATTGCGCCGAAACCCCAGGAGCTTCCCGCAAATACCGCCCTCCAATCCGACATTCTCCGCCTGATTTGCCGCTACTGCACGCATCACGGCCTTCCCACGTGCTCCCGTCGACCGCCGAAAGTAGTGAAGGGGCACAAGGGTACAGGTGGGGGAAGAGGAGGGGAGAAGATGGGGAAAGAAGAATGCTCGGGTTGCCCCTAAAAACACAGGCGCCACAGGTTAACGTCAACCTCTGCGCCGATAACCAAACCGCCACAACTAGGCGTCCACATCGATGGACGCCAAGAACATGTTAACGGCAACACCATTGCCGCCAACACACAGTAGACGTCACACACCTAGACGCCAACCCACTGTTGATGTCCAGCGCACTGAACACCAACACAGATCCATAACCAACCCCTGTAAGGATCCAATAAGAAACACACAGCACAAGTCACACTGGTCAAGGTGTGACCACCCCATACACTAAACTGAGGATCCACGAAGATCCAAAAAACGCGCGACGTTACATTACTATCACCTAAAAAGAAATGTCGTCCTCGACATATAAAACAAATCACAACAAACCAGATTATCACTTAAAAAGAAATAAAATCGTATATAGAACAAGAAGGATACACTTTCTCTGCATCAGCCTTTCAATTCATCTACGCTAACTTACTTATTTGTCCATTTCCATCATTGCTTTGTTCTTTTCTTTTCTTTCAATCCATTTCACAATTACTCTGCTCTGTCGATTCCATTATCTTTCTTTACCTTTCAATTGTAGGCGATTCTACCTTGCCAATGGCGATTTATCTCCTTGGACTGAACCTACTTTCACATTTTATGGGCTGTGTTTGCAACATTTCTTTCCGGGCCATTTCTTTTTGCTCAAATCCTTTTATTTTATTCCTCTACCTTTGGATGTTCTTTCATGCTAAACCTTACTTAAATTCTCGAGTTTCTAAATACCATTCCATTACTTACTTGTCATTGCTAGCCATTATTCTGCTTTATCTGCATTCACATACTTAACTGTCTAACCTGTGGGTTGCGGTCCCACCACGCTTCCACTGCGCCACTCTGATTATACAAAATATTTGACAAAATATTTCATAAATTTTGCTTCCATTACTATTCACAATTGCTACGCACTTTCACCATTATTTTGATTCCAGTTAATTTTTAATACAAATTGCTTTACTTGCTCAATCAAAATTTCCAAACTGCTTTCATTTTTGTGGCGCTGCATTCTTATTTCAAGAAAATTACGCTGCTTAGCTGACTTTACGCATATTAACTTTATTTCAATCAAGTGTCATCTGACCTTAAATCGTTCATTGTTTATCTGATTGCACTCTTTTCTTTCTATACTTGACGGTTTCAATTTCCATTCAGCCATGCTCAGATTTGCACATTATTCCTTAACTGTCCTGCTTTTTATTCTTATATCAAATTTTAAAATACTGCCTCGAGAAAACACTTCTGCTTAAACTAACCCACTTTCTGAGTGCTGCCATACAAACTCTTACTGATCACTTCCTCAGTCCTTCAGTTACATCTATTCCACAATCTATCATACTCTTTCTTTTCCAAATTAATAATCTGCCAACTGTGCCCCCTTTTTTTTTGCCATATATTCTTCTCAATTATTCTATTACTTAGCTATTCGTCATGTACTGTACCATTCACACAACAGTTCATACAAACACTCTTCATTAACAACTGCCAAAGCTATAATTTAAAGTCAATCTCTTTAAATATCGTAACTAGCTCTGCCTAATTTCTCTATACCACTTAGCTTAATATTGCTCAACGGCTTCTTAGCTAATCCATTTCTTTTCATTCTGATCCACATAACTTTGTCTTACTCTGAACATTCTTAATCTTAGCTTCAATCTTTTTCAAACATAAACTTTACTTTTCCTCTGCGTAAACTATAATCAATTGCTAATCAACAATAACCTTATCTATAGCACGTATTCCTTAACGAACCAATCTATGCAATTCTCATAAATTGTTACTTGCCAAACTAATATCTTTCTTATGGAGTTGTCAGAAAAGTCCACTATGCACTGATCTTTCTTTTACCGTCTCTTTGCTTAACTGACCACCTCTGCTCAGACCTCTAATTATCAAAACACCCTTATCCTTATCAGACGATCATAATTCTTTGCTTTTCTATTTACCCACGCTTCATTTGAAGTCAACCTGTCTCACTTAATCATTCTCAACTTGCCAGAGCATTAATCACATTATTATTCAAGCTACTTCTCAATTCTTACTAACACAAATCTTAAACAATACCTCTGCCAAGGCCCTCATCTGCAACTTATCACATACACACTATTCCTTATTAGTAACATTCTGCTGATCTATCACAGTAACACCCTATATCTATCTCTGCTAACTCTGTACTTTACTAACATATATCAGACATATCCCTCTCTGGGCACTACTTTACCTTTCTCCTCTAATCTCTACAACTGAAAACCTTTAAACACTATACTTTAACTACACTAGTGCCAGGGTGCTACCATACAACTTATGCCATTATCCACGTTGTGGCTCAACAACTGCTCACAACTGCCAATTTAACAAACAGAAACACACGGTTTACGTGCCAAAAGCTCATGTAAAAACTACTTTATATCATACAAAACCGCAGACTCACTACCAGCAGTGGACATTAATCCATGTATTGGGACATTGTAACTTCAATGTCTTTTCATATTCTAACTGGACCATGCTCTGATACCAACTGTGACGGACCGGGGTACTTATACCCATTAAGGCTCCATATCCAGATCCGCCTCCCGCGAACGGACCGAAGTCTCGCAAGGGATATCTCACACAAGTGTCCAGTAAGAATATAAAAGACAACTACACAGTATAAAACACAAGAAAGTACATGTGCTCATACCTGCATATAACAATTTACAACTGTCCCATTACATTATTACATGTCCAATTAAAAAGTACAACTACCTGGGGCATACCCCGAGGGAGCACGAGCTCATACAACACTAATTACTACACTACTGCTGGCGGTACAAGTCTGCCACAACCTCTCCACAAGTCGAACCAACGGTAAGCCCTGAAAAGAACTGTAGGGGAGTGAGCCTCACAAGTCACCGGCTCAGTAGGGGCTACCCAAAAACAACAACAAACTACGGACACCTCAACCCCAGAGGGTCTCATTGGTAACACCAATGGCCAAACCATTTCATGCTCACAACAATTGTATTTAAACTTCAATTAAATATAAACATCTTAATTAAACATAACCTTGGAAAGTAAGAAGAAGTTACAGGACTAGTTTCACACCACTAGTCGGCCCAACAATAGTAACGCCTAGGCCTCAAGCCTCACAGGCAAACCACAGTCACAACCAATCATTTAAGCTATAAGCCGCACAAGCAAACCACTGCCTAAGCTAAAAGCTTCACAGGCGAGTCTCAAGTATGTGGGTAACAGGACTACTAACTAAAGGCTAGCCCTTTATACCCAAACCACAATATGTCGGAAGCCACACACAGAATGGCAGGGTTGGCTACAACGGCCAATCCTTCACACACGAGGATCATGTACGGAAGCTTACCCGAGGAAGGTAAAACACATTGAGTGGAAGGTCACACCACACGACTTCCACGAAACACAGTTCCACGTCAACACCAGAAAAGACTAGTATACGACGTACCATCACAAATCATTATCCACACGGGTTATAGGTACCTATTACCACAAGGTATTAGCATGGAATCCGCAAGTAAACCAGTGTCGTAACAGGGCACACCATAACGAACTAAACCACATTTGGTGAGTCAACACTCACCAGCCATAACCAAAACTGTGCCACCACTTGGGCATACCACAAGCCACAACCGCAGTCACAACTATGCCAACACCAGGGCACACCTCGAACGGGTCAAACCTCGACTACGAGTCACAAACTCACGAACCACAGTCACTAGCAAAGCACGAGTCGGAAAGGAACGCCACCACCACACGAGAACAAACTACTGGCTGATCAGGCCAGTATCCAACCCGGACAACACAACACAAGAACAACCTCTCAGTCTCACAGTCATGGACGAAAGGTCCAACTGCCGCTCCACGAGAACAAGTCAAACAACTATGGAGACCAACCAACACCACACCTGCAGACACACAGCTGCAGGTCCATGCCTAACACCTCTAGGGTCTCTGGCCAGAGCACCCTAAAGTGAGGCACTGGAAAACAGGACTAGCTGGGGACCAGTGTCGACTACTGGTGTCCGTACCCCCAACTACGAGCGCGCTACAAGCGACTAAAAACAAGCTCTGGGAAGTCGTTGTCCCACTGCCGTCTTTCCCTCAGCCAAACGTACAACTCAAACACAGGAGTGAGGGTGTCCAGGAAGACGACACAGACCTCGACAGTACCACACTGTACCGGGACAAACCCCGAGCACAACAAACACACGTGCCTGGCTCACAAAGAACCTAGGGTACCCGACTAGAGAGGCATTCCGGAATAGGCGCCGGACCACCACACTCGGCTAGCACAAATCACGATATATACACAAACACTTTTTGTTACCGATCACGGTACTTACAAGCTAACCTACACAATCACGCATATAAACCATATTAATGATAACACCATGGCCTGTCATCGGTCACAAAGTGACCTCCACTGCCACGCTAAGCACAACACACCACCACACTTACACTTTATCAATTATCCCTTCAGGGTAATTTGTAAGAGATCCTAAAAGATCGCAGCTAGGTTCCAACGTGAACCTCTTCGCCACAACACCGCGAACTAATCATAATAATTAAGATACAATAAGCACAATGACGTACGATATGCCATGCACACACAAACCACATGCACAACATCAAAACTCCGTAATATTTCACATAAATCTTGTGCGCCAGGATGTAGTGAATCCCACGCACATACGTAAAGAACTAGTAAACTACATAGCCGGTAAACTGGCCTCAAAAGCCCTGTGCTCTAGGAGCACCACAGGTGTTAATGCACCGCAATACTTGCAACAAGAACGCCGTGAAACACACTATGCTGATACATGCATAGGTATGCGGCAACATCGATTGCCGTCCATAGGATATAGACGACAGTATTTCTTGCGGTCAATACTAAGTAAGCGGCCACCACCTGGCCGTTTACTCAAAATCAACGGCTAGAAACCTAGCCGTTAATCTCCCAACGAAGAACTCAGCGTCAACCGATGTTGACGTCAAGATCTTCAGTACTCAACACACACATAACGCATAGAACGGCCCCAGGCCGTTCACACGGACAATCTAGCCCTATAAACAGCAGAAAAATAAGGGAAAACACTTCCCCTTACATTTGTATACTATAATCAAACCGGAAAAGCAAGATCCAACACTTGGATCGATCAAACCACCCAATCTCCCAGCATGGTAAACCTTTTTTTCCCAAAAACACGATTAACAAGCAGTCTATGCAAACGGAGCATGACAAGTCAAACAGGAGAAATCTAGGGGTCCAGTCCCTACCTCTGAAACGCGAATAAACTCCTAAAGAACCTCAAATTGCGCCGAAACCCTAGGAGCTTCCCGCGAATACCGCCCTCCAATCCGATATTCTCCTCCTGATTTGCCACTGCTGCACGCATCACGGCCTTCCCACGTGCTCTCGTCGACCGCCGGAAGTAGTGAAGAGGCACAAGGGTACAGGCGGGGGAAGAGGAGGGGAGAAGATGGGGAAAGAAGAAGGCTCGGGTTGCCCCTAAAAACACAGGTGCCACAGGTTAACGTCAACCTCTGCGCCGATAACCAAACCGCCACAACTAGGCGTCCACATCGATGGACGCCAAGAACATGTTAACGGCAACACCATTGCCGCCAACACACAGTAGACGTCACACACCTAGACTCCAACCCACTGTTGATGTCCAGCGCACTGAACACCAACACAGATCCATAACCAACCCCGGTAAGGATCCAATAAGAAACACACAGCACAAGTCACACTGGTCAAGGTGTGACCACCCCATACACTAAACCTTGGATCCACGAAGATCCGAAAAATGCGCGACATTACATTTGGTACCTATCATGAGTCTAAACTTATCAGAACATTTTTCTTTAGTTATTTGAATTATTTATCATAGTTAGACATGGTCTATGACATCATCAAAACAAGGGACTCAACAATCTCTCCCTTTTTGATGATGACAACTATGATAGTTAATTCTTCTTGTACCTTGTGCAAATGATCATACAAGTCAAATCAGCACATCTTCATTCATAATATGCAGGAACACAACTGGGAATAAACATGAAGTTGTATTTCATTTCACTTCAAAATTTTATACACCATACACACAAATAAAAAACATAGTGACATTTGTGTATTTGTGTTTGCGTGTGTGTTCCCACCCCATTACATAAACAATCTCTCCCCCTTTGACATCATCAAAAGAGGAACCTGCGACACTCTAACATTATGAAGTTGGAGGTGCAGAGAAGCTTTCAAAGAGCTTTTCTTCAATCGTTGCCAAACAGGCATCAAGCTCATCATAGTTATTTCCAAGGAAATACTGCACATCATTAAGTCTTAGGTTCAGAGTATCTCTCATGCCTTCCAAATTGCTAGAGACTGGAGCAAGCAACTGTTCTGAGGCAAAATTCTTCTTCATCTCTTTAAATTGTTTAGCCATTGCTATGTGGTAGTCCCTCGGCATATTTAAACTTTCATCCATCTGCCTATAGGAACGTTTGAGAGCTTATATGTCAGTTAACTTCTCACCACCTTTAGTTAGCTTTGATTCCACTGTTTGGAGTTTGTCAAATATCTGTGATTGACAATAAGCAAAATGATTGTAAAGTTCAACTACTTTCTCAACAAGCTTATATGATCTTAGTTTTGCAAATCCAACTGTTTGATTTTGTCTATCAGTGCTTGCTCCCAACTGTTTCTCCAATGCTTCCATTCGTTCCTCAAACTTGTTGGTCTGATGATCAATCTTGGAGTTCATTTTGTCCATTGAGTCATTCAACTTATCAAATTGCTCTTGGAATAGCTGAATCAATTGAGGTGGAATGATAATTTTAGTAGTTGAAGTGGAGGCACTGGCTGGCTGAGCAAGTGGTGTATCTGCTTGAGGAAGGTTTTATTCCCTTTGGGTGTTGGCTCATAGCAAGGAGTCGTTGGTTGGTGGCCTTCTTCTTCTCGATATTTTTCAATAGGTGGCGGATCCACCTGATGCTTTTCTTCAACTGTGTCCACAATTGGAAGAGATTGTGGAGAAGGTGGTCCTCTGACCAATTTGTTGCCTTCAAGTTTGAACTTCATGAAGTTCAGAATGAGTACTGATAGTATTCCTTTCCTAAAAAAGGAATATCTAGTGCTTCTCCTATGAACCTTGTGGACAGGTTGATGAGTACTCCTTTTACTTTAGTTACTAAATCATTCATTTTACTTTACAAATTTGCATAAAATTCTTGGACTAAATTTGGATAAATAACTTTACGGTCACTTATGAATGTAGTCCATCCTTGAAATGTAAAAAGGTCAAGCAATTCTGGAAAAGCTGAGTTTATACCTTCATCGGCAATATCAACCACTCTAGGTTTAAGAATTTGTCGATTTTCTGATGTACCCTTGAGGGATGGACCTTCACTGTCTTCTTTCTCTTCATTTTTTGAGTTTGCAACCTCTTCAGCACTTGCTTCCTCTTTATTAGTTTCTTCAGATAAGTGACCTTCTTCAACACTTACAGTTACTTGCTTGTTTGAGTCACCATCCCCTTTTGAGCTAGAGTTTGCTCTAGATGTGATGCAGGAGAACTGGAAGTGGAATTCGTTGCTTCAGGGATAGATGCTTCAGACTTTTCTTTTTCTGAGTGATGGTTGTCCTCTTCTTCGGGACTGCTGAGTTCCACAAACTCACTTTTTGTTTTCCTTTTGAAAAACCTTTGTGATACCCCGAAATTTCTTCTTTTATATTGTGCATGTGTCTTTACTTGTTGTGTGTATAGCATGTTTATTTAATTATGCATATTATAATTATATACTTCTTATGAACATATGCATGTGTATATATATATATATGTATGATATTTTGTGTGAGAATAAGCAATTAGCTGATTTTGTGTATATTGTGTATACTAAAATCCTAGACTTATAATACTTAAGTAATAACACGCATGTTTAATCTAATTACTGATATGTATGTTGTATTTATCTATTTCTTGCATAATGTACATAAATATGTTATATACATGTGTGTGTATAATTATACATATGTCAATTCAAGTGTGTGCATGCAAGAATTTAAACTTGATTGTATGAATTATTCTTAGTTAACTTATTCCATATTGAATCTTAAAGATATTATGTATGAAAAATCTTGAAGTGCATATTATACTACCTATTTCCATGGATATTGTGTATAAATATATGAAGTACATATGTATATATGTATGTTATCTAATGCATGTGATATCTATCTATCTAATTCTACGTACAAGAAATTATCTATAGTATATGAATAGTACCTAAATAATATGGTGCATGTAATGGGCAAGTATTGTTATGGACCATGTAAGTATATGTGAGCTATTTTCGTACAAGTATAAAAAATATATATAAATGTGCATGTATAATCTAGCTATCAGTGTATGTAGATCTCATGCATACTGCACGTGTTGTGCACATAGTAAGAAAGTATTATCATACATTTTGTAAATAATTATGAGTTTATTTACGTGCATGCAATGTATATTTAAAATGTTTATGAATTATTTAATTATTGAGATGCCCATTGTATTTAATTATTTTATGCTTGTTGTAAGTAACCATGGTGTGTATATGTATACATACATATGCTAATCTTGTTTAAATGAAATCTGTCTATTTTAAGCGTGTTAAGTTATTTATGATGCGTAAGGTACTTGAATGGTAATGTGCATGCAATATTTAACTAATAATGAACACATTTCAATCATAGGTTCATGCATGATGTATGTAATTATGTAATGTGTATGTATATATGTGTATATATGTACGTTATTGATGTATATTATCCTTAATTATGATTAGTGTAAGTTGTATTTAATTAAATATTATATAATGCAAGTACTTTATGTGGTAAAGATATATGTAATTATTTTTACATATACTAAATTATTTTAGTGCATTTATGCCTTTATTTTAGGGTTTGGCGGAGTTCTGGACTGCACTGTGCAGTTGGCGGCCAGGATATGGACGCCAATTGCAAGGCTGTGGTTGGCGTCCACATCCCTGGACGCCAACCCACAGTGGGCGGCCACCCCCTGGACGCCAATAGCATGTTGGCGGCCATCACATTGACGTCAAGTGTGCAGTTGACTACAACCGATGTTGACGTCTATATCCTCCTGCGTAACGATTCCAGAATTGTTAATGCTCGCGTTTTGGCTGGTTCCAGATTAGGAAACCCATCCTAACCCGTAGGAAACCTACCCTATTGCGTACCCCAACCCCCAAGCCTATAAAATACCCATCCTAGGTCGAGAAGAAGGCTTTTAACAATTGGTAAAACCCTAGCTCCGAGATGTTGAAAAGCTGATCTTCGGAAGGCCGGATCCGTCGACTGGAGGTGTTCCCCGAGGAGCTACACCAACTGGAGGATAGCTTATGCATAGGAGAAGAGATCCCAACTCCGAGGAACCGCCTACATCGACAGAAGAACCAGATCGAAGGAGTTTCTGAGCACCTTTTGGGTAGGGCCGAGAAGGGCTTCATCGGCATATTTTGATCTTCGTAGATTTTTGTTAGAGGCAAGTAAACCTAGATATTGATCTTATACATGTCCCCTTAAGTCTTAGGATTTTTACGGATTTTTCCTCGAGTCCTGGAACCCCAAATTCCCCTTTGTATTGAGTGCTATCTGTGTGTGCTGCTGGGAAGAAGTTGACGGCAACATAGGTTGCAGTCAAGTTCTTGAGTTGACGGCAAGGGATGCCGCAGTTGAAAGTAAACGGCAACATCCCTTGACGTCTACTTCTTCAGTGACCTGAAATTGTGCTTTTTGATCCTTTTTAAGCTGTTTAATTGATTTCCAGATATAGGTACATGCTGAAATTTTTATGGGTGATTGTATACTGTCAGTAGGTCATATCATGAGGTTGCCTAAATTTTCTATGAACCATGTTAATTATAAAAATTCAGTGACTGAGTAATGAGCATGATATGAACATGTTTAAATCTAGTATAAATGGATTTTGTTGTGAATTAAATATTATAAATTTTCCATGAAAGATTGAATACTGGTATTGGGTTTATGTTCTGTTAATGCCCAAACATGTTGATGTGTACCATGCTTAATGATATTTCGATAAATATGTCTGAAATCTAGATTTAATTGTAGAAATTATGTCTACTGTCCGAAAAAATCTAGAAAATTTCATATGTGACATACTTACTAATAATAACTGTGATAAAAATTTAGAACTAAATGGATGATAGTAAGTATAATTACTAGTTAAATCATGAGAATTGTTCATATTACATGTGTTGAATTTGATCTTGTACAATCCAGTAAATGTACAGCATGTTTAGGACTGTAATGTAAGATGTTTTATTTCTAAAAATAGTAGTATCATGATTAGGCTAATTGAGACATGTACAATTGACAAATAAGATATGTAAAGTGATCAATTAGTATATGTGAAGAATGTAAATAAAGTGTAAGAATGTGTTAAAGTGAATGTATAACAATTGGGCCAAGAATGACACTGCTACCCTAGAGGCTTCGAGAGCTGTACATAGAAAAGTCCCTATGGAAGGCTCTACATTGTAAAAGGATGACCTAAAGGCATTAGGAAAAACCTGGAGGTGGACAAGTACCACTGGATAGGGTGGAGAGGGCTTCTCCCGGTCTGCGCAGTTACCAAGATTCACCACTTCATTGCCTAGGTGGTGGGTATGTGATATGAGTTGTGTTATGAGTTATGTGTTATGAGATGCGATGAGTTATGAGTTATGAGATATTGGTTTGTGTCCTCTAATTGGTAGTTAGGACTATATGTCATGGCATGTGAAGCAATGGAATATGAATAAAATATAAGATGATGTGAAAATGTGGCACGTGATGAGTGCAAATGATATGTTATGTGATAAGTGAAAACCAAAGAGTAAATGATATGAAGAATGTGTGAAAAGATATGTAAGAGAGAGAGAGAATATAAATGAGAATGTGATTTCATGTGAAACCAATATGTTAGCATATATGTTCATATTTTCATGTATTAGTTACCTTAATTGCAATATAATGTTTAGTATCATGTCATGTAATTTATTTCTCTTCATATGATAGTGCATGTGAATCAACATATGTCATCATATCATTTATGCATCACAAAAAGATGAACATGTGGAATTGCTAAGTGAATAAGATAAAGTGTAAATAGATTAAAATTCACGTAATTGAGCTTAATTCATGCCAAAACAGTAAGTAAAGTATGGTTAGGAATGTGATAAACACAAGAAAGAATATTTAGATTCCATGCTAAATGTGATATTCACTTAGTGCATAAATCCATGTTTAAAACTCATATATGTTGGATAATTGACTGAACATGTTCTAGACCTTTCAATTCATGCTATAAAATATGAAACCATGTGTATGAAATTTATTTACATTAAAACAGCAAGCAAAATGTACAAATTAATATGAAAAGTGCATGTGAGAAGTGAATAGTCGTCATACTAGGTTGTTCATTCCTTTATGCTCTTTTCTATGTTCTAGTTGTAGAAATATATAATGAAATGGATTAATGTTTGTAGGGATGAATCATGGTACATGTTAGGTGTAGAAAGTATGTACAAGTGTATAATATTAGTATCCATGATTTAGAATAAATATGTGATAGAATAAAGCATGTCTAGGTGATTTAAAAATGTGTTGATAGTTAAGAGTATGTTCCTTGTGTCTGGTAGTTTGAATGATAGTATGTATTCTTTAGTGTTTAATAGCTTAACATGAATGTGATATGTTTAAGATTAAGTCCTTGTTTTACTTGCTGAGTCTTTGGACTCACTCTTGCTTCGGCGTACAGGTTGACATGTATCTCGTGCTAGAGAGAGGCATAGCGTAGAACGCTATCTTGGAGGAGTAGCTTTTGAGGAGCTTAGTAGTTGTACTTTCCCTTTCTCATAGTATGAATAAAAATATTGTATGGACAATATTTGGACAATGTAGCTCTTTTATCATGTAATAATGTGGACATTGTCATTTTATTTCGTTATATAGACTGTGGAATGTGTGATGTTGATGGAATAAAAGTTGAGTTGTTTATTTTATTTCCGCTATATTCAATTACTATCAACGTACTATTCAACCTATCGACCAGTGTTGGATTTTATCCCACTGTGACGATGCTCTTTATACCGATGGGGATTGGTATAATCGTACCTGTATGAGGAGGGTCGTTACAACCTTTTTCTTTAGCTGCCCTTGGATGTGAGGATCGACGTCTTGAAAAGGGGGCTACTGGTGCTTTCCTCTTATGCAAAGTCAAATGTCCTATAGGATCACTTCTGGCCTTTGTTCTGCGCTCAGAGGGCTCGCTGATCACCACTCCCGATTATACGACCTTCAGTTTTGCACTCTTGCGAGCATGAAGTTTAGGTATCATCTTACTCTTGCCAGAAGGAGAGAGAAGAATGATAGCTACCTTGATGGAGAAGGAAGAAGATGCTTTGTCAGAGACGAAGGATGACTTCGGCGGAGACCAAGAGAATTTCAAAGGACGGGAATAGAGAGGAATGTGTGAGAGGAATTAAACGACAGGCATGTGTGTTTAGAGGGAATTTATGAAATTTGAAGGTATCGTGTCTACCTACCCTAGAGAGGGTACAGTGAACTGGCAGTTCACCAACCTTAACCTTAAGCCATGGTAAGTTGAGCCAAGATGTGTCGACGCAGTAGCGCAAGTGCGTTGACCTAAGATTTCAAATAGGTAGTTTCAAATCAAACAAAGTTGGTAGTAAGTATTCAATCATGAGTGATATGATATTATTAGATCATTTAGGAATATTAAGGAATAAAAGTCATCTTTCTGAACTTCATTTAATTGCTCCCTTTTGACATATTAATGGTTTGAAGATTATAAACATAGTTTGACCATTAAAAAACCAGAAGAAAATCTTGGGGCTTATTAAATAGAGACAAAACACATGAAATGCTTGCTTTCTCTTTAATCTTATATATCGTGATAGATGAGAATCTTTAGAAACAATTTCAATTAGTAATGAAAATAAACACCTTGACATTTTCATAGGCAAGAATCATCAAATTCTTTTAAGGATTTTGCTTTTATTAGCAAAATGAAAAAGAAGAGCATTCAACCATATCTTAACATTTTCATGCAGGAGCACATGCTTTTTACACACTCGAGTTCCTGATTACTCAAGATTAATAGGCATCATGCAACAAGGGTTATGTGTAATCCTTCTGATGTGAGGATACATGTTGGTTAGACACAAGACTTCCTAGTTACTCAATTTAACACAAGAAATTCACAACTTCATTAACCCTATAGAACATATATAATCAGGTTTTTCGTGACATACATTTTTCTTCTTTTTTTTTTGAAAAAAAATGCAGTTTCTCAGAAGCAAGATCATTGCTCTACCAAGATAAGTTGATATTCATAATTTTTATTCTTAGCCTTCTGCATGACAGAAAGATGTTTAAGAACAATACTAATTTTTAGATTTTTCAATCAAAGACTCCTTATGTCCCATGATTTTCAGAAGTGAGAGAAAGAGAATTTTCAGAGTGTTTTAAAACTATTTTATAGCCTAGATATTTTTCAGAGTTTTTTAAAATTCAAACTGTGCATTTATAAACCTTAAACTATTAGAATATTTCAGAGGTAATTGAGAAGAGAGAAAGAAGGACTTTAAACTCCCCCTGAATTGATGTCATTGATAAAAAAATCATCATAATTTAATACTTTCCCTCAAGAATGAATTAATTGAGAATGGAGAGAAATTTATGCAAGGCAGGAATTTGAGTGAATTAAGGAGCAAGAATAGACTGAGATCAAGGCTCACCAGAGATTGTGTCGACCTCATTCAGACCATTTCTTAGTTTTTCTGAACTTTTCTGCCTCCTCAGATATTGACCTCTGTGAAACCTCAACTTACTCAAATTATCCAGCACTTTTGCCATCATTTGAACCAGTTTGACACTTTTCATAGAAACTTTTATTTCTCCAAGCATGAATTCATGACACTTTGATCATTTGAAAGAGAATCTCCCCCTTACAATGTGCATTATGAAAAAATAAGAGTGATGTGCAATGACCATGAATAGAGCAGTTCATACAAATTATATCATATATCATTTGATTCTTGGTACTTGGCAGAGAAATTTTTCTCAACCATAGTGAAAGCTTCCAGACAAGTCTAACTTGTCCTTCCACAAATCACCATTTGATATACCAAAGATTCAAGATATACAATACATCATGGATTCAATCAAATAAACAATTGTAGTCAATTAAACAATCAAATTATCAATCATACAAAGACCAAGTTCTCTTCTTAAGGAAGAAAATCTTTCGTTACAAAGAGGTTTTGTGAAAATGTCAGCAATTTGCTTTGATGTTTCAATGAAATACAATTCAAAAGAATTCTTGTTGACTTCATCTCTTAGAAAAAAGGTGTTTAATTTCAATGTGCTTAGTCCTAAAATGCTGAGTTAGATTTTTTGTCAAATTTGTTGCACCAGTGTTATCACACATTATTGGGACACATCCAAAATCTATTTGGTAGTCTTGGAGTTGATGTTTAATCCATAACACTTGAGTACCACAGCTCCCTACAGCAACATATTTTGCCTCTGCAGTGGAGAGGGGAACCGAGTGTTGTTTCTTGGAGGCTCATGAGACTAAACACCCTCCCAAAAATTGTCAATAGCCACTAGTACTTTTTATATCCAATTTACACCCAGCATAATCCGCATCTGAATAAGAGATTAACTTATATTCACAAGATGCATGATACTATAATCCCAGATTATGAGTTTCTGCAAGATATCTGAAGATTTATTTTACAGCACTCTGTAGACACCCATTTTTGGCCCATGAGTTGGACACATTTCTTGCTCATACCATTGATGTCCCAAATTGGTTATCACTTTGGAGTCCTTCTTTGGCCCATCACGAGCTCATTCACCCTTAATTTCAAGTCCATTCTCAAGCCCATGGCCAAGATCCACTTGAAACATCAAAACTGTGCAATCTGCCCTATCCTCTAAACATGTATTCACTTTGAGATCTTAAAACTTCCTCATTTATAATGCAAATCGAGCATTAACATAATTTTATAGCCCTATGAGTCTACAATCCAACACAACAAACGACGCATCAATCTGATGTTTGTGGAGAGAGTTACGGCCCGATTTGTGGCTCCTGCGCGCACTACCCTACTGTCGCGACTGGGTGCATGGTCGCGACAAGAATGCGACCACATGACCCGTCGCGACAGCGCCATGCACGTAAATACGTTTTCACGTGATTTTCGACCTCTCCTTCCATCCTAGAGCCTATCTAAAGTCCCTTTGAGTTGGATTATAACCCAAACCTCCTATCCTTATCCCTAGGGAGCCCCCAAGTCCATCCAAACTCAAGATAGACTCTCCAACTCTCCCACAATTTGGACTCTCTCTCTAACTTAGGATTGGACTCTCTCTTTCTCTTAAACACATCTTAGGACTCCTTTATAGGATAGAGGAGGGATACCACCATGAGGAGAAGTCCCTGGAGGCTCTGCTCACGAAGCCCCATCGCCCCCAACGAAGAGGAGTTATTCTTCCCGTTTCATCCCTTTCTCTCTCCTCTTTCTCTCTCATATCGCCTCTAGGACCAGCAGTGTTTGCACGACTTGTGGAGATCCAACCAAACCATATCTGTTCAAGGTGTCTTCATCAAAGTTGTTCCCCACGGAGCCCTCTTCAACCTCAAAGTGGAATCACATCATTAGTGGCATGTGCACAAAGTTACAGCAGATTATTCTTCACTTTTTCTCTCATATCGAGATCTGCACATGTAGGATTATCGTGCCTTCCACAGTCCAAACGAGGGCATATATCTTCAAGTTGTCTTCATGAAAGTTGTTCCCTACATCCTCCTCTATGATTTCCAACTAGAATCACATCAAATGAGGTAGTATTGACTAAGTTTTGATTTTTACTTTCTTCTCTATGTTTTGTACATGCATACATGCTAGTTAGGGTTCCTCCCTCTCCTCTTCCATGATTTCTCTATGCATATTCTCTCCTAGTTTTCCCATACCCAAAAGGGGTTTACAAAACCACTCGGTATGCACTCACCATGCTCTCTATACGCTCTCTTATATGTGATGGATGCTACACTTATTTGAATGTCTAATTGGGTTCCCCTTTCATTTTTCATGACTTGGCAGGCACTTGGAACAAAGAATAAGCGAGGAAGCTCTTCCTCTTTGGCCGGCTGAAGAAGAAGAAGGAGGTCCGCCATTCATCTCCCGCACTGTTGAGAAGGTGTCGAGGGACTTGATCACGACATCCATATCGCATTCGATAGGGCAGTCGCGATAAGGTTTCCATCGCGTCGCACATCGGCGACGCGTTAATAGGTAAGTGGCCTTCTCTTTCCTTTTTCCAAGTTGATTAGCCCATGCTTTAGGAGTATTTCTTTAGGCAATCATCTTGGTGGCGATCACATTCCTTCATTCTATATATATCGAATGCTCTTTTGTGTCTTAGAGGGGTGCCCAATGTGAGATTCTCTAGGACTAGTCTGAAATCTAGCACACATGCACACTGAAAATTGAATATCAGGTCTAGAGACAGTAAGATAGAGCAAGGATTTGATCATACCTCTGTAGATTTTTGCATCTACCATGTTACCTTTTAGGTCAGCATCTAGACATGATGTGGTGCTCATTGGAGTTACCATAGCTTTGGTGTTTTCCATTTTGTATTTCTTCAGCAGCTCTGAGATGTATTTTGATTGATTGCTCCTTCTTTAGTTTGAACCATCTGCAATCCAAGAAAGAACTTCAGTTCTCCTATTAAACTCATCTCAAATTCACTGGTCATTAGATCGGCAAACTCTTTACATAATGAAGATTTGGTTGATCCAAATATAATGTCATTGACATAAATTTGGACAATCAAAATATTGTTTTTTTGCACTTTAGTAAAAAGAGTTTGATCAACTTTACCTCTTGAATATCCCTTACCTGTGAGGAATGAACTCAATCTATCATACCATGCCCGTGAGAGGCATGTTTGAGACCATAGAGAGCCTTGCCCAATTTAAACACATGGTTAGGAAATTCAAAGTTAGAAAAACTAGGGGGTTGTTCGAAAAACACTTCTTCTTTTATCAAGCCATTCAGAAATACACTTTTGACATCCATTTGTTGAAGTTCAATGTTATGAGAACATGCAAATGCAAGTAAAATTCTGATGGCCCCTAATCTAGCTATTGGAGCAAAAGATTCTTCAAAATCAATTTCGAATTCCTGATGGCCCGTAATCTAGCTTGGGACGATTATGTGAGGCCCGGCTCGGCCCGACCCGATTTTACCTTTTTAAAAGTATTATTTTTATTTATTTTTACAATAAAATTGATGTTCGTTGAATTAAAACAACATAAAATAAATAATAGACTAATCTAAATAAACTTATTTCTAATTGTTAGAAATATGAAATAAGTATTAAGTTGTTAAACATAGCTCTACAACACAATTTTCAATCCAAAATTTTAGAATATTAAAATTACCGTCGTGTCACTTATTTTTCCCGGCCTAATCTTACTCCGGGCCGGGCTCAAAATTTAAATGAGATTAAAATATCTGGCCCAAGCCCGTACAAAATCGGGCTTGATCACCGGGCCTTCGGGCCGGCCCGGCCCCTATTTGTAACCAGTCTTACTTTATTTCTTATTATTTTTCCTTCTACACTTGTTTTATTTCAGAAAACCCATTTTGTTCCAATTATTGATTGTGATGAAGGTCTAGGAACTAAATGCCACACATTATTTCTTTGAAATTGATTTAGTTCTTCATGCATTGCATTGATCCATAACTCATATTCTAAAGCTTCTTCAACATTTTTGGGTTCTAATTGAGAGACAAGAATCACTTGATCCATTTCTTCAATAAGCCTAAAATGAGATCTAGTTTTTGTAGAGTTATGCAAACTACCAATGATGCTATATAGAGGATGATCTCTAAGCATTCTTATATTTATTGGCATCTTACCTTCGTTAGTAGCTGATGATTCTGGTTCACCAGACTCACCCAGATTCTCATTTGAATTTGAACTTTCCTTAGGAAGATCATGTTCCTCATTGCTTTCTAGTAATTCTCCATCATCTTCTTTCCTACAAATATTGTCATTAAATTCATCAAATGTTATGTGAGGTGATTCTTCTACACATTGATGTTTAACATTAAACACTCTATAAGCTTTAGAGTGACTTGAATATTACCCAAGAAAAATACCCAATTCAATCTTGGGTTCAAATTTATCCAAGTCCTTTTTATCATTATTTAAGATGAAACATTTTGTGCTAAAGACTTTAAAATAGACAATGGAAGGCTTCTCACCTTTCAATAGTTCATAAGGGGTTTTCTTACTCAATGGCCTTACCAGTGCTCAGTTTATTATGTAGCAATAGGTATTTACTGTTTCAGCCTAGAACTTTCTTGGCAGACCACTTTCTACCAGCATTGTTCTGGCCATTTCAACCAGAGGTCTGTTCCTTCTTTCAACAACTCCGTTTTGCTCAGGAGTTCTTGGTGATGAAAGCTTGTGAGTAAGTCCTTCTTTTTTGCAAAAATTATCGAAGTCAGAATTCTTAAATTCACCACCATGATCAGACATTATTGAAATAATTTTGAATTTTCCTTCTTGCTTGATTCTCTTAAAGAATTCTAGAAATTCCATAAAAACATCACTTTTGTGAGCAAGAAAGAATACCCAAGTAAAATTCAAAAAATCATCAGCAAGCACATAACCAAACCTCTTACCATTAAGACTAGTGGTCCTTGTGGGTCCAAACAGATCCATGTGAATGAGTTCTAGAGGTTTGAAAGGTTGATTTTTAGATCAACTTTTGAAATATTTTCTTGTTTTCTTACCTTGAGTGCATGCTTTGCAAAAATTGTTATTTTGCATAAAGGATATTTCTGGTAACCCTTTAACCATGTTGAATTTAACAAGCTTGTGTAGCATACTATAACTAGCATGACCTAGTCTACGATGCCAAAGACATGCAAGATCATTCTTGTTAGCAGCAAGGCATAGATTATCATTTTCAGAATCATTTAAGTCAACTATGTACACATTGTTAACCCTCTTACCAGTAAATTTGACATAATCTAAATTTGGTTCAAAAATGGTTCACACAAGAGAGTCAAATGTTACCTATGTCCTTTATCGCAAAGTTGACTTATGCTTAAGAGGTTGTATTCCAATCCTTCCACCAAAAGAATATCATCAATAGAATTGAAAAGATTCTTACCAACCTTTCCTGATCCAACTATCCTGCCTTTGTTATTGCCTCTAAAGGTCACATGACCAGCTTGCTTTTCAACCAATAAGCATAATTTACTCTTGTCCCCTATCATATGTCTTGACCAGCCACTGTCAAGGTACCACTTGTTGTGCATAGCTATAAAACACTCCTGCAAGACATATAAAACAAGAGTTTTTAAAACCCATACACATTTGAGTCTCTTTAAATCATTCAACTCAACTGCACATAAAAGCAACTTCTTGGGAATCCACACTTGTCTTTTTGTTGTTGAATTGATGTTGTTTCTGAACTTATTTTTGATTTCATTCATTTTCTTATTCTCATAATTCTTTGAAATGTTAATCTTCTTCTCATTGAAATAGCTTTTTCTAAACTTTGGTTTGCTTTCCTAATGAGATATCCACAAGTTATGATTAGAGTTAAACCATTTAGAGTACTTAGGATAGTTGGATCTAGCATAGAATTGAAGATGCGTCGACGCGTTGAATGATTTACGTCGACCTGCCCATATCCATCCTAAATTGCTCTTGGGGCTGGTAAACGGATGTGTTGACCTATCATAAGGGATGTGTCGACCTGCCCATGCACTCTGTTGCCAATGTTGGTTTCTCTGAAGCTGGGGCTGGTAAACGGATGTGTTGACCTATCATATGGGATTTGTCGACCTGCCCATGCACTCTGTTGCCAATGTTGGTTTCTCTGAAGCATGTGTGTCGACCTAATGTGAATTGTGTGTTGACTCTCATGACTTCCAATAGCCCTTTCATAAGGCATGGGTTGACCTCCTTTGGGAGCAGAGTCGATCTTACCTTTGACTTTGAATATCTCTTTGGGTTTTTCCTTAGAATTTTGATTTGGTAGAGATTTTTTTCATTTTTCTCTCAACATTTTTCTGAGCCTTTTCGTTTGATTTCTTTTTTGAATTTGGAGATTTTAAGCTTGAAGTAGATACAAAGGTGATCGTCTTCATTCCAATTTTCTTTTTCTTTGTTGGGTTAAATCCTAACTCTTTTTTATTAAAATTTATTCTTGTTCCAAGCAAAGAATCCAAATTATTTTTCCCCCTGACAAACTTCTCCAAAGCTTCTTGTTTTTTAGATACTTGCTTTTGAAGTTCTTTGATTTCTTTCTTCATTCCATTATTCACACTCTTGATTGCATCATATTTTTCCACATATAGTTTCATTTCATTTTCATGCTCAATTTCTTTTAGCTTTAACTCTTCAATGTTCTCTTTTAATTCACTAATTTCTTTTGCAAGTTCTTCATCCTTCTCTTAAGAATTTTTCTTTCTCTTTTTACCTTATCATACTGGTCAAGCAGTTCAAAATAAATTTTTTTCCCAATCACTGAGTGAAAAATATTTAAAATGAGATATTACCTCATTTTCCTCTTCTTCTCCTCCTTTTGCCATTAAGCAAATTTTGGTGTCTTTTTCATCAGCTTATGAGCTCTCTTCTTTTTCATCTTCTTCCTCCTCACTCCAGGTTCCTATCATTGCTTTGGGCATATTCTTCTTCCACTTGGGGTAAATTTTCTTTTGAGCATCAGGGCATTCTGATTTGACATACCCTGGTTTTCTATAGTTATAGAAAACTATTCTAGTAGACCTTTTGGTCATAAGTTGTTTAAATTTTGAAGATCTGCTTACCTGAGGTCTTCCTTTCAGAAACCTTTTACCTTTTTTTCTCAGAAATTTCCTGAACTTTCTTGTTAAAAGAGCAAACTCACCTGAGTCATCTTCTGAACTGGATGACTCACTTCTCTCAAAAATTTCTTTGATGCTTGGACTTGCCTTTAGTGCCGTTTTTTTTTTCTTCACATCTTCCTCTATTCTTTTCAAGGTCAATTCATAAGTCATTAATGAGCCAATTAATTGATCAACAATTGTAGTAAACAAATTTCTGGACTCTTTAACTACAGTAGCATTTGTATGTCATATAGGAGTCAAGGATCTAAGAATTTTCCTAACAAGTTCATATTCAGTATATGTCTTCCCTTACTCTTTAAACCATTTGTCAACAACGTTAGTCTTCTATACAATTTTAAGATGGACTCATCAGTTTTCATTCTAAAATCCTCATATTCAGAAATTGACATGTTGACATTGGTTTCCTTTACCTCATAAGTACCTTCATAGATTACCATCAGGCGATTCCATACTTCTTTAGCGGTGGCACATGAGGAAACTCTTGAAAACTCTGTTGGATGAAGGGAACACTTCATGATGTTCATTGCACTCCAATTGGCATTGGACTTCTTGATTTGTTCCGGCGTCCATTTTTCTTCATCCTCTGGAAGCTCATATGGTTCACTGTTAACCACCTTCTGATGATCTTGGGCTCTTAGGAACACCTGTATACTAGTTTTCCAATAGACATAGTTAGTTTCGTTAAATATGGATGTCTATTCACATAATGATCTTCAGCCATATAGTCTCTTTGATCCATTTCACTCAAATTCTTGTGGTTGTTAAACCAATAGACTGGAGAACCAGGCCTTGATACCAAGTCTTGGTAGAGTAAACAGAAATCTAGAGGGGGTGGGGGTGAATAGATTTAACCCTTAAAAATTTCAGAGATTAGAAATTCTAACTACTTAAATCAAGGAGGCACTGAAGCACAACAAACCACAAAATGACACAGATATTTTAAGATGTTTCGGCTCCTATATGGAGACCTACGTCCACCCCTCGCCACAATCTAGTGAGGCTTCACTCAATAATCCAAATGCTTGAGACTCTCACACAACAACTGATTCACTTTATACAACTGCTGATGCACATCTTAATCACTGCTGCCACACAACTTGATCACTGATTCATAGCTTCAAAATATTAATAATCTCACAATCCTCACACTCAGAAGTGTAGGATCTATCCTCTTTACTTCAGCAAGAGCAAACAGACAGAACAATTGAAGTTTGAAAGAGAAAATAATTTGCACAAGTGGAATCAATGATAGAGAGGTATTTTATCAAATACTCCAGTAGCAGACTGGTGCAGAATCTCTTGATCCACTCAATTCATCACTTGAGACTTGGGTTGCTGCTTCTCAGACTTGAGTTCATCGCCCTTTGTCTTCCTTGACTACCTGAAGTTTGAATTGGCTCAGATCAGGTTGAACTTCCGATGCTCTATCTTCTCTTCACAGAGATGGCAGTGATGAGGCTTCTGTTGGGTTGAGTGTGGTTTTGATGTATTTCTCCTCATAGTTTTGATGATGACATGTTGTGTTTTTAATGCTTAATGGGTGGAACATGTTACATACATCATTTATGTAATAACAATGTTCAAAAAGCATGTTTCAAATACTTTACACCTCATACTTTGATGATAATACCTTGTACTAATGTCTTATGTGTTAAATTCTCAGAGATATACATGTTTTATCATGGTAGTGTCGACACACCCATTGATGGTGTCGACACTGGGTCATAGTCCCTGAAGCATTTTCATGAAGATAGAGTCAAGTGTGTCGACACAGTCCATGGTCGTGTCGACACTAGACCCAGCTTCCAGGAGATCCATTTGTCTGACTGGGACAGTGTGTCGACACAGTCAGTGGTCGTGTCGACACTAGACCCAGCATCTAGAAGACCTTTTTGCGCAATTGGGACAGTGTGTCGACACACTCAGTGGTAGTGTCGACACACTCCGGCTGAAATCTCAACTTATGATTTATCTGGACACGTGGCTGCCTAGGGTTCAATGGAATCCATCTTGGATCATGTGCCCACGCACTCCAAGGGTACCATTGGACATGTAGGGCTATAAATACCCCACTAATTGGCCCCCAAGCCTAGTGAGACCTCCAAAATATTCCAGCAAGAGCCTTTGGCGGCAAGAAGAGGAATCTCCCCGCTCCTGCTCCTGTTGTTGCTGTGGTGATCCATCTGCATCCCTTGACAGCACAAGAGATTGAAGGAGAGCTTCGGAGAAGGAGCTGAAGCACCTCTCAAAGGAGCAGATCCAGCAGAAGCCAGCACTTGAGGAGAATCTGAAGGCGACTCAGAAGCAATTGAAGCAGAGCATCGGCCAGTGACTCAAAGCATCAACAAATCTCCTCAATTCAACCTTCTGCAAGGGATCTCCATTGAAGAACATACTCTGTATCTAATTCTCTTAACTCTGAAAGTGTTCTTCTGATTCATCCATGGGAATTGTGCATAAAGTGTTGCACAAGTTTCTGTGAATGAATCTATCTTGAATCAGCTCATTGCTAGAGGATCTGATTTATGTTGATCTTGATCTAGCTTGTGGTTTGTGAGCTATTGTGCTCAGTTGTGTTGAGTTGAATACTCTGTGTGTTTTTGAGCAAGTGTGCTCAGTTTCTGGAGCGGTTGTGCTCTAGAGTTGGTGTGTGAGTTGTCTAACTCAAGTGTGTTGGAGTTGTCAAGCTCCAGTGTGAGTTGTACTCTTTTGAGTAGTGGAGCCTCACTGTGTGAGGGGTGGATGTAGGAATCACTGGTGTGATTTCTGAACCACCTAAAAATCCTTTGTGCAGTGGTTTGATCTGCTTGTCTTCGCTAGATGCTTGCATAGGATTTCGAACTCACACTAATTGTTGAATTGCTTCACACATCTTCCACACGCACTCACCCTTCAGATAAATAAATTGTCTATGTGAATAGATCTCTGATTAGAAGTAATTTTGAATTACTCAAGCTTCCGCATTAATTGGGTAAGATCTATTCAACCCCCCCCTTCTAGATCTTATCCTTCCACATATTCGATCCTACAATTGGTATCAGAGAGGGTTCATATCTGTGTCTGATCTGATTTGAGTGTTTATTTTTTTGTCTGATTTTTGTGTCTCACTTTCTTGAATTGTTTGGGTGTTTCAATCACTGTATTTCATCTTGCTTAATGGACTCTCGAGGATTTCTTGCTGAAGGCCATTCCATTAATAGGCCACCATTTTTCAATGGGTCTGATTACTCTTACTGGAAAAATCGCATGCAAGTCTTTCTTAGGGCTCAGAATTATGAAATCTGGAGGATAGTTGAAGTGGGCCCTTATGAAAATCAAGGAGATGAGGAGAATTGGACTAGAGAACAGATTAGGAGGGCCACTCTTAACTATAGTGCTATGAACATGCTTCAGTGTGCAGTCCATCCTAAAGAATATTCAAGAATATCCATGTGTAAATCTGCTAAAGAGATGTGGGATAAACTTGAATTAATGTATGAGGGAACATCTCAAGTTAGGGAAACTAAAGCAAACATACTTGTTTCTGAATATGAATTGTTCATGATGAAATCTGATGAATCAATTTCTAAAATGTTTGCTGGGTTTATGACAATTGTCAATGGACTGAAGGCACTAGGTAAAGAATACACTGATGCTGATTTGGTAAGAAAGATTTTACGCTCTCTTTCATCTATCTGGCATACTAAGGCCACTGTGATTGAAGATTCTAAGGATTTGTCCAAAATCTCTTTGGATGAACTCATAGGATCATATGAAATAAATTTGAAAAGAAATGAAGAGCATATACTTAAGACCAAACCAGTAGCACTTAAAGCCTCATCAAGTAACAAAGAGAAAAGTCAAGAGAAATCAAGTTCTGAAGAGTCTGAGTCCAATGAGGATGAACTTGCCCTCATGACTAGGCAATTCAGAAAATTTCTAAAATCAAGAAAAGGAAGATTCACTGGAAAGAAGAAATTTTCTTCTGGCAAAAGGAACATTTCTTTTTCAAATGCTAATTCTAATAGAAATCAAAAAACTGATGAGATTATTATTTGCTACAGGTGCAACAAAGCAGGACATATGAAAGGAGAATGTCTTGAGAACAAGAAGGACAAGTACAAAAAGAGCAACAAAATGAAGAAGCCTAAACTATGGTAGCAACTTGGTCAGATGATGACCAAAGTGAAGATGAAGAAGAAAAGTCCCCAAGTTCAGGGAATGGGGAGCTATGCTTCATGGCTAACAGCAGTGATGGAAAGGTAAGCACTTCCTTTGAACAATACTCTATTGAAGATTGGCAAGATGCATATGCCGAATTGGTTGAAAAGTTTTCTGAAATAAGAAAGGAAAACAAGTATTTGAAAAGGAAATTTGAAAATGCCATGCATGATACTTCACTGAGTAGAAGAATCACTGAACTTGAAAATGAGGTATATGAACTCAATGAAGAAAAGGAAGAACTTTTGAACCAAATTGATGAACTGAAAATTGCATCTCAAAAGGCCAATAATAACTTTGAAAAACTCTCTGAAAAAATAGAAGTGCATCAAAAGGAAAAGCAACAAGAAATTGATGAAATCCAAAAGCTTAAGAATTTGTTGGAAGAAAAGGAACAGGTAATTGAAAACTTCACAAAAGGAAAAGACAATCTCGATGCTTTGTTAGGAGCAAGAATGAGATCTGAGAAACATGGACTTGGTTTCACCACACAAAAATCCTTGAAAAATAAATCTGGTGAAAAGGAAGAAAAATCTTCAAAAACTCCCTTGATAAAATTTGTTAAAAGTGTCAGTCCAGAAAACAACAATGAACAAGTGTCAATTAATACATTTAAAACTCTAAAAAAATAGAACAAAAAGAATGTTTATAACCAAAAGAAGCAAAACAGGTCGATACCAATCAACCACAAGATGAAAGCTGTTGTTGAGTCGACACCAGTCCAAAACAGGTCGACCTGTCCAACTCTGAAAATCAACAATCAGCTAAACAAAAAATCAAACAAAAGCTTGAAAAATAATAAAAACACAAAAGGGAACTTTCATGATAATTCTTGGACATCCAAGACAACACATCAATCTGATTGGATCAACTCTTGGAATCATTGGTATCACAATCCTTATTGGTACCATTCACAATTCTTTTATCCAAAATTTCCAAGATACCAACAGAATCCTTGGTTTGAATTTCCATACATGAATGATCATGCCCAATTTCATAATCTCCATGCTCATGAAAGAAAGAACACTGGTGTTTTCATTCCAAAAAGAAATGTTAGATTGACAAAAAGAAAAATCACTTCTGAAACCAAGGAAATGCCAAAAACAACTCAAATATGGATTAGAAAAGATCTATTGCCTTTACTCAAACAAACTGATGGTCCCAACAATGTTTGGGTACCAAAATCTTTTCTTCTCTAATCTGATTTTTGCAGGAAGGTCGTGCACCCAACTCCATCACTTGGTTTCTTGATAGTGGGTGTTCACGACACATGACTGGAGACAGAACAAAGTTCTCATTTCTGATTGAAAAAGAGGGAGGATTTGTCACATTTGAAGGTAAAAATAAAGGGAAAATCCTTGGATCTAGAAAGGTTGGTAAATCCTCCTCAAACTCAATTAAAAATGTGATGTTAGTTGATGGCTTGAACTATAATTTGTTGAGTATTAGCCAACTGTGTGACAAAGGTCACAAGGTTGTGTTTGAATCAGATTTTTGCAAAATAATTGATTCCTCAACTGAAAAAATAATTTTTTTGGGAAGAGAGAAAATAATGTCTACATGATCAATCTTGATAAAAATTTTGCTGAAAACATTTGTTTAGTTGCAAATAAAGATGAAATTGCATGGACATGGCATAAAAGACTTGGTCATGCAAGTTTCAATACAATAAACAAACTTTTAAGGCTAAATCTGGTTAAAGGACTTCCTGAATCTTTTTCAAACATTGAAAATCAACTTTGTGGGATATGTGCTCAAGGAAAACAAACCAGAAAATCTTTTAAAACCTTCAATGATGTACTCACATCTAAGCCACTAGAATTACTTCATATGGACCTTTTTGGACCAACAAGGATCCTTAGTCTTAGTGGCAAAAGATATGGCTTTGTCATCATTGATGATTTTACTAGATATACATGGGTTATTTTCTTATCCCACAAGAGTGATGCTTGTCTAGAATTCAGGAACTTCTGCACCTCTGCCTTAACAGATTTTTCACATAAAATAAAATCCATTTTGACTGATCATGGGGGAGAATTTGAAAACAAAACATTTTCTGATTTGTGTGATGAACTAAACATTTTCCACAGATTCTCTTCTCCAAGAACTCCAGAACAAAATGGAGTTGTGGAAAGGAAAAATAGAGATCCATGCTCTTGGAAAGTAAACTGCCCAAATCCTTCTGGGCTGAAGCTGTAAACACAGCAAATCACATTCTAAATAGAGCATTGGTCAGACCAAAAATCAGAAGAAAAAAAACCCTATGAACTGTTGAAAAACAAAATGCCAACTTTGTCTTACTTTAAAGTCTTTGGTTGCAAATACTTTGTACATAACAACAATAAAGAAAATCTTGATAAATTTGATGTCAAAAGTCATGAAGCCATTTTTCTTGGCTATTCAAAAATTTCTAGAGCTTTTAGAGTGTACATTCTCAAAAATAAAATTGTGGAAGAATCTCCACATGTAGTTTTTAATGAAAACTCCTTCTCAACTGATGATTTTACATCTTGCAGGATTCCTCAAAACAAAGAAGAAGATGATTTTATTGTTGACTCTTCACCAACTGTTGAGGAAAACAAAGATTCTCTTGAAACTCTGGACAACCATTCACCTACCACAAGTGGTTCAGGTAATATTATTCCAGACTTGAATGCACCTCAAGAGGTAATTCCTGAAAATAGATTCTTGAGAGATCATCCAATTGAGAATGTAGTTGGTAATGTGCATGATAGAGTTAGAACTAGATCATCTTTTTTGAATGCAATTCATGAAGACCCACTAGCACTAATTTCCCAAATTGAACCCAAGTCAATTGATGAAGCTCTAATGAGTGAAGATTGGATCAATGCCATGCATGATGAACTTCATCAATTTGACAGAAATCAAGTGTGGGAATTAGTACCTAGACCTAGTGACCAATCTGTTATTGGCACTAGATGGGTATTCAGAAATAAACTGAATGAAAATGGTCAAATTGTTAGGAATAAAGCTAGACTAGTTGCCAAGGGGTACAATCAAGAGTTTGGTATTGATTTTGAAGAGTTATATGCCCCTGTAGCTAGGCTAGAAGCAGTGAGAATATTTCTTGCTTTTGCATCATCTCTGAGATTTAAAGTTTACCAAATGGATGTCAAAAGTGCCTTTTTAAATGGATACATCAAAGAAAATGTTTTTGTAGAACAACCTCCAGGCTTTGAAAATGAAAAATTTCCTGATCATGTTTTCAAACTTCATAAGGCTCTTTATGGTCTTAAGCAAGCTCCAAGAGCTTGGTATGACCGTTTGAGTTCATTCTTATTGGAGAAAGGATACACACGAGGTAATGTTGATCAAACTCTGTTCACAAAAATAGTAAATAAACAAATAATTACTGTCTAAATTTATGTTGATGACATAATTTTTAGATCCACAAATAAAGGTTTGTGCACTGAATTTGCTGACCAAATGCAAACTGAATTTGAAATGAGTTTAATGGGTGACTTACAATTCTTTTTGGGACTGCAGATTAACCAAACCAGTGAAGGGATCTTCATAAGTCAAACAAAGTATGTCAAAGAACTTCTGAAAATGTTTAACTTTCAGAACCTCAAGCACTCAAGCACACCAATTGCGGTAAATATAAAACTAGAAGAAGATTCACTTGGTAAGTCAGTAGACCCAAAGACATACAGAGGTATGATTGGATCTCTACTTTATCTTACTACTTCTAGACCTGATATTCAATTCAGTGTATGCTTGTCTGCAAGGTTTCAAGCTAATCCTAAGGAAAGTCACATGTTAGCTGTCAAAAGAATCTTTAAATATCTTGTTGGAACATGTGAACTTGGCATTTGGTATCCTACTGGTTGTAAATTAGATTTAATTACTTATTGTGATGCTGATTATGTGGGTTGTAAGCTTGATAGAAAAAGTACAAGTGGCTTGTGTTTATATCTAGGTGGATGCCTAATTTCTTGGGCTTCCAAAAAGCAACACTCAGTTGCTCTATCCACTACAGAGGCTGAGTATGTTGCAGCTGGTTGTTGTGGCACTCAAATCCTTTGGGTGAAACACCAGCTCCTAGACTATACTCATGAGTTATGATGCATTCCCATCTTATGTGACAACACTAGTGCTATCAATTTGTCTAAAAACCCAATTCAGCATTCACGCACAAAACACATTGAGATAAGACATCATTTCTTAAGGGATGAGGTGGCTAAGAAATCTTTTGAACTTCTTTTCATTGAAACTGAAAAACAAATTGCTGATATCTTCACTAAACCTCTTCCAGAAAACAGATTTTCATCCTTAAGGAGAGAGCTTTGGTTATGCAAATGTCCTCATTCTCCCTGACCTCTCTATCATTGGGTTGAGTGTTGTGTGTGTCCTTGTTCAGGCACACTCTGAGGGGGAGTCATTGCTTCATGATGTAAATATTTCCTTCTTTTTACATTCTTCTATCCATCTGCATTTCAAATAAAACACTTCAATTTCCTTTTGCAAATAAATTCTTCTGTCTCACATTGTATTGAAATTCTTGGTATATCAAATGGTGATTTGAAGAAAGACAAGTTAGGCTTGTCTGGACACTTTCACTATGCGTGAGTATGTCTCCGCCAAGTATCAAGAGTCATATATACAATTGTTGAGGGGGAGTCTTCTTTCAAAACTTTTGATTCTCCTTATCTTGATGAAGGATTTCTGGGATCAACAATTCAGGGGGAGTTAAAGAATTCATAACTCATTTTTTTTACATAAATTCAAGATTAATTCCTGAGTTATCACAACTCCCATTCATGATATGCTCATTAATTTTGTCAAAGAAACTCCAGGATGAATTTTTGACTGATCTACTACATCTTTACAGTCAATTCTCAACTATATTCTACAATCCTACAGTAATTTGAATCTCTTTCAAGACTTGAAGATCATATGTGCATTGAATTTGGACATCTCTTTTACAACTGTTGTGGGAAAAGGCTGCTCTCAGTTTCATACTATTCTCCTTAAATCCATCATTCAGCAGAGCAATGGCACAAATACTGAGAAACTACAAACCTTCACATAGAATGAAGTGTCATGTATGTCATGAAGTGTTTTTGTTATCTCTGTTCAAAGGGGTTAAACAAAATAAAAAATAATAAAAACAAATTTTCTGACAATATTGATGATAACCGAGTAACTGAAAATATTGGCGTCTGATAAACGTATATTTTCATGTCAAAAGGTTATCATTTGCCCCTTGAAACTGGATAATGAGCAAATCTTTAGTACCCAGGGACTATGGTGTGTAAAAAGCATTAGTTCTTGTGTGAACAAGATTTACTACATTTGATAGTTTGATTTAAAAAAAAATTCAAGGAGAATCCATCAAAACAAACAACCTTGCCCCAACTCAGATTGTTTAAGACTGTTTAGGTTCATCACAACTGACTTCAATCTAACAGAAATTCTCATTACTTTGGTTTTGAAGAATATGACAGATTGCCATTGATTGTGGTGAATGTCCTATATCATTCAAAATGTCATTTTAGTATTTCTTTACGATCAATGAACATATCTTGTAGGTTGTTGTTTAACACTTGAATTAATGATGGGTTTTTGTTAAGAAATGACAGATTAATTCCTTGACATATTAAAAATCATTGACAAGTTGATTCTATATATCTTTCATCATTATAAAGTTTTTCACTCCAAAATTTCCTGTACCTATTGTTAGTTTTTGACTAATTAGGTCGACACAGTCCTATTCATGTGTCGACACAATCTCTGGTCAGGTCGACACAGTCACCTCCTGTGTCGACACTACTGCTTCTCCAGGCAGTTTTCTTCATTACCCCTTGTTTAGCGTAAAATGTTCCGGCGGCACACCTCACCTCTTCATCTCTTTCGTAGGACCTTTTTATATGCCCTTTTGCATAGGTCAACGCAGGCCCCATTTCATACCCCCATAGCCAGACGATTTCTCTTGTTCCCGCCATCTCTTCCTCCTTCCCTTCCTCTACCTCTCAACTCTACTTGCTACGATGCCTCCCAAGCAGACACCAAAGCGGGGCGCAAGATCTAGGGCTACTGCCCCTGGGGTTGTCATTGACGAACCCCCCACGGAAAGAAGGAGTAAGCGCCGCCATGATCCGGCTCAGCAACAGGGTCTGTTTTCACCCTCTCCTACTCCCTCCAAGCGCGGTAGGTTGTCTTCTTCTAGTCGTGGCAAATCTGTTAGAGTGACTCGTCATCCTCGAAGGAAGATTCTAGTCGATACTTCAGAGGAATCCTCCTCCACCTCCTCTGGGTCTTCTAATCCTTCTGAGGCTACACCCTCCAAGTTAGTCACTGGAGGGAAATCCATTCTCAAGCCCAGGGCTGTTGATTTGGATGATGACAATTTTGCCAGTGCATTCCCTGATGTCTTTAATTTCTTCAAGTTTCAAGGCTGGCTGCCTTTTATCTCTGAATTTCGCACCTTTTATCCTAGACTGGTGCAAGAGTTTTATATGAACTTGACTGTTCTGCTAGAGGGTTATTAGTCTGAAGTGAAAGGGGTCTCCTTTGTCTTATCCATTGAGCTAGCTTCTACATTGTTTAAAGTTCCTGATGAGAGAGAAGATTATCATGACTTTGAATTTGATTTGCATGAAGCATATACTTTACTAACTGGTCTCCCTCATGATTCATCAGACTCCAGGCAAACCTATGTCACTCGATTCAACACAAACACCTTCCCACCTGTTCTTAGGTTGATTCATCACATTCTCACCACAATTATCACCCCACAGGGTGGTGGAAGGGACAGACTCACAGATATTCAGAGGTTTGTCATCTACTGTATGAAAAAGGATATCAAAGTTAATTTGCATGTGATCATGTACCAAATTCTGTCAGAAACAACTCGGAAGGATCTTCATAGATCACTGCCCTATGCTTCTCACCTGACTGCTGTATTTGAACACTTTGGTGTGTCTTTTGAAAATGAGCGAGTTCAGTCCATTCCAAAATCCAATATTTACTGTCTGAAACACTTGCAAAAATTTATGGGTTTTCGGATTGAGGGTGATCAAGTCAGTAGGGGACCAGTTATTGAGCCACCTGTTGCACCTGAAGGAGAGGATCTTCCACCTGCTGCTCAGTCTCCACAGCCTGATCAAGAGGTTCACTCCCCATCTGATGTTGGAGTCCCACTTCCTCAAGATATACCTCAATCACCCACACTGCATGGTTCTTCTCCACTACTTCCTGATGTGGATCCTCCATCCTCCTTTCCTCCATTTACTGGTTCAGCCTCTACTTCAACTGGTGGACCTTCTGTTCCACCAGAGTTGTACACATTTCTTGAAGACAAGTTTGGCACTATCACTTCTTCTATACAACAAATGACAGACAATTTTGAGCTTCGTATTCAAAGGTTGGAAAATACAGTCAATGGTCAGTTCATCAAGCAGAAAGAGTTAGCAGAACATGTCACACATAGATTCAACATGCTCATTGGCACCTTGGGAGATAGTTGTGGCCAACTGAAAGATCTTCAAGACAAGCTTGAAATAGTTCTTCAAGGGATTTTAGCTAATACTCAGAAAGGTCTATTCAATAGTCAGGAAACTTTTTCTCAAGTGTCAAAGACTAGACTCTCATTTGCTCACCTAGTTGATGATATGGAAGGTATGAAGAACCTGTTAGCCCATGTTGATCAAGAAATGACAACTCTCAAAAGTGAGCTTCGCAATTTTAACAGAGATGGCACTGTTGCAAGTTCTTCTTCAGCCTCTCAACCTGTGTCAGCTGATTTCAGTTCCTTTCAAGCCAACATGTATGACAACTCTCAACGAATGGAAGAACTGTTGCATACTCGTTTGGCAACCATGCAAACTCAGCTGAGATCAAACTTATCTGCTATGGAGACCAGGATGAAGTCTATTAAGTCTATTTTAATTCCTATCCCTCCTCCACCTCCATCTTCTTGATGGATGTCTTGTTTTGATAATGTCAAAGGGGGAGAAGGATTTGTTCATATTGTGAAAGGAAGCTTGTCTGCAAATACTTTTTGGATGTAAATGTCATATCTTGTATGGTTCATTTTGGAAAGACATGGTTGTTAGTAACATTTTGTTCTGGTTGTGATATTTGTCATATGTTGTTAAATCTTTTTCAATGGCATTTGATGAAGTTAATGAAGTTGTTGAAATTCATTGTTCATTGTCATTCAGTGTATGTGCTTGGATTCTGTGAAAGAATGGCTTAAAATCACATCCTTAAGAAAAACAAAATTTCATGTTGACTTAATATTGCCATCATCAAAAAGGGGGAGAATGTTGGGTTGAGTGTGGTTTTGATGTATTTCTCCTCATAGTTTTGATGATGACATGTTGTGTTTTTAATGCTTAATGGGTGGAACATGTTACATACATCATTTAGGTAATAACAATGTTCAAAAAACATGTTTCAAATACTTTACATCATACTTTGATGATAATACCTTGTACTAATGTCTTATATGTTAAATTCTCAGGGATATACAGTTTTATCATGGTAGTGTCGACACACCCATTGATGGTGTTGACACTGGGTCATAGTCCCTGAAGCATTTTCATGAAGACAGGGTCAAGTGTGTCGACACAGTCCATGGTCGTGTCGACACTAGACCCAGCTTCCAGGAGATCCATTTGTCTGACTGGGACAGTGTGTCAACACAGTCAGTGGTCGTGTCGACACTAGACCCAGCATCTAGAAGACCTTTTTTGCGCAATTGGGACAGTGTGTCGACACACTCAGTGGTAGTGTCGACACACTCCGGCTGAAATCTCAACTTATGATTTATCTGGACACGTGGCTGCCTAGGGTTCAATGGAATCCATCTTGGATCATGTGCCCACGCACTCCAAGGGTACCATTGGACATGTAGGGCTATAAATACCCCACTAATTGGCCCCCAAGCCTAGTGAGACCTCCAGAATATTCCAGCAAGAGCCTTTGGCGGCAAGAAGAGGAATCTCCCGCTCCTGCTCCTGTTGTTGCTGTGGTGATCCATCTGCATCCCTTGACAGCACAAGAGATTGAAGGAGAGCTTCGGAGAAGGAGCTGAAGCACCTCTCAAAGGAGCAGATCCAGCAAAATCCAGCAGTTGAGGAGAATCTGAAGGCGACTCAGAAGCAATTGAAGCAGAGCATCGGCCAGTGACTCAAAGCATCAACAAATCTCCTCAATTCAACTTTCTGCAAGGGATCTCCATTGAAGAACATACTCTGTATATAATTCTCTTAACTCTGAAAGTGTTCTTCTGATTCATCCATGGGAATTGTGCATAAAGTGTTGCACAAGTTTTTGTGAATGAATCTGTCTTGAATCAGATCATTGCTAGAGGATCTGATTTATGTTGATCTTGATCTAGCTTGTGGTTTGTGAGCTATTGTGCTCAGTTGTGTTGAGTTGAATACTCTGTGTGTTTTTGAGCAAGTGTGCTCAGTTTCTGGAGCGGTTGTGCTCTAGAGTTGGTGTGTGAGTTGTCGAACTCAAGTGTGTTGGAGTTGTCAAGCTCCAGTGTGAGTTGTACTCTTTTGAGTAGTGGAGCCTCATTGTGTGAGGGGTGGATGTAGGAATCACTGGTGTGATTTTCGAACCACCTAAAAATCCTTTGTGCAGTGGTTTGATCTGCTTGTCTTCGCTAGATGCTTGAATAGGATTTCGAACTCACACTAATTGTTGAATTGCTTCACACATCTTCCACACACACTCACCCTTCAGATAAACAAATTGTCTATGTGAATAGATCTCTGATTAGAAGTAATTTTGAATTACTCAAGCTTCCGCATTAATTGGGTAAGATCTATTCAACCCCCCCTTCTAGATCTTATCCTTCCACATATTCGATCCTACAGCTTCATCTGGCGCAGCATAGTCACATTAGTCTTCTTCTCCAGTAGAAATCCTCTTAGAGGAATTTTTCTCTTCTGCTCTAAAGCTCCACTTCTTCTCTTCTATTCCTCTCTCACACTCTTTTTCTCAGACTGGACACCCAACACATTTTTGATCGTTGTCTGGGAATCTCCAGGTGGACCCCCCCATGAATCCCCAATCCAATAGGGGAACATTGCTGCTAAAAAGTTCTCTTACAGAACCTTGTAAAGTGTGCCAAGTAATCTCCAATGATTGGGCCTCGGATCATGTGCCAAAAGTTGACATGCTGACATTTTCCTTTTATCGCTAGAAAAAAAATTATAAAGTGTGTCGACGCACCTTGTGCACTGCATACACCCACATTGGTATTACTTGGTTAATTCCCAACATAATTCATCAGTTGTGTCTACCTCATGACAGACTTGCATCGACCTCTTGTTGTGAGACCCTCGAATTTTGTTCATATTATATTTTGTGCATGTGGTATTTACTTGTTTATGTATATAGTGTGTGTATTAATTTTGTGCATAATATAAATATTTAATTACTAATGTTCATATTATATGTAATTATGCTGTGTACATGTATATATATATATGTTTATTTTATGCATATGATATCTATTTGTTTTCTATACACATTAAATTGTTTATGGTGTATATGTATATCTGATTTGATGTATTTCTGTGTTCTGGCCGAAATGCCAGTTAACGTCAACAAACATTGACATTAATTGCATGTTGACGACAACATGTGTGCCGTTGAGTGCATGACCAGGTGAGGTTGACATCCAGATCGATGGACGCTGACTCCCTGTTAACGGCAGCAATGTGGCCATTTATTTCCCAGTTTTGCTACGATTTTAGATCTGGAAACAGTTGCGTTTTCCCCGATTCTTGTTTAGGAAACCTAGCTCTAACGGTAGGAGACTTAACCTAATGCGTACCCCGATTTCTTTATCCTATAAAAACACCTAGTTTGGCGAGATTAGGTCTTTTTGCCTTAAGAGAAAACTAGGGTTCCTTGTGAGGAAAATGACTCTTTGCAAGCTTGATCCGGAGAATTGGGGAGGTCTTCTAGTGATCTGCATCAACTAGAAGAAACTCCAGGTATTGGGGAAGCATCCCCAACCCCGGAGATCCATCTACATCGGCAAACAGACCGGATTCAGGAGGAGATTTATGCACCTTCTTGGCTTGGCCGAGGAGGGCTTCTTTGGCTAAATTAACCCGTTGTAGATTTTATTCAAGGCCAGTGATCTAGGGATTTCATCCCTACCCATGTCTTTAGGTCCTAGGCATTTTTACAGAATTTTCTCGTGTCCTGGAACCTCCAATTCCCCTTGTGTATTGCATTCAGTATGTGTTTTTTGCAGACAAGAACTTGACGACAACCTTGTTGCCATCAAGATCTTGAGTTGGCGGCAACATCGTGTGCCGTTAACCCTGGTTGGCGGCAACCCCTTTTGCCGCCAAGTTCTTCAGGTTTTACAGAATGACTGTTTTGATCTCTGTGCTATGTTTGTCGAATTTTTGGATATATGTGTATGCTGTAAAATTTGTGACTGGTCAGGTACAAACTGCAGGTCATATCATGAGGATTTGAAAATTTTCTGAACATGATAAAAATTAGGGTAATTTCTGTAATTGGAAAATGAGCATGATCTACTTGTGTTTAATTATAAATAAATTTATTTGTTGCAAGTTAGGGTTCCATAAACTTTATATGATCATATGATTACTATCTTCAGGTTTTGGAACTGTTAGGTATGACTGTATTGATGTGGACCATGTTTTAATAGATTTCTTGATAAATCTGCATGAGAACTATTTTAATTGTTAAAAATTAGTTTACTATTCCGAAAAATCTAAAAGTTTAGGTGTGTGATATATACCTGTATGAAGCCTGTGATAAAAATCTCATGCTGTTTTGACAACAGTAGGTGATGTTATTAGTTTAACAAGGGAAACTAACCATGTTAAGCATGTTAATTTTAATCATGTGAACTCAGTGATTAGCAGCATGATTAGGGTTATGTTATGATTTAATTATCACTGTGAAACAGAAGCATCATGTTCTGTAAACTGAAACATATGTAATTATGTTAAAGTGCATGTAAATGAGTTAAAGTGTGCATGAAAATGAATGAAACATGTGATAATGTGTAAAATTTAGCCGATATTGACACTGCTACCATATAGGGCTGTGGAGCCGTACTGTAGTAAAGTCCCTATGGAAAGGCTCAATGTGTATGTGATATCCTAAGGGCAATAGGATGAAATCCTGGAGGTGGACAAGTACCACTGGTTAGGGTGGAGAGGGCTTCTCCCGGTCTGCGTAGTACCTAAATTCGTCACTGCATTGCCTAGGTGGTAGGTATGTGTTATGTGTTATGTGTATGTGTGTCCTTCTTATGGTGGTTATGACTATGTGTCACGACAAATTAAGTGTAAAAATTATAAAATGTGAACAATGTGTAAAGTGACATGTGAATGTGGCAAGTAGTAAGTGCAAGTGATGTGACATGTGAATGTGCAAGTGAAAACTATATGAAAACTATGTGAAATCATGTGTAAGTGAAAGTGAATATGAATGTGAGAGTAAATGCATGTGAAAACAAAGGTAAAAGCGCATATGTTCATGTCATACATGTGTTGATATGATTTATGTTAATTGCAATATCATGTTTAGTATCATGTTGTATAGTTTAATATAATCCATGTGCTAGTGTCATGTGAATATGATAATTTTACATTAAAACAACAAGTTAAATGTGTGAAAAAGTGTTATATTTGCATACAAAATTGGTTAGATATCATGCTAGGAGTGTTATCTACCATGTACATAATTCTATGATCAAACTGCGTATAATTGTGAAATGATTTGAATAAAGTTTGAAACCTTGAGTCATGTTAGACATAATGTGTAGGAAGCATGCTATAGGTCATTCATGGATATTTGCTTATTTTAAGGATAAGATTGATATACATCGTGACTTGCAACATGAATTGAATTAATTATCATGTATAGAAAGCATGTATAGGTTGTTTATGTGTATTTGTTAAAGTGATATGAAGTATGTGCCATGTATTTCTTTATTGTTTAAAAGACTAGCATGTGTATGTGATATGTGTACGGATGCTATCTTTATATTGCTTGCTGGGTCTTTTTAAAAGACTCATGCTTGCTTCAGCGTACAGGTGAGACATGTGTCCCTGTTCTTGAGGAAGCCATAGGGAGGAGTGACACCGAGCGAGAAGAGTAGCTGCTTGTGGAGATTGCTAAATAGTTGCTTTATTTCATAGTATGTAATAATGTTATTCATATGGACGATGTTATGGACAATGTAGTTCATTTGGAATTGTGATAATATGGGCATTGTTATTTCTTTCATTGCTATATAGATTGTGGAATATGTGGATAATGATGGAATAAGAATTACATTTTATTTCCGCTGTATTTTCATTGTTATTCATGTACATATCAACCTATTGTATAGTGTTGGGTAAATATCCCACTGTGACGGCGTTCTTTGTACCGACGTGGATTGGTATAATCATACTGGTATAAAGAGGGTCGTTACACTTGTGCTCTTTTCCATCTAGCTCTTACTGGAGGAACTGTTTGTGTCGACCTGATCTTCAACTTGCGTCGACACATGATAACTTATTGTGCAACCTTTGGTACTTGTCGTGAGTCTAAACTTATGAGAACATTTTTATTTAGTTATTTGAATAATTTATCATAGTTAGACATAGTCTATGACATCATCAAAACAAGAGACTCAACAATAGGTTCATGATATTCCTAGGATTAAGAAATACTTACATGACGTTTAATTAGATTAAGCTCGAGAGATTGTCTACCCTTGGTCATTTTAATCTTCTAGGATTTCTTGCTTGAACTTTAGGGAAGAACGAAGAAGAACTCCCAAATTCTCTCATCCTCCTCCTTCCTTCAGCCTTCTTCCACGTCTAAAGCCTCCACAATAGCAAGCTAGGTCGACCATGGGAGGGAATTGAGTTGTATTTAAAGAAATAGGCCATTAGGAGTTCTAATGAGATTAACTTCCTAGTTATGAGTTTTCTTTTATTTATTTTCTTCCTTGGAACTTCCAACTCCAAATTTCTTTAGGGTTTTGGTTGGGAAGACTCTCATCCATGATGGGCTATGGCTAATTTTGATTTTAGCCCATGTTCATGGCCCAATTGAGATTACTAATCCATTAATTAACTCATTAAGTGGGTATTTTGAATTAAATTCTATTTTTACTATTTAGGCTCATTTAAGTCACACTCTAGGCCCAATAAACTCCTATGGATTCAATTATCATGTTTGATGTGATAATGAATTTTTGACTTTATCAAGTTTTACGGCTCTTGTAGTTTTGTTAGGCCAAACGTGTACGATTTGTCACGTTTTCTTTATCCATCAATGTAATATATTATTTATTTCATTCATATAAAATTTCTTTTAATTCTGATGATATTTTTCACATATGATAATATATTTTCTATTTATCAGGATTTTACAAAAATCCAAGTTGCTACACTAGGGCTGATCAACGAGGCCTCCTAGGTAGGGCACTTTTCATGTAAGGGAGAAGGCTTGGGGTACAAGTCTAATGGGCTATAAAGTGGGATGAAAAGAAGGTCTTCTCTACGTTAAGGGAGAAAAAGTAAGAAGCTTCTTATGAACTTGCATGCGTATAGCAACAAGCACCGCATCTCCCTTCCCTCTCTTCTTCTTCTTGTGAAGGTGAAGAAAGCACCCTCGGATGAAGACTACGACAAAGGGAACTCCTGCACCGTCGGCTTGTGTAGACTACAGTAGAGGTTGGATGTGTGGATAACCCCGTATGATGTGGGTACTCCATCAATTGTGGGAGAGTCGTTATCTCCGCATGACAAGATCTCAACACATCGGGGTTTTAGTTGGTATCCTGACGATCTCGATTGTGTTTTTGTTCCACCTACACACTGGGATCTCAGAGGATACCCAACACTGAATATTAGAATTTGTCTTAAACTTTTCTTGGTGGATAATTAATTTGAATTTCTTCAAAGTCAATCAGTCAATGTATGAGTTGGAAAAAATTGTAATTCTGGGACTATGTTATGAACGATTCAACTCTTTGAATTTTAAATCAGAAATTATATAAATGAGTTGTGTGTGCAGTTGTGTGTTGCACTCTCTTGCTTTGGATATGTGTTGTTCCCAGTATCATAGTTTGTTCGTGAAGGAAAAAAGTTCGGGGCGTGACAAATCTAATACTTTTATCATTTATATTACTAGAAAGCATAATCTATATTTACTTGTGGGATATCCAATATTTCAGGTTAATCTACGATTATAAATTGGGCTTCACATGAGGCTGGTTGTCTCTTGAGATTTAAATGGGCCAATCTCTTTGAGGGCGAGGTCGGATCTTGAGTGGAAAAATGTTTGTTTTGATATGAAAGTCTGTGATTGCTGATCATCTGTGACTTGAAAAGACGAGAGTTAGCTTAAGAAGGGGTTCTTAAGGTAAACTCTTTAACCCTCTAAGTCAATTTAAGCTTGGTCCAAGAGAAATAGACGAACCGGATAAGAGAGAGAGAGAGAGAGAGAGAGAGAGAGAGAGAGAGAGAGAGAGAGTTAACACGTGTTATCATTTTTTTTTTACTTCTTTTTTTTGATAACGAGGAAATCCCGTCCCGTGTGGTTTTGTGGGTTTAAGGATTGGTGTTCGTGAACTCCAAGATCAGGACTTGGCAGCTCCTACTTTCCGTATATTCGTATTGCCATTACCTCACTTAATCGAAAAAACCCCAAATTTACACACCTCGATGATTATATGTAAATCAGGTAAACCCCCCCCAGGAATCGAACTCGGGACCTCCTGTTTTTAAGCAAGAGTTCTAACCGATCGACCCAACCGGAGTCCTCTCACTTTTTTTTACTTACTTGTGCTTATGTCTGTTGATCTCTTTTGAAGACGATTATAACCAGGGGGAAACCCTCTTGGCTGATACGAGACTAAATTCCATGGTCATCTTCTTTTCCTTTTGCTGTGGCGGCCACTTATCAAGTTTGGCTTTAAGCTGAGGCTCAAGCTATTGGGTTGGGCCTTTTAGATAATATTCAACTCCAACTAATTAACCTAGTCCAACCAAAATTCAATCTAAACTTAGCACAATTTGATTTATATTCAACCCAACTTATCCACCTGTCAACCCTAATTTGTTTAATTTAGATTAAACTAAGGTTGATTCTAGTAAGTTACCAGAATTTGTATCCTTTAATCGGCACATGACCAGCCCAGACTACCGTTGGGCGGGGCGTCCCCTCTGAGGCCTCCAACTGGGGAAAAGACGCACGGAGAGCCTTTAATCTCCTGTTTTGCCCGTCGGCCCCACTCTTCCTTCCTTCCTGGCTCTCCCTGCTCTTCCCTGGTGGAGCAAAGGTCGCGCAAGCGCAGATCGACTGGTCCCCGACCCACAAGATCCCCGGCCAATCCCCCCGCCCCCCCCCCGCTGGGCTCTGCTTTCTCCCAGAACTATCTAGGATCCCTCTGGCTGGTCGCCTATGGTCGATTTCCCGGCGAATTCGACGCTTTAGCGGCGCCGCCGGTATCAACTCTGCTTCCACGTTCCTCCTTTCTTCCGTGGCTGAAGTGTGCACTCGCCTGTTACGGTTCTAGGGTTCCAAGCAGTTTCAGAACTATATTGAGCTCATCATAAGTAGAGATCGCCGGCAAATTGTGGCGAATTGGATGATTTGAGCGCGAGGGTAGTGCCGAGGAATGGGGAGTGGCGAGGCCACCACGCCGTCCAAGGTGACGCCGAAGGCGCCGTCGTCAGCACAGGTGGGGTATCTTGCTTCTGTCCTGGGGGTTCATGCCACGAGGGTTGTTGCTGACGTGGTGGTGTTGTGCAGGAGCAGGCAGCGGCCACCACCTCCAGCCCCACCGCCACTGCAGCTCCCGCCGCGGCCGTCATTTACCCGGACTGGACCGGGTTTCAGGTGCACTTGTTATAAACGTCCCGCTTTGCTCAGAAGAATTCCCGGAATTGGTGCAAACTGCTTTTTCTGGGGTCAAAAAAAGTTTCTTTTCGTTTCTGACATGTAAAATCTTCTTTTTGATAGGCTTACTCTCCCGTTCCTCCACATGGGTTCTTCCCTTCCGTGGTGTCCAGCCCTCAAACTCATCCATACGTCTGGGGAGCACAGGTACAGTTTATTCTCTGTTCACTTGTGCTCGCAGATGATCCTTATGTCATAAATATTGAGTCATTATGCATTGCTTATTGAAACCTCTCTCTAGTTGAATGTCTACATATCCAGTGATTATTCGCAGGGCTAGTTTTACTCTAGAAAAATGATAAAGTTTAACCAATTTTGCCTTAATTAGTTGGGAGTTCAGGAGGTAGATGTCTAGATGACTCGTCCCTTTTAGTGCTTGTGTGGACAAGCAACTCAAGCCTTATCCTACTGCGGCCTATGTTATTCACCTTTTTACTTTTATGTAAGGTATGTGTGCTTTGAGATGTTCATCAGATTTGCATTCTATTTTGCACATTTAGTGGCTAGTAAATTCGCGGATTTGAACAGTAAAAGATGTAGTTTATGAGATCCAGGCATTTCCCTTCCCCCATTTTGTTGGCATAGGTTTGCATGTAAAATATGTTCACAACTCTAAATCGCCAGATTGGCATATGGGCACAAAAGAAAGGACTGGAGCTCTATCTGATTTCAAGTCAAGTCCTTTTCGATACTTACGGAGACAAGCTTATGACTCTCTCTTGAAAGGGATATTGAATTCTTTTTGCAGAACATTGTGACACCATATGGGACTCCAGCAGCTCCCTTTGTTATGTATCCTCATGGAGGGATGTATGTTCATCCATCTATACCGCCGGTAATTCTCTGACAAACATGTTTCTGAATTATCCCTTCATCATGGGTTGAATTCTTTTTTTCTAGTTCTGTAAGATACTACTTACTGCTGCTGGCAATGCACTGCTTTAACCAGGGTTCCCATCCATTTAGTCCCTACATGATGCCTTCTCTCAATGGCAATCCAGAGGCTTCTGTGAGTTACATTGCCATGTTGTTCTATGCACATGTATTCTGTATATATGGGCTCTACTCATGGATGCATAACAACTATCCTTTAGGGTGCTGTGACAGATGTGGATGGCAAATCATCTGAAGGTAAGGAGGGAAGCAACCTGAAGCAGTCAAATGGAAGCCTGGGCAGTCTGAATATGATAACAGGAAAAAATGGCAATGAGATGGGTAAAACATCCGGAGTATCTGCCAATGAAGCCTTTTCTCAGAGGTTATTTATAAGTTGGATAATTATTTCTTATAGGCATCATGCATTTCCTTTTTAGCGCCATATTTATGTGCTCTTTGATGATCATTTGATTGTAAATCAAACAAACTTGCAGTGGCGAGAGTGGTAGTGAAGGTTCAAGTGAAGGAAGTGATGCCAACTCTCCGAGTGTGAGCACCATTTTGTGAATTCTTCTGATCCATTGACCTTGATTTTCTAAAATCAATATCTGTTAAGCAAATTCTATATTCTGAAGCAGTCCAAATTGGCTGACATGTGGTTTTGATCTTTGTTTATTGTTGGAATATCCATTGAAATACAGCTTCGCGTGCTAGTAATTAATTGGTCATGCATATGTCATGTTTTTGACATTGAGAAGTATATTTAACTCTATGCCTGAATTTAGCACATCTGGAAACCTTTAGAGAATTTTTCTTGTTTGGATGTCCTCTAGTAATGCACTACACCCTAAATTTGTCAGTGATCTTCATTATGGTTCTGGAATCATTTTGCTGCTGCTGGAATGCTGCTACAACTTTGCTCTATTGCTGCCACCAATTGGTTTCTATTGCTGCTGCTGCTGCTAAAACTGCTACTTCTATTACCATTATTATTCTAAAAAGCAATCAGTTTCATTTGAAATTTGGGCTGTCCAAAATTCTCCCATTTCCAGAATCCTATTTTCCAATTCTTCATCTTCAGAGAATGATTCATCATCCATACTCCATATGCCATGTCGACGCCTTGGAATTTCAGTGCAGTGAGAACATCTTCTTCTCTACTCCTGCTGGTACACTACATACATGCGATGAACCACAAAACAGTTTCCTCCTTTCAGTTCCATGCCCTGATTTCTTTTACAGGAAACATGTCCTCATTGTGATAGGTAGCAAGTTGTGGACTTTTCCATTCTAATAATTCCAAATTTCCCTTTCTATTTATTTCTCCTTCTTGTGTGCTGCTTCCTTTGCCTGTGAGATGCTGGGTATGGCTGAATTCTTTCGCTCTCTTTTAGATAGTCTTATGGTTGTATCACTTTATTTGCTGCAAAAACCTACTATGAAGTCATTCATATTTCCTTTCAATTTGGCATTTTTGTGCACATTCCAGTCATCTCTTAGCACTTCTCTTTTCCCCTGAATCTTCTTTTTCTCAGACCACAGCTAGTATAATTTCGTCATGATTCCACTGCCAGAGAGGTAAGCAAGAAAGGGGATTTTTCCTTCTGTTGGGTAATTAAACTGGAAGTTAGGTGGTGAAAGAATGCGGTTTTGCTTGGGTTCAGGCATCAGTGGTGGGAGGTGGGGATATGCCATTCTACAATGTACCTCTCTCTTTGATTCCTCACACCGTTCTCTCGTGTTTGACTGAATATGTTATGGAGGGGTCTTTTTGGACAGAGCATGAGGTGCCCTACTGAATTGGTCCCCTTGTTTGAACGTTGCAAAGTTTGATAAGTTACTTAGGGCCTGGGACATCAATTTCTGATTGTAGGTTCAATGGCCTTTTATGGACAATGCTAGCAGCACTAGAAGCTAGTACTATAAAGTTTATACTTTATATCCTTCATTAATTTTCTACAAAAATGTGTATCTCTCCACCTTCTACTCCTTGGCACTTGGACTTTGGAGATCTACCTGAGTTTTCTCTGAGCTTAGTTTTAGGGACTTTGGATGTCATGCTGAAGCTCAAAGTAGTAATACTTGCGTATTCGGTATTACCTTGCTACTTGGTCCTTCAAAGTACTAAAACATTTTTATTATTTTCTGAAATTTATATAGGTATCACAATCGAAGAGAGCTGGTGGGCAAGATTCACTCCAAGGTACTTTCAGATTATATTTGCTTTGGTTGTTTGAGTATTTCTAAAAATGCCATTTATGTATCTGTGTCTGCTGGGGCTTCACAAAATGGTTCTGCAGCATGTAGTTCTCAGAATGGAGTTGCTAATACACCTCCACAAGGAACAATGACTCAGCCAATGCCTGCATTGCCAATGGCACCAGCTGCTGCTCCTGGAGGGTTTTCTGGTCCCGCAACAAACTTAAATATAGGGATGGACTATTGGGGTGGACCTGCTCTATCACAAATTGCTCCTGTGTGTGGGAAAGTTCACAATCCTCCCATTGGAGGAGTATTGGTTCCTCCTGGGCAGAATATTTCATCAGAAATTTGGCTGCAGGTTTCCATCTGTGTTTCCTTTTTTTATTAAATATACCCCACGTTGATCTGTTCAAATAAATTTTGCATACATTTTGCAACCGAGTTGAACCACCATGTCTTTGGGTTCTACCTTTTATGTTTGTTGGTCATACAACATCTGAATTGATTTGGAGTCTACTAGGATTTTGATCTGTGCTGTTTTACGTGTTCAAACATTGGAAATTTTAGTTGATATTTTCTTTTTTGATCTGCTCACTTTCACTGAAAAGCTGATTTTTTTAGATGAATTTTGTTGTTCTGGTAGCATTAATGGGTTAAGATTTCAATACCTCTCAGGTTCATTTTTTTTTGTCCTGATTCCCTTTATATTAGTATTTTTATTTTTGTGAATAATTCCATGCAAGCACATGATGATTGGAATGGGAAAACTGCCTTAATGTAACAAACCTGTAGTGGTTGAGACTTCGATGCCATTTTTTATTGTTTTTTCTCTTTGCAACTCAGTTGATGCTTGACATTGAATTCATCTGTGAACATTACATGGTTGAACACTGGCCTGTGCTATTTACTTGTCCATGGGAGTGATAAACGATATACCAGACAAAGTATTAGTTGTTGACAGGACTTCAATTATGTACTTCTTAATAACGTGAAAGAAAATTCTGCTGCACAAATATTCTCTTTATTACTGACTTTAACAGATTTCTTGTTGAGGTTGCCTGACTTCACCAAGTTCTTCTTTGAGGTCACGGGAAGGGGGCTGCTGTAGTTTGTTGAGGTTGTTGACATTTGCCAAATTGTTGAATGATGACATGATCACCAGGAAGTGAGGCTTCATATGGATGCTTTTTGGGATTCAAGTATGGAGTTTTCACATTTGCAAATGCAGAGCAGGAGAAACCTTGACGAGGAGAAAGAGCTATTGGATTAGGGGATTGGGAGGGAGGGTTTATTTTATATTCTGGTCATCCGAACTGGGTAAGAAAGTTAAACAGGCTAACTTAGGCAACCTGGGATGGAGAGAAGCAACTTGTGAACACCTTGCCTTGCATCCATGCGAGTGTATTGGATGCCTTTTGAGACCATAGAGCATGATAGGCAGGACCTTGTGCGGGGGCTTGAGGAATGATGACCCATGAAGGGAGAAGACAGTGGAGAGATGAAAGGCTGACTTCTCTAAAAGGATGATGAAGAGAAGGGGATCATGGGAATCTTAGCCTTAAATGACGAACAGAGTAAAAACATAGCATTCGATGAAGTCAGGAGGTTAATCGTGAAGATGTGTGGAAAAATGTGATCAACAGGAAGATGCCAAGAAAAGTTTTCCATCAGCATACAAGAAAACCATAATTCATAATCCATTGAAACATGGAAGCTTTGCATCAAGAGTGATCAATGCTTCAGATGTCTTAGCAGTGGACAATGCAGTAGCATATCATAGTGCCATTGTTTGCTGGAGAACTGATTGTATGAGCCTGCTGGCTTGGAAAAGGTGATATCTATCAGTTCCTGATAAGGTTCAGAAGAAAGCAGGGGCTGGTGGGTGGGAGAAGTTCTCACAGTAGATGCTCTATGTTTCCACTATTTGCTAACATCTGAAGTCCTTGGAAGGACTAAAGACACCTTGTAGGGGCATCTTAACAGGTGTTTTGAAGTGGAAGAGTCGGTGAAGGCACTGAAGAACAAAAGTTAGAAGGTTAGTAAAGTTAATTCAAGAGGTGTTCTTGGTGGAAATCAGGAATCAGGCTTTCAAACATAGGGTGCTCCTGTTACATAGCTCTCATTTTGGTTGTTCTGCATGGAAAAAAGATCTTAAAGCTCACTGGCATAGTTTGTGTTTTTCATGGTGTATGGTTGGTGTCCATTGCTGTCTCTAGTGTAGAAGGGGAAAAAGATTTGTGGGGGACTCTTGGTCTTCTATTCTGTTTCGCAGTTCTTTTTCAGTCTACACAGGAGATGTGGGATCACTTCCATATGTAGAGAAGCCAGTTAGGAAAGTGCATAGCAAGTCAAAATTTCCTAATTATTCCACGTATCCTGGGAAGTAGAATTTCTGTATGAACATTTATCCCCTAACTCTGTCGTTTGTTTACAACTGTATTTGGGATTCTGGCTGAAGTTGGAAAGTGTCCTTTGTATATTCTATAAACCTTCTACTGGTCTGTTTTTTTTGGGGGGGTTGCCCATGTGGGAGAGGAACCTCATCTCCACCTGTCACATAGATGGCAGAATCGGCCTATTTAGGATCGGATTGGCCGATTCTGGGTGGTAACCCCTTAAAGTTTAATAGAATCCTGGCTGGATCAGCCATAATCAGTCCGAATCAACCAGGATAGTTTGGAATGGGTCCGGATCGGCCAATCCAGGAACCAGATGTATACTTATTTACCTGAACATCATTTAAGTAAATGATTTTATTTACTTAAGATATTACATGTAAATAAGGAAGTACCCCCAACAAGGCCCCCCCCCCCCAAAAAAAATCCAAGGATATTACACCCAAGAATTTTTTTCCCATAAAAGGTACTGCGTTTCGAAAATTTCTTCTAAATAAGTTGCGGTAGTGCAACCTGACAGGTCATGGATGACAATCAGAATCGGGGTCTGGATCATAGAAGGTAGGATCGGATCAGATCGGACCCCTGAATTGGTTCGGGCCGATCCCGATCCGGATAGGAATTGGATCGGCGGATCGGCCGATCCTTAGGAAATTCGGCCGATCCTGGATCGGCCAAATTAAAAAAAAATTAATTATTTTTTAGAAAAAATATTGGAAAAATCAGAAAAAATCAGAAGGAATGAGGAAAAATGCTAAAAAATCAGTAAATTCAAGAACTTCACAATTGTGTAAAAATCACATACAAGTAACATTACAATATGAAGCAATGATAATTATCATACCTTATTTACCTATTACAATACAAAGTAATGTTAATGATGATATCTTATTTACCTGAACATCATTTTCATTTACTTAAGATATAACATGTAAATAAGGAAGTACCCCCATTTGAATCCAATAAAAATATCAAAAAATCATCTCTCTTACCAATAAAAAGTCAACTCTCCCATCTAATAAAAAAATCGTAATTTTGGTGATTTCATCAAAATGCTGACTTTCTAATCTCTCATAACTTGGCCTAGGTAAAAATTTTACAATTCAAATAAACCACATAGAATATTAAAAAATCAAAGTCCGGTGAAATAAGTCAACGTATACGAACTATCCACTATCAGTAGGAGAGTGAGTCCCTTGGAGTCAAGTATACGTTGACTTATTTCACCGGACTTTGAATTTTTAATATTCTATGTGGTTTTAAGCCCACTATCAATAGGAGAGTGAGTCCCTTGGAGAAGTCAAGTATACGTTGACTTATTTCACCGGACTTTGAATTTTTAGTACTCCATGTGGTTTATTTGAAATGTGAAATTTTTTGTTAGGCCTATGAGAGATTAGAAAGTCGGCATTTGGATGAAATCACCAAAATCACACTTTTCTTCTTTGATGAGAGAGTTGACTTTTTATCGATAAGAGATATGATTTTTTTTTGATATTTTTATTAGATTCAAATGGGGGGGGGATACTTCCTTATTTACATGTAATATCTTAAGTAAATGAAAATGATGTTCAGGTAAATAAGGTATCATCATTGACATTACTCCGTATTGTAATAGGTAAATAAGATATCATAATTATCATTGCTCCGTATTGTAATGTTACTTGTATGTGATTTTTACAAAATTGTGAAGTTCTTGAATTTACAGATTTTTTTTAGCATTTTCCCTCATTCCTTCTGATTTTTCCTCTAAAAAATAATTAAAATTTTAATTTGGCCGATCCAGGATCGGCCAGATTTTTTAAGGATTGCCCAATCCATCAATCTGATTCCGATCCGGATCGGGATCGGCCTGGACCGATTTAGGGGTCTGATTCGATCCTGCCTTCTATGATCCAGACCTCGATTCTGATCTTGCCATCCATGACGTGTCAGGTTGCACTACCTCAATTTATTTAGAAGTAACTTTCGAAATGCAGTACCTTTTTTGGGGAAAAATTCTTGGGTGTAATCTCCTTGAGGATTTTTTTGGGCCTTGTTGGAGGAGTAAGAGGTTTTCAACTTTGTTCTTGGACTATTCTTTTAACGAAGGATGAATTCCAACATCTATGGAGGAGTTTTTTTAATTGGAAAACTTAAAAATAGAAAAGCCAGAAAGGGAGGGTTAAATAAAGAAAGGACATAGTAACATGGTATTTGGTTTATGGATATAGCTTATCACTTGCTTCGTTTATGACGGTACAGTCATAGCCTCATTTCTGGTCTTTAACTTGTATCAGACAATTGGCATCAGTTTGGGGTACCTTCTGATTCTGATCCTTGGTTTCTGATAGAAAACTAATAGGTTGTGGACCTTGAGGCAATTTTATAGCCGAGAGTTGTTCCATTTAGTGTTGTCTTCTTTTCTTTTAAATGCTATATTCAGCTCTTGACCTGTTTTTTAGAACTAGAATGGCTTTCAAATCATGGTAAGACCTGTTTGGTCGATGAAGTTCAATAAATTTCAGAAAGGGTTGCATATGATGCTAAGATTAAGTGAGCTCACATGCTAATGAAGTGATCATTTGAAGTCGAAGATGAAACATTTGGTAGATTAGCCGCAATTGAAGGATAACTATAAACTTTTGGTAGGTTAACCTCAGAATAAAACATAACCATAATTGTTAATGAAAAAATCATCCTTTCTAAATACAAGATTAGTGAATAATTTATAATAAACTGTTGCAGATCTTTGATCAATCAGCTGAATTCTTTGCCGATTCCCCCATTTCTAGCTTGCCCTGCTTTGAGTTGGTCTTCTTGTTGCCCACTGTCTTGAACATGGACTTGAGATTAATGCTAGTCGGACATGAGACATCTGGAACTCTGGTATGCTGCTGTCCATGGTTTCCTACCTTAGGAGCAGCAGAAGAATGGATGCTTCCTTGATCTTGGTTCAGCTCCACTTGAAGTAAAATCTCATTCAACTGATAATAAAGAATATCAACCTTGGTTGATGTTATACAGTCCACTTCCAGAAAAAAAAGCACCACAAATATGAGACCCAACTGGTCCATTGATTGATTGAGTTCTGATGATGATTACAAAATAACAGTGATACAAAAGGGATCATCCATCCAGGCTGATGTCAACTACTGCTTCTAGACGGAATACATCTGAATGGGAAGACCTTCAGGTGTAGCTTAGCAGCCCAGTGGTTGGTTGCTCAAAGATGCATTTGGATACTGAATATGCAGGTATGAATGGCTGCTCAGCGCTTGTCCTGGTGGGAAAGCCCTTCAAACAAATTCTGCAGGGAATTGGGAATTCCATGCAGATCTTGGCTGTTGGGGATATTGTGACAACCCATGTTAGAAAGTTCCAGATTTATCTTGGTGGGATCCTTCTAACCCGAGTGGCCATGGCCAGAAGCCCGAATGATCTAAAGGCTGAGGAGTAAGCTGTGTGAAACAAACAATAATATTAAATCTCAACTAGTAGAAGCACTTGTATGGAGAAATTCTCCCTATTCCATCCAACATAGCCAACATTTCAAAATACAAAACCTTAAAGTGCAAGAGGATAATGAAATACATTGCCCAATTAAAAAGTGCTAAACTAAGTTCTAATCTAAGAGTTCATGCCCAAAGAAATAACAATAGAAATCAAACTTACCAGGTAATATCGCCGCCGACGTGTAGCCAACTAACCTCACAACGTCTCAACCTGCCCTCCATCTATCCACCACTAACAAAAGAAGTGGATTGAGTAAAACTCAGTGGGCGATATAGCGTAAGAAACTAAAACTATTCTAAGAGTAGAGACAACAATAATTCCATGGGTAAACAACCAATCGAACTAAGGCACATAAAAGCCGCGATCTACTTTAACTCACGTGCTAGAACGGAACTAGGATCAAGCTCAACGACTCGAAATTAAACTCGTTCACCAATGTTTAGCAATTGACACGGTGAAGTCCAAAGTCCAAAACCAAAACCAAAATGGAGCCTCGTAGGGGGTCAAAACCACAATTGTACGACCACTGAGGAAGGTCACCACTCAAAGGTTCAAAAGGTCGGCCGAGGGCTCCACTAACTCTCCTCTCCCACCTATCTCACCTGTCCACCCTAAGGAAACTCTAGACTTCCCATAGGTGAGGCGAGCCAAACAGCTAGTTAGGGTCTCGCGAGTCCCTAAACTCTGAGGTCGGTACCATAACCATGTGCACACACAAGTGGACTCCACCACTGCTCTAGGTATAATTCTCCTCACCCAGACTCGGGCTCCTGAGGAGGTTCCCAGTTAGACCGCAACCGGATCAAAATGAGGCATCCAAAGTCCAAAATCCCTTACGCCCAAGGGCGCTACAGAGGGTCCAAAAAGCTAGTAGTGCACAACCTACTGGTCTAGAATCCACATAGTCGCCTAATTCCAACCAAAACTCGTGGGGAACACACACACACCAAACACAGTGTAACCAAATAGGGCAGCCGGTCAACAACTGCTTGTGCCAGACACAGAACGCATCACAGAGGGGTGCCTCCTTGCCAATGAGAAGGTGACATATCGAGGCGACGCCTTATAAAGGCGTCATCTAGGGCTACGGGATGGTAGATAGTGAGCCAGAACTTAATGTTTTGCTCAACCTCTTAGCCAAACATTAACCAAATGATAATTCAAGGAGGGGGGGGGGTGTTAAACCATGCTTAACCCTTCAACAGGAGTTCTATGATCTAAACCAACCGATAAGAACCTGTTGAACCCTAAAAAGTTCGTGGTGGATATCTACGAAGGGAAATGCCAAAGGCCATTTATATTGGTCCAATGGCCACTTAGGTAGCCCCATGGTTGCTTAAGTAATATTGGGTCCGAGTCCCTTTCAAAGGTGACTTGTGAATGAAGTAAATATCATTATTACTTAGGTAACCCCATGGTTGCTTAGGTAATATTGGAACCAAGTCCCTTTCAAGTTAAGAGAGGGAATTCATTTATCAAGTCGGCATCAAATCTCTCTAGTGAAACAGAAGTTCAGAAGAGAACAACGCTTCAAAGAGAATATGTCCCGGAAGAAATCCGGCAACACAAGGTTAAAAAGACCAAAATTGAAGAACAATACAAAGAACACGTGCAGCAGGAAGCGTCAAGCACTTGCAAGCTCAAGCATTTGTTGCAAGATCTCTGAAGAAAAGGGCAAAATCTCACAGCATCCAACATCCTTCATGAGAAGACCACAGGGGGCCTATTTATAGAAAAAATCCCCCCATGTAAAACCATTAACCGATGGAACCTACCATCGGTTAAGGGACTCCCCCTTAACCGATGGTAGTCACCATCGGTTAAGGGAGCCCCCCCTCCTCTTAACCAATGGAACCTACCATCGGTTAAGGGATTCATCGGTTAAGGAAGCTTAACCGATGGTACCCACCATCGGTTAACTCTCTCTCCTCTCTCAAATGTAAGGGGCTAAAACCCCTATAAATACCCCATGTAAGCCTTAAGGCAAAAGGGTGGAGGAATCCCCCCTCAACTCAAAAGGGGGGATTTTTGAAAAGAAATAGAAAAGGTCCTGCTGCTGAAATTCAAAGGAAACTCCGTTCTTTCTGAAATTTGAAGAGGCAAGGTTCTGCTCGGCGTGAAGGTATTCGCCCTCGGAAAGCAAACCTCAGCAAGCAAAAAGGGTCGCCTCTCCCTCTGGCTACGAAATCTCCTTAATCTCCCTCCATGTCGAGTTAGTCTCCATGGGGGGGGGGGAGGGGGTTCTAAAATCCAAACGTAATCTATATCTCCACATCGAGGAAGTCTCTGTGGAGATAAAATCGTACTTGTGTGCTCCGGTGTTTAAATACCTTCCATGTCGAGCGAGTCTCCATGGGTATAAGGTATTTAACATCAATGTTCTTGTGTTCTAAATGTTTCCATATCGAGCGAGTCTCTATGGATATAAGCATTTAGACACATATGTTCTTCCCCCTCGTTGAGCGAGTCTTCGAGAGGGTAAGTTTTTTTGTGCTCATATGCGTATGTCTTTCTAAAGGAAACTCTGCCCAAGTGGAGGTTATGTCCGAAAACATATTCATATGTCCACAAAATATGTGTTCATATGTGTATATCTTTCTAAAGGAAACTCTGCCAAAGTGGAGGTTCTGCTCGAAAGCATACCCATATGTCCACAAAATATATGTTCATATGTGTATATCTTTTAAACGAAACTCTGCCCAAGTGGAGGTTCTACTTAAAAGTATACCCATATGTCCATAAAATATATGTTCATATGTGCGTATTTCATGGGGAGACTCTATCCATATGAAGACTCTACCCCGAAATAAATATGGACATATGTTCATCAAATATACATTTGTGTGTTGGCACGAAAACTTTGCCCAAATATACAACACCTTCAAATATCAAATAAATCCTCAGGTATACACCCACTAATCTCTCAAATTGCATGCTAAACTCACAAATAGAGTCCATGCTCTTTTCAAAGCCAAATCTTTTTTTAAATCAAATCTCTTTTCAAAATAAAAATCCCTTTTCAAAGCAAATCTATTTCGTTCGATAAAAAAACATAAAACACAGTGTTATTATTTTCTAAAAAAATGTAAAACCTCTCGACTTTGCTATCAATAGTATTCGGGTTAAAACTGATGTAAAAATAACATCAATGACTTTTAATCTGATGTAAATAAAATATCGATTTCAATCGATGGAGATAGGGGTCCAGCACACGCTACCCTAATCGCTTGATGAAATAAAATCGCGAAACAAATAAGTTCAAAGTAAAACTGGCGCACTTGTCCATTCCTTGGACATAAGATTTTCTGTCCGCATTGCGCGGATTTCAAACTCTGTCTGTTAGACAGGCTGGCACACCCCGCAAGGCAAAATAAATAAATAAAAATCAAATCAAACCTAAACCCAAAAAAAAAAAATCCAACACGAAATTTTCCGCGTCTGACAGAACCCCATTAAATTTATAATTAAGGAATCTATCCTTAGAGAATTTCTTTGGACTCGACCCCTAGCTGACATGAGCAAGGTCAGTAGGACTAGGTCCGGGAAAACTCTATTGGATCTCTCAGGTTATCAACCCAAAAATTACCAAACTAAATCCGCAATTTCCATACCATGATAGGAACACATGTACAAACATTAGCTCAATACAAACAGAAACCTAGGCACAAGAAATTCATTATCAACACACTGTCTGTAATTCCATCTAAGTGATCTGAGCATGGCTAGGCGAGGCAATGCTCAACAGATCACTCAATCATCAGGGCTCAAAAATATGGATCTTGTAGTCCCAGTGTCCCACTAGTCTAAAAGTTTCAGACCAAATTTACAAGAAATGAACTAGCAAAACAGATGAATAAACTCAACTATCCGACGTAGGTCCTTCTTAGGTATCACAGTTAAAACAAGAGTTCAAAAGGGGGATTTAATTCTAAATCAAGGAAGTTCTCTTCATACAAAAGTTAGCATTTCGAGTCTAGTTTCCATCCATGTATCATGCAAGATCTAGAATAAAGCAAATAACAAGTTATGCTCGAAACAATAGGAGGGTGTTAAACAGACTATCATTTTTACCTGTCTAAGTTACCCATGCATTATATGCTAATCCAACCGTTGGATCATCCCCAAATTTTTACCATGGAAACCTAACACAAGATAGAACAAATCCACTGTATGGATCATGAAGAGGATAGAGGAGGAGGGAGCAAGACATGCAAACATAGAGGGGTTCACTACACAGGTGAAAACTCAACCAACCAATGACTTGAACTTCTTCAACCCTTAAGCAAGGGCCTTGGGGTTGGGGTGGCTAAGCTCCAAGCATCTCCTCCTTAAGATCCATGACCCCAACAAACTCCCAAGTAGAAGAATCACCTGTACACATTGGCGATTAGCTCATATACCACCAAAAGAAAAGGAAGGGGGAGTGAGAGCACCCAACTCCTGACTCCCAAGGAGTCCTGCTCCACAAGCTCTGCTAAAGCGCCAAGAGAGGGGGAAGGAGGAGGGAACCTAATGTGGGACATAGTGGCATGGAAGGCAGAATCGGCCAGATCGGATCGGAATCGGCCATGATCGATCCAGGCCGATTCCTCCGATTCTGGCCGATTCTGCTTGGGAATCGGCCGGATCGGATCGGGATCGGGCCTGGGCGATCCCGATCCGATTTCGATCCTGCCTTCCATGCAGAGTGGGGGAAGGGGAGAAGGGAGTCTTCGCCTCGGGAATCGTACCAGAAGAAGAAGAAGGGAGAGGGAGACGGTTTGGGAGAAAGGGTTTCTTTTGTTTTCTTTCTCTTCCATCCTCCTCTAAGAGGATTACAAGAGTATTTATAGAGACTAAACCCTATAGACTCTATTTGACCCAATAATGACCAAAATAATCCTAAGATTTAAAAATAGGCTAAAATCGTATCCGAAAATGCTCAAAAATGGAAAACGCACTAGTGGGCCTCTTTCGGGGCTTATTCTTACAACTAAAGACTCAAATAACTAAAGCAAATACATCAATAACGTGGGAACCCTTTGCCAAGCCATAAAGATGTCGATGTCGTAACTGGGTGAGCCGAATCTACGTTTCCCATAGTCCCACTTCCGCATCATTCTCCCCTCTTCGAAAAAATTCATCTTCGAATTTTGAAGTGCCGAAGTAGGATGAAAATGAACACCAGAGAGTGAATATAGAACTCTGTGCAAGCAATCATATCAAGTATCTTGAGCCGTCGGCCAACATGCGCCTCACAAAAATCTGACCATACCACATCAACATGAGACGACTCCTGAAGTATCACAACATCCAATAGAACACCTGACAAAACCACCTCATGCACAGTGCCATCCATCAAATCTGAGTTAGTGGTAAGTACAGAATCATCCATCGAATCCAATCTAGAATCAACACATGAACTCTGATCTTGCACGTTTGCTCGCATCTCTTCTTCATACTCGTCGATCATTGTAGGGTTGGCTTCATAAATCACATCCTCCATCGAGATGTCTTGTGCTAGCGGCTTCAGAGGCAATTGCGGGGTGCACATGAAGCTAGGGGTGTTCATAAAACGGTCTAAACCGAAAAACTAAACCGAACCGACCAGTTCGGTTCGGTTCAGTTCAAAGGATTTCACAATTTAGTTCAGTTTGAGATTGGGGAACCGATATGAACCAAAAATATGTATATATAATATAATATATCACAACAAAACTAATAGTGCAGTGGTTGGTGGCGCCTCTTACTATGGGGAGGTTGTGAGTTCGATGCTCACAACCTCTCTTAAAAGCCTTTTTTTCCCCCCATTTTCGATTCAAACCGAACCGAACCGGTTTGGTTCACCCTAAAATTCGGTTCTGTTCGTTAAAAAAAAAAAGGGTCTAAATCGGACCAAACCGAATCGTGAACACCCCTACATGAAGCCACAATAAGGAATTACGTATGCCTCAAGCGGCGGCAATAAAACACATGACGTCGTTCGAGATTTCAAATCAATATGCCGCTCAGCTAACCACTCAGCCCCAAGAGTGATGAAAAGCTTGTTAGATAGATAGATCTCAACCCAGGCGCTGTCTAAATAAACACACTACTGAAGAGTATCACAACGCTGACAATCAAAAGAGAACTCCACAAAAGCGATGTCTGGATATATGATAATCTCCCCTGCTCGAGATAACAAATCCACAACACCTTGAGAGACATAATTACTTGGTTGATTAGGTTTGAGCAACATACGAACAACTAACCATTTGGTATGCACACGTTTGCCTTGGCAAAACACGACATCATATCCATGGACACAAAGAAGTAGATGACCATGTTGACTAGAACCCCGACTTGTGAGGATGAGACTTGTATGGGAATATCGGTAGGTATGAGTATATGCAAGCAGTCCCGTCGACGACCTCGACTCCGAGTAGGCTTATCTGCTCGACTCCTTCGAACTGTTTGCACACGTGCTGTGCCTGGCTACGATTGGTGGTGCTGCAGTATATGGCCCCGCGCGTCACTTGCACGGGATCGGGCTAGAGCACAATGTGCTTGAACGATGAAGTCCGGATGACTTGAGGTGGGTGATCGTGGGCGTGGGGGGCGCCGACGACGATGGTTCGCGCGCAAAGGGGAAGGGAAGAAGGGGCAGTGGTGCGGGGTGCTGAGGGCACGACAGAGGCGGAGGCGACAGTGGCGCTTGGGGTCGGGGAGGGTGAGACGGAGGGGAGTGACGACGGTACGATGGGGGAAGACAGCCGCCGAGGTGAAGGAGAGAAGTGGAGGGCGGCGCAAGCGGCGAACTGGCGTGGGGCGCAGGCGACGATGGTTCGCGCGCGAAGGGGAAGGGAAGAAGGGGCCGTGGTGCGGGGTGCTGAGGGCACGACGAAGGCGACAGGGATGCTCGGGGTCGGGGAGGGCGAGACAGAGGAGAGTGAGGGTGGTGCGATGGGGGAAGACAACTGTCGGTGCGAGGAAGAGAGGTAGAGGGCGGTGTGAGCAGTGGACTAGCGTGGCTCGGGTTCGGTCAGAGGATCCGCCCGATTCTATGGGAGTCTGGCCAATCCAGGATCGACCAGGTTAAAAAATGATGGAAAATTGTGAAAAAAGAAGGAAAAATCTGAAAAAAATTGCAGAAAATTATGAAAACACATACAACATTCATTGAATACAAACACAATGAAATTCAAATCTTATCATGTTCATGTATCATAAAGAACAATATCGATAATTAAGACATAATGATTATGTTCATACATTGAAAAAAAAAGATATATCTACAAGTTTATAACATGAAATAAATAAAAATACCTTGTCAATTTCACATTCAGAACCCTCATCCTCTGCCTCATGAAACTGAGCAGGCGGATCCGGCCCGACTAGGGTCGACTCCTTAAAAAAGAGCCCCGCTTCTTGTGGAAATGGCCTAGAGCAAGTGGAATCGGGGTGGAGCGCTCAGAGTGGGGCTTAGTCCCCCCCCCAAATTAGGTTTCCAGTCGGCCGATTCCGCTCCGAGTCAGCCAACTTTGCCATCCATGCGTATGGGTGTGGGGACGGTGTGGCCGTGGTCCCCTCGGCCTTTCTTCGCTTACAGAAAGAAAGAGAGAATGAGATGGAGAGAGAGAGAAGAGAGTGAGGGCGGTGCGATGGGGGAAGACAACCGTCGGGGCGAGGAAGAGAGTAGAGGGCGGTGCGAGCAGCAGATTGGTGTAGGGCGGTCCACGTGTGGGTGAGGGGACGGTGCGTCGGTGTGGCTGGGGTCGCCTCGGCCTTTCTTCGCTCGCAGAAAGAAAGAGAGAACGAGATGGAGAGAGAGAAGAGAGATTACGAGAGAGAGAAATGAGGGAGAGAATAGAGATTCGAGATAGAGAAAGCACTAGAGAGAATGCACACGAGAGCTATGAGAGAGGGAGAAAGGGAGGGAAAGAAGAGGGCATGGGGCACGGGTGATGATGTGGTTTGTGGCGTGAATGAGAGAAAGAAGAAGACGGCCGAATCTCGGCTCCGTGGAAGAAGCTGAAGCTCGCTTTGATACCAAACTGATGCGGGACCATGGAAGGCAAAATTGGTGGGATCGACCCAAAATCGGATCGTAGTATGGGGATCTGACTCCATAGGAAAGTCCCTGAATCAGCGAGACTTCCAGTTGGATTGGCCAGAGTCAACTAGAATCGGGTTGGGTCGGCCGATTCTAGTCCGATCTAGGCTGATTCTAGACTGATCCAGGCTGATTCCAGATTGATCTAGGCCGATTCCCTTACTTATTTACCTGAATATCATTTAAGTAAATGTTAGAATTTGTAGTTTCATTACTTAAGATATTACACGTAAATAAGAAAATACCCCCCCCCGGGTTGAATCCAATAAAAATATAAAAAAATTATATCTTTTACTAATAAAAAGTCAACTCTTCTATCTAAGAAGAAAATCGTGATTTTGATGATTCCATCAAAATAACGACTTTCTAATTTCTCATAATTTGATATATTTAAAAATTTCATTATTCAAATAAACCTAATAAAATATAAAAAAATCAAAGTCTGGTAAAAAAAGTCAAATGTGCATATGACTTTTCCAAGGGAGCCACTCTCCTACTGACATCATCAACTAAGTCCCAGTTAAGACTGTTAGTAGGAGAGTGGCTCCCTTGGAGAAGTCATATACACATTTGACTTTATTCTTCAGACTTCGAAGTTTTAGTATTCTATTGAGTTTATTTGAATTATGAAATTTTTAAATAGACTAAAATATGAGGGATTAAAAGGTCGCTATTTTGATGAAATTATCGAAATCGTGGTTTTCTTCTTGGATGACAGAGTTGACTTTTTATTAGTAAGAGATATGATTTTTCTGATATTTTTATTGGATTCAAATGGAGGTATTTTCTTATTTACATTTAATATCTTAAGTAAATGAAACTACAAATTCTAACATTTACTTAAATGATATTCAGATAAATAATACATAAATATTTAATATTTTATGTTTTTCTTGTGTTCTTATAGTAGTAATAATACACAAAGTCTTTAATTTCATGTTTCATATACTTTGAATGCATGTATGATTAATTTTTAATGCAAATGTTAGTTCTTTCAACTTATCAGATTTTTATGATTTTTTCTAATTTTTTTTTCTAAATTTTCCTCAATTTATCAAGAAAAAAAAACCATTTTTTAGTCTGGCCGATCCAGGATCGGCCAGACTTCCCATGGATCCGTCGGATCTTCCGATCCGATCCTGATCCAGATCAGATCGGACCTTAGCGATCCCGATCCAATTTCGATCTGCCTTCTATGTGCGGGACAGAGTGGGGGAATGGGAGAAGGGAGTCTTCGCCTCAAGAATCGCCGCCTAGGAGGAGGTGGGAGGGAAGACGGCCGGGAGTCATAAGGGATTCTCTTTTGTTTCTTTCTCTTCAATCCTCCTCCAAGAGGATTACAAGAGTATTTATAGAGACTAAACCCTACAGACTCCATTTGACCCAATAATGACCAAAATAACCTTAAAACCTAAAAATAGGTTAAAATCGTATCCTAAAATGCTCAAAAATGAAAAACGCACTAATGGGCCTCTTCCAGGCCTTATTCTTACAACCAAAGAATCAAATAACTAAAGCAAATACTTCAATAACGTGGGAACTCTTCGCCAAGCCATAAAGATGTCGACGTCATAACCAGGTGCCTCTTCAAGCCTAGTTGAGCCGAATCTGCGTTTCCCGTAGTCCCACTTCCGCATCAGAACCAGAGGAGAAGAAGCCCCCAAAGTGGATGGGCTTGGCACAAAGGAGAGGGGATATGCCACCATCCAACAGTAGCATGGTCCAATCACAAGATTGGGGTGCCACTTGGCCACCCAACCCAAAAGTCAGTTCGTACAGCCAATGGGGGCATGGTCTAGGACCAATAGCACATGGGAAGCTCTGTCAAACCCCATCCACGTGGCCTCATCTGGCCCAGCAACAAGACATGCAAACAGACACACTCAGACTGTTAACGTGATGGGTCGGGCAACTGCATCACCGAGGAGAGAGGCAGCAAGTTGGGCTGATGCATTATAGCCCAAAAGCCCACACACACAAAATGAGGTCCGACCTTCACAAGGTCTGAACCCTACAAAGTACAAACAACATGAACGATTAAGGATCTGGAACGCGGGTCGTTACAGATACCCTCTCCAGGAATCCACTTCTAGCCTCTTTTTTTGGACATCAGGCTGTGTAAGAGATGCTGTAGTCAAGAATGGTGGATAGTGCTGGGCAGAGGAGAGAAAAAGCCTGCACAAGAGGGAAGAGGATGGAGAGATAGGATAGAAAGCTGTGGCTGTTGGAGATGATAGGCATCAAGTGGGGTGGTGTCTGCTTCTCATCAAATACCTTGGGGAGGAGGTTGGCTACTTTCTCCCAAAAAGGAAGACATGTCAAATCTACTTGAGACATTTCATCATTTATCTTGAAGTTTTGCATTGTTGTCTCCGGTTTCTTAAATTTTTTTTCTTCTGACATTTAGTTTGTAGTGTTCCTTTTCTGGGAGAAACCTTTTTCCCTTTTCAATTGTACTGCCTCCATTTAATAATAAAATTGGTGGTATGATTTACTTTGTTTTGGAAAAGAGTGCCTTGGGTGGAGAAATTAGAGAGAGATGAAGAGGAAGAGGGAGACAAGTAGAAGGGTAAAAATAGAGTAACTCAACATAACATGCCTCATCGATAGCTTTTCTGTAAAAGCTTAAACGAAAAAACGAAGTTAACATCCTCTTTTAACTAAGAGCAGTCACTCGTTTTGAGAGAGAAAATGGGAAACAGCTCCTAAACAGCCATAAATAAAATATTCATGTAGGAAATAAAGTGTAAAAGAACTCCTAAACAACCCATAAACTGGATATTTATGTAGAAACTAGAAACAAAGATTAAAATTGATTTAGGGCGCCAAACATTTCTGATTCAAATTTAATATCTTATCAAGTGGAGCCCAATCTTTAAAATGAGTCTGGATACTTCCTTTTTCCCACAACCCACATTTTGTATTTGTCTGCACCGTTTTATGGTCTTTGGGCCATGCATGGGCCGGTGGCCCAAGAGCTAGGCACAGCTAACCTGCTCAACAGCAACAAACAAAGGGTATGCATGGTAAATATGTGTAGAAGATAAGGGTTGTTTTGAGAAAGAGGCTTGCCACCTCAGCCCTCAAAAACTGGCCCTTTAAAGGGTTCTTTTCCCAGGCAAAAAAGGTGGGAAGCGGCAGATCGCAAAGGAGGGGATCGCATCAAAAGAAGAGGAGCAGCACCAAGAAAAAGGGAAGAGAGAAGTTTCTGCAAGGGGGGTTCGCTTGCAACCCAAGGAGGAGCCAGAAGAAGGTAGGCGGCGGCCATTCTTCTCCATCTGGGGTCTTTGAGGAAAGCAAGAGTGAGAAGGAGGGGGTCATCCATCAACAGGGAGGAGATAAGCCAGTGGGATAAAAAGGGAGAGAGGGTCCGATCTCCAAGCAATTCTCTCCTCTGTTACCTGCTATTCTGTTGTTTTCCCTTCCTCATGTACTCTCTCTTTGAACAAAGTGATAAGATATTGTTCTCCGTATGAGATATTGAGTTGTGTGTTGTTTTCTTTCTTTGCTTTTCTACTTTTCCCTTTCTATTATTCAGTCATGGATTGGTGTTTGAGAGGTGTCGAGGGGTGTCATGTGGCATTCAATACCATGGATGACCATGTAGGCCTTCTTTCCTCATCCCTACTTCTATTGCCCTGGTCCGTTTCTTTTTGAGATTTGCACTGTTAAAATTTCCGTATGCATCCGGTGGGGTGTTTTCGTATCCCATTTCGGCCTGCAAGAAGGATCACACGACGATGTATATGTCAGGGTCTTTCCTTTTCTTTTAACCGATCCCTGATGCTGCATGTTAGACAGTTATCTTCCCCGTTGATCACCGGACATACCGTGTTTCAGGCAGGGAATGCTCCAAAACAGCAGCCCATCATCCACCCAGGATATTGTAGCGCTGGACCCTCATTTCCCCCATATGAGGGTAGCCAGCCGCCATTAAACAAGTATTTGATTTCTGCACAGATCCCTTTAAGCATACACGTTCCCTATCCCATTAATAATTATTTCATGAAATAGCATCCCTCTTCTCGAAGAGATTTTCGAGTTTTCCCCATGTCGTTTCCTCCCTTGATGGATGTTGAATTTCTGAACGGCGGCCTTGCACAACCCTGCCGTTCAGCCTTTCTTCTCCACATTTGGGTTGGCCATCGTTCATTTCTCTCCCCCTCCTCGAACCGAATTGTCTGTTTTACCATCGTTGGCCTCGGCTGGAAGCTTAAACGGCAGCCTTCATGAAGGCCGCCGTTTAGCTTCAGGGAGGGAGGGGGCTGCCGTTCAGAGATGTTCCGCCAAATGAAACCCTTGCAATTTTCTGCTAAAGGCTGATGTTTAGTTTCGGAGCCCCTCTTTGAACCAAACCATCTGCTTCCTGCCATTTTGGGGGCTGCCGTTCAGAATTTTCATGTTTTGGGGGCTGACGTTCAGAATGTCAAGTGTTTTGGAGGGTTGTCGTTCTGAATATTATGTGCTTCGAGCTGTCACCATTCACCCCTCCCCGTGGTGGCTTCATGGTTTCATGGATGTTGAGGGTCTTAAACGGCAGCCCTGCGCAGTACTGCCGTTCAACCTCTCTTCTCCATTAAAACCCAACGCCCCTCTGTTCAGGCCATTCAGTGATGCATGCTTTGAGGGCCGCCGTTTAGATCGTCTTCCGGTCTCGGCATATGCCGGTCTCCTCGAGTACGACTCGGAAACCGGTGCCGTGCGCCGTGATGTTGACGCCTCGGCATCAACACTTTGTTGGCACCGTCTCCATCGCGGTGGACGAATGTCATGTAAACCCTCCCAAAACGTGTAAAACAAGGGGAGGTGCTGTCGGATTTTCGTCTCGAGTTCGGTGTTCATCCGTTTCTACCGATGATTTCCGAATATATTTGTGCCAATGTGGCCGCCAGGCAACTTGCGTTGCAACTCGGCGCCATTGGCGAACATTGTATTGCCATTGTTCGGCGAACATTGTCTCGTGGGCGTCACCTTGGATTCATAGGTGGGCGTACCCGGGTATCATCCCGACATATGGTGGGTAGGGATGGTTACCTTCAAATCGGGTTGTATCACACGAACGGATTTCCGCCGATTTAAATTTTATCTCGTCGGCCGTGATTTCATCAACTTGTGCTATATCTATATGTGTATGCGAACGGAACAAATGAGTGCCAGTGCGGCGTACGCCATATGATTGACGCGTCAGACACGAGAGCAGATAAATGAGACAAACAATGGAAATAATAATAGTAATAATAGGTAAAAATAATGATGATGAATGAATATAAATTTCAATCAATAAGATAAATATAAATACTACAAATGAGAAGATCAATAAAATTTAAATGACCAAAAATAATAAATAAAGAAAAGACATAAGTGAATTGATAAAAAATAGATCAATGAAGAAAATTAATCAACAAAAAAAAATGAATGCATGTAAAACACTAAAAAAAAAGAAGAAAGGAAAAAAATAAATATCAACAAATGGGCAGGCCGCTGTTCAAGTGCCCCCAGGTGGCTGCCGTTCAGCTACAGTACCCCCTGCCGTTCAGCCACAGTGCCCCCAGCCGTTCAGCACCCCTGTCGTTCAGCATTTCATACATACAAAACCCTGCCGTTCAGCCGTCACTGCACACATAGAAGGCTGCCGTTTAGCCTTTCTCCACACATTAACCCTGCCGTTCAGCTACCCACACCCGTGTGCACAAACTCCCACACATCCCTGCCGTTTAAATCCTACAACAACTATCTTTAAACCCTGCCGTTCAAACCTTCCTCACACACACACACACATTATCCCACTCTATCTCTCTCTTCATTTAATACATCAACACCCTCTCTCCATCCACCATCTCCTTCTTCAAACAAAACAAAAAAAACTTCCATAAACATCCCCACCGTTCAAGCCTCAGCCGCCATGCACATATCTACCTCTTTTAAAAATTTAAACATACAAACCCACACTGTACATGCGCCCCTGCATACATAAAATCCTATTGTGCTTCCAGCGCTCCACTCCCATATTTAAATAAAAAAAAATAAGTAGAAAAAAAGGGAAACGAGATTAACGAAATGATGAGTAATAAATTAAAAAAAAGGGACAAACAACAATTTATATAAATAAATCAAATCATCTAAAAAAAATAAATCTAATTGCCACAACTTCAACCAAGTTCAAAAGAAACGCAACATGATAACCTCATATCAAAAATAAAAGGAAATTTCAAATCAAATAACAAAATAAAACATGAATAATTCTAAATCAAAATATCACATAAAAAAATTACTATGCAACAAAAGTAATAACTTCAAAATGAACCCAAAATTAAAATCAAATCAAATAAGATAATCTTGAACAAAGGAGGTCAAATCAAATAATTCCGGGTTAAGCTCCTAACTTGGAACAAAAATTTAAATCAAAGTTTCAAACTCAAATAAATTAAAAGAAACAAATTTAAATGAAAATAAATATGAAGTCAAATAAAACCCTATATCAAATCAAGCAATTAAAAAAAATTAAATCAAACCAAAAGGCCAATAAATAGAAAGAAAAGGATAATCCAATAAAAGATCAAACATAATAAAAATGCAAAAGACCAAAAGAAAAGAAATCAAATCAAATAATATTGAAACCAATTCAACCCCTTTTAAATAAATCTGAAATAACATCAAAAATGCGTCGAGTGTTATATGTTGGTCGTCTCGCGTTAGGCGCCATTGAATTTACATTTCCGCGCATATCTTTTATCGGATGTTTCCGTTGAAGGCCACGAGACTCTTTATTCTGGCGATTAATCAAGGGTCTTCCCTCTTAGAGGGATGTAATTAACGTCGTTGCGCTTAGGCAACGGCGGGATCTTGGTCCCGACCCGATCACCACTTTCGTTTGACGAAGTCAGACGGCGCGCAAACAGACCTAAAGTCCTTCGACTCTCGGAGGCAGAACATGTTGTCACCTCGGTGACTGGCACGCCTGCGCTCCGCGATCAATAGTTCATCTTTCGTTATAGTGACTTATTTAGCACTATCGGGACTTGAATTTGTAATACGCGGGTACACATATGAGACCATGATTAATAATTTTAAATTTTAAATAAATTTGTGATGGATCCCCAAAAATCCATTTCCACAGCGTGGCACGCCCGGTGGGACCAAACTTCCCTTCATCTCTTCGCCAGAATAGAAAGTCTTGTGGCCTCTATATTCAATACTGACTGCTTGTTTGAACTGACTTGTAGGTGACTAACAGATCTATGGCTGAAGTGCGTTTTGGACCGCAAATTTTTCGGGACCACGCTCGGTATGGCTATCTTGCTGTGCCGACCCTCTTTGGAGATTTTTCTCCGGTGGTCGAATTCCTAACTTCTTGGGGTGGCTTTCGTCTAAGTGCTGCATAACAACACTGATGAGATAGCTGCAGAGGCACTAAAGACAGTTAGCTGCCAAGTGCATCATATGGACCGTGGCAATGGAAGAAGTGACAAGGGACCCAGGGGGCAACAAGCTAGTGCTGGGAAGGCCAAGAGACCCAGGGGGCATCAAGCCAATGCTGTGAAGGCTACAACAACTACTCCCCTCAAAGCACGTGTCTCCGGCTCTGGAAAGAGCATGCTGGTCGGTCACGTCAGAATCCATCTGCAGAGCGGCTGTGCTATAATAGAACCAGATCAAGTGGTTCCAACTGTGCCAATAAGAAATTCTTTCCAAGCATTAGAAGGAAAGAGAGAAATGTACAACACCTTCAGAAGCAAATTGGCCCCAAAGCCAATTAAATTCAAGCAGCTTTGGGTGCCTAAGAAGACCCAAGCCCTTCAACCAGTGAACCGACAACATGACAGAGACAATAAGACAAATACAAAGGGAAAAATGGATGCTGATCATCCAGCTCAAGCAGCTCCCATGCCAGTGTTCAAATCTTATGCACGGCAAGGGACTATTTTCTGCTACACTGCCTACCACAACAAGGCAGCCAATCTGGAGCGTCTGGCTCACATGCCCCTGCTGCAGAGGAGGGATTCTATATTTGTCCCTTCATTTGTCCAAGCATCCAATGGGGCTGATCGGATCGTGTCCAACTATGCCTATGATCCAACAAGAATTTTCCTAGGACATCAATGCTCGCTACAACCTATGGGAGCAGCCCAAGGTGGTCTATCATGTTGTGAAGATGAAGATCAAAAAGAAAATGAAAACAGGCAAAAGAAAGGAAGAGCAAAAATAATTTATGGAAGGAAACAAGAAGAAAGAGTGAAGAAGTGTTACTATCAGCCACTGGCTCGAGAGGAAGGCAACTCTAGAGTCTCCATCCTCCAAAAGCTCAAAATTTCCTCTAAGCTGGCAAGAAGGGTAGAGCGGAAAAGTAACACCTCACACATTCTTGCATGTTATATGGCTGGCATGTCCAGTCATTATGGAGCCTTCTCTCAGGAAGAAGAGGAACTGCTAGAGTTTACAAAAAGGTCAGACTCTCTCGCAGGAAAGGGAAAGACCATGAGTAAAGACCCAAAGACTCCAATGGTCAGAAGAGTGTTTGGAACAACAATGATGTTTGAGGGAGACAGCAAGTCGCCACCTACTTCCTTGAAAGCGACTTCGGTTAGGGCAACAACCAACATCCCTACCATGTCTGTACATGATCCTGCTGTGATAGTCTTGTTACAAAAATGCCAACTGGAAATTGAAATGTTGAGAAAGCAAATTCAAGAAAGAGATGAATATATCATGGCATTAAAGGGCAAAGAGAGCATAGTCAAAGCATTGCAAGGCAGCATCAGCTTACCCCAAATTCTACCAGCAATGACACGACCGATGTCAAGCCACACTGGGGGCATTTCACCCCTGAATGCATGTCGAGAGACTTCGAAACAATCAACAGGGTAAGAGCTTCCACAAGCTAAAGGATTAACACTACAGTCAGCCCACAATCGCATGAGTTTCAGGAACGTGTGATAGTACTGCTACTCATCAAGCTCCATACCCCAGGTGTCATGATATGAACTCTATCGATGCAATGGGGCATTTAACTCTAGATGCGTCTTGTCAGATGACGCATCGCGCATCCTTGTCGAGCAGACACTCACATTCAAATCTCCTGGCAGCATCTATGCCAGACCGACTAGACAAACAGAGGAAGCCTAAGGGTGACAAGACAAATAATATTGTGGCAGAAATTGAGGCATTTCTTACAAGATATCCCAGCAGTTCACTTGTGGGACAAAGAGGGAAATCAATTGACAAGAAGCCTGCTAGAAAGGAGATACACACTGAAGATCTTAAGGCCTTCGAGCTATTGAGAGATGCAAGTAAATCTACGACTGGGTCCTCTAGTACCACGTCCAAAGGCTCGAGGCGTACCATCCCTTTCCAAGATAAAGTTAGAAAACCTTATTCATTCCCCAAGGAAAAGACAAGAGTACTATTTGAATGGGCAACTGAATACAACAAAATTACACTACCGGTGCCCAAGAGACCTGAGCAAGCTGGAAAGAGGGATGATCCTTTGTTCTGCTTATACCATCAAGTCTTGGGACATACCATAGAAGACTGCTATGTATTCAAGGATATCATGGAATCCTTGATCAAGAAGGGAGAGCTGCAAATGGGCGAGTACAGGGTATATCCACCACGTCCGCATGAAACCTCAGCTCAACAGAAGACTGTGAATATGATTTCTCTCCACCAACAATTATTTGAGGAGATACAATTTGAAGTTCGACAAGAGCCTCAGCTAGAGGACGAATTATGGGGGCACCCTTCACCTTGCAATAGACACATAATTCCCAAGTTGGAAGTCAAAGAAGCACAGATCTCTTCTTCAGCCTGCCTACTCCCAATGGCCAAAAATGCATCTTTACTATTTGCCAAACCCATGATGTCTGGAGAGGCAACCAACTCAACTGAACAAGCTCATGAAGCACAAGGGCAGGGGGATGAATCTCCTATGATGTCGAGGCCAATGCAACTAGATGATACATGTCAAGGCAAGGTTGAGAAAATACAAACATCTAAAAGACATGCAAAATATGAAAAGGCAAAAGGAGCGAGTAAAGCTCTGCAGATATACACATGTTGTATGACTGGTGTGGTCAGTCGACATGGGGCACTAGCTACTGAACAAGATGAATTGCCAAAGCTCAATGAAGGGCCAAATCCTCCTGTCAGGAGGGAAGAAGCTAAGGGCAAGGCCCGATAGTCTCAGTGGCCTAAGAAGGGGCTGCAGATATAATAGAAGTTGATAATATCAACAATCTGTCACCTATCCTTCCAGCAGGGGCTCCAACTGAAGTGATATCTGATATCCCTAGCACTCATACGTATGATCCTGCTGTGGCAGCGCTGATACAAAAATACCAACAAGAAATTGAAATGCTGAAGAAGCAAATTGAAGAAAGAGATGCCCATGCTCTGGCACCAAGAGAAGCAGGGGGCATGGTGGAAACATCACAAGTTGACACCAACTTCCCCAATACTCTATTACATCCAACAAGACTCCAACCAACACCAGACAATGCTGGGGGCATCCCATGTCAAACAGCCCCAAGGTAGCTCATAGCCCGCCAAGCAGCACATCAAGGGCCTGCCACTATGGCTCAGATGCAGTCGGATCCTCCTCATCGAAACGTGGTCCAAGCACCGATTATGAATAGACAGATGTTGGAACAAATGATAGAAGCAAAATGGCAGAAAGGGGGAATGCTAATCAAATCCCATTTGACATCTACCAGGTTCCGTATCCTGTGCATCACGCTACAAAACGACTTCTTCCTGGCATCAACAAGCCACCGAAGTTTGAAAAATTCAACGGACAAGGATCACCTAAAGAGCATGTTGCATACTATGTTAGCATCATGGGGGAGTTGGCTATTGATGAGTCATATTTGCTCAAATTTTTTGGGTCTTCCCTAACTGGACTGGTTTTCGAATGGTATTCAAATTTACCAGTCAGGTCCATTATGGATTGGCCAGATATGCAAAGGAAGTTTACAGAAAGATTCTATGTTGCTGAAAGAGAAATCACACTGGTCGAGTTATATGTAACCAGACAATAAGATAATGAGTCAGCTCTGGATTATATCAAAAGGTGGAGAGATCTCAGCATGAGATGCAAACGACCACTACATCCAGAAGATGCCATTCAAATCTGCAAGCAAAACTTGAGCAAACATGTCCTAGAAAGGATGATCGGCGTCGAGATCAAGTCCTTCGACCGGCTAAACAAAGTTGTGGCCGAGATTGAACAATTCTTGTCCAAATATCCCCCTGCTAATGTGTCAAGTCAGGAAAACATACTGCTTAGAAAAAGGCCAACATCTATAAATGTTCATATTCTGAACCTCAAAGCCTTTACACAACAAAAGAGTGGAGCTGACTCCTCTTCTGCCAGGCCGATGAAGCGAAGTAAAAAGTACTCGTTGCAAGAGAAGATGCAAAAGCCCTACTCTTTCCCAAGAGAAAAGACACAGACTCTCTTCGAATGGGCCCGTCGACATAACAAAATCGTCCCACCTGAGCCTAGAAAGGCAGAGGACATCAAGAAGAAAGACGATCCTCGGTTCTGCTTATATCATCAGCTGCCGGGGCATGTTACAGAGGACTGCTATGTCCTCAAAGATAAAATTGAGGCCTTGATAAGAAAAGAAGAGTTGCAAGTGGGCGAGTACAAGGTGGACCCGCCGTGCCCTCATAGGACTCCAATGCAATAGAAAAGAAGAGCATATGCCAGCATGCGCCAGCCAGCATGGGGGTAAAAGCAACCTATAATATTCAAGCCAGGAGAGCACAAACAACTCAAGATGCTCAATGCACGGAGGAATCCATGTATCCCCGGAGAAATTTCAAGATCTCCGGCACAACACAAGCAAATAAGCAAGGGCCAGCTCGCCAGAAGTGAGTTATTCTGGGGCAGACGCCAGTCGGACATATAATGTTCATTCATGTAAATACTCATTCAAAAAATAAAATAAAAAAAATGATGAAAAGAGAAAAGAAGAAAAGAAAAGGTATCTTACTGAGGTAGTAACACCGACCATCCAGCATGAGACCCGATCATTGAGGAGGTCTCAATCGGCTCTTATAGGGCCACCTGAGGTATTATTGTCGATGACGAGCAGCAAAAAAAAAAATAAACAGGCCAACCATACCGCTAGCCGGACTATGGTTCTGAGATAAATAATACCTCAACAGAATTATATATTTTCTGCAGGGCGATGATATGAGCCCGCATGATCATATCGCACCGGGCTTTCACCGCTTATGTCTATATTCATACTTAGGTTTTCTTGCCGGATTTTGAGTGCATATTCTTTTTCCGGATCTCTAATAAAGCCGCCGACGGATTTATCCTTATTCAGACATCATTTGCATTAAAAAAAAACTGGCAAATTGTCAATCATGTTTTCAAAACCCATATTTTAAAATTGGCAAGCTTGTGATTCATGATTTTAAAAAAATCATATTTCAAAAGTGGCGTCTCACCAACCATATTTTCAAAAATCATATTTTAAAATTGGCAAGCTTGCCATTCATGATTTCAAAAGAACTCATATTTCAAAAGCGGCGTCTCGCCAATCATGTTTTAAAAAAAAACTCATATTTTAAAATTGGCAAGCTTGCCACTCATAATTTCAAAAGAACTCATATTTCAAAAGTGGCGACTCGCCAATCATATTTTCAAAAGTCATGCTTTAAATCAGTAAGCTTGCCACTCATGATAAATCATATTTCAAAAAAAATGGCGTCTTGTCAATCATGTTTCAAAAGTCATATTTTAAAATCGGCAATTTACCAATCATATTTCAAATGACATATTTCAAAATTGACAATTTGCCAATCATTTTTCAAAAGACATTTCAAAACTAACAATTTGCCAATCATGTTTCAAAAGATATTTCAAAACTGACAATTTGCCAATCATATTTCAAAATGCATATTTCAAAAGCGGCAATTCGCCAATCATATTTCAAAATTCATATTTTAAAAATGACAATTTACCAGTCAAATTACAAAATCGACGTTTTCGAAGTGACAATGCGTCAGTCATATTTGAAAATTCATGTTTCAAAACTCTAAATCATGTTTTTCAAACGGGACCTTAGCGCCCACATGTTTAATAAAAAGATCGAGGCCTTTACACCCTCATATTTCAAAATTGGGCTTCTACGCCCTCATAATTTCAAATCGGACTTTCAAATCCTCACATCTTTCAAAATATGGCTTCTACGCCCTCACAATTTCAAAATTGGGCTTCCACGCCCTCACAATTTCAAAAGCGGGCTTCTTCACCCTCATGTTTTCAAACCGGACATTCGTGTCCTCACAATTTCAGAATCGGGCTTCTACGCCCTCATGATTTCAAATCGGATTTTCACGTCCTCACAATTTCAAATCGGGCTTCTTCGCCCACATGATTTCAAACTGGGACTGTGTCCACATCTTTCAAAATCTGACTTCTATGCCCTCATGATTTCAAATCGGGCTTTCATGTCCTCATAATTTCAAATCGGGCTTTCATGTCCTCACAATTTCAAATCGGGCTTCTTCGCCTACATGATTTCAAACTGGGACTTTGTGTCCACATCTTTCAAAATCGGGCTTCTACGCCCTCACGATTTCAAATCGGGCCTCTGTGCCCAACATTTTCAAAACTTACTAGAAATGACATTTAAAGTAAAATAATTTCAAACCAAATTAATCTCAAAGGAGCAGCAACTACGGAATAAGTGCCGTAGTCCATTCTCAGTTTGTGGAACATCTCCCACATCTGGGGTCTCCAAGGATACAAGATAAACAAATCTCAAAGAAGCAGCAACTGCGAGACAAGTATCGCAGTCCATTCTCAGTTTGTGGGATATCTCTCACATCTGGGGTCTCCAGGGATACAAGACAAATTAATCTCAAAGGAGTAGCAACTGCGAGACAAATGTCGCAGTCCATTCTCAGTTGTGGAATATTTCTCACATCTGGGGGTCTCCAAAGATATAAATCAAAATTGACCTCCTATAAACAGTCATTGCGGGACAAGTACCGTAATCCAGCCTCCTTTTGTGGAATGTTTACCACATTTGAGGTCTCTAAAAAGACATACATAAAAAAGATGAAATGAATAGAAAATAATGAAATAAAGTCAAAAAAATGATCACCGAAAAAAATGAAATGATTGAAAATAGGATGAAATGAATTTCCTTCAAAAAAAAGAGAGAAAATTAATGACGAAAATGAACAGGATAAAAGAAATGCACAAAACAAAAAAGAACATTTGATTTAAGAAGCCGGGTCTCTCTGCTCACGTGTTGGGCTCTCGTACTCGAACTCTTAATCAATCTACTAGGAGATGCAACTACGGGACAAATACCGTAGTCCAGCCTCAGTTCGTGGGATTAATACCGCGTCTGAGGTCTCCAAGGATATAAGAATCCATCTTCAGGGAGCTGCAACTACGGGATAAATACCGTAGTCCAGCCTCAGTTCGTGGGATCAATACCACATCTGAGGTCTCCAAAGATATAAGAATATATCCTCAAGGAGCTGCAGCTATGGGATAAATATCGTAGTCCAGCCTCAGATCGTAAGATCAATGTCGTGTCTGAGGTCTCCGAGGATATAAGAATCCATCTCAAAGGAGCAGCAACTACGGAATAAGTGCCGTAGTCCATTCCCAGTTTGTGGAATATCTCCCACATCTGGGGTCTCCAGGGATACAAGACAAACCATTCTCTGAGGAGCAGCAACTATGGGACAAATACCGTAGTCCAGCCTCAATTTGTGGTATCAATACCGCATCTGAGGTCTCCAAGGGAATAAACATCCATCTCCGAGGAGCTGCAACTTCAAGATAAGCATTGTAGTTCGATCTCAGCCTGTGGGACAATTACCACATGAGATCTCCGAGGATTTAAGAGTTAAAATCAGGTTACCATGCTCGATGTTTATATAACCATATCATTTTGCAGGAACCGTATATTATCACATCCCTTTTCGTGGCGGTCTGGGGGGTTTAACATTGAGCTTTGACATTCCATGCCCGAGATCCCCCAAGGCAATATGGTGGAGCCACCTTCACATTGGTCGATGATTCGAGATGGCGTCATTATGCTTCAATGTTACAAGGATTTAACAATTCATGGAGCTAAAATTCAACATTGCCTTAAAGACATACACCGTCCAGTCTTTCATGTTCAAGAACTCTGAGGGTATACTATTGAATGTATACTCACAGTGCATATTCTACGACATTTCTATACAAAAAAAATGAAATGATAAAACAAAAAAATGATAAAAAAAGGGTTCAAAATAGAGATGTCCGTCGGACCTACTCTGGTTTCACTGCCGAGTAGGGGTAAAAAGGACAAGAAAAACCCGGTCACGATGAAAACCCGAAAGGGCGTCGTGGACAAAATTGGGAACCCTGCTACATGAAAACCCGAAAGGGCGCGTAGGCAAAAGCAAGAAGGGGCTGACTCCGGTGAAAACCCGAAAGGGCGCTTGGGTCAGTAATGTGGTAAAAAAAATGAAAATGAATGAAGTCAAAATGTCAAAATGGCAAGAAGGGGGAGTTCCATCTCTGCTCTTTCAAGAAATCCTCTTTTTGCTATACATTCTCTTAATCCATCTATGCACTCTCTAGTTTTAAAAAAAAAAACCTCAAAACTTAGACAAGCTGTCTCTTGCCATCCATGCCTCACGTCTATATATACTTGCTCCTGCCAAGTAGGACCCTAAGCTTAGATAGCTACTGCCCTTTTCAAAACTCCAAATAAAGCCCAGCCTTGACTTCGTGCCTTGGCTGACCAGTAGATGTTATCTTTAGAATCTATATTAAAGTTAACACATAGGTTTTCATGGGTTGTCATTTCGCAGTCTGCCCAAATAGCCTCACACCATCTACCAACATCATGGTATGATGGGTGGTTGAGTTCTATTCCACTCATAAACTTCTCTTATATATATATATATATATATATATGTGTATAAAAAAAAAACAAAAAAGAGAGGCTTAAAATAGAGGTGCCTCGCTGGACTTGCCTAGGTTTCCCCTGGATAAGGGTAAAAAGAGCTAGAACCCGGACATGACGAAAATCCGAAAGGGTGCCATGAGCAAAATTGGGTACCCCGCTACGTGAAAACCCGAAAGGGCGCATAGGTAAAAGCAAGAGGGGGTCGAGTTGGGTGAAAACCCGAAAGGGCCTCAATTCGATAATGTGAAAATAAAAAATTGATCAAAGACAGATGCCAAAGAAAGACAGATTTCAAGTCTCCAGAAAGAAAATCCCGATAGAAGTTCTGCTTGCTAGTCGAAGTTTGTCTTCGTACCAGTGGGAGCTTATCTGCTGACCAACCGAAGTTTATCTCAATGGCAATCAGAACTTATCTTCAAGCCAATTGAAACTTATCTTCGCGCGAATCGAAGCACACCTTCATGCCAGTTGAAGTTTATCTTCATGTCAATCAAAGCTTATCTTCGTGTTGGTGAAAGCTTATCTTCTGTCCAGTCGAAGCTTTTCTTTGTGCCAGTGGGAGCTTATCTACTGCCTAACCGAAGATTATCTCAATGCCAATCAAATCTTGTCTTCATGCCAGCTGAAACTTGTCGTCATGCTAGTCAAAGCCCATCTTCATACCAGCCAAAAGTTGGTCGACACCAATTGAAAACAAAAGTCAAAAAGGAAGACAAGAGCTCGTTAATCCAACTGCAAGTGAAGTGGCACTGATAAGGGCTACAGGACCCCCAAGGCGACGATTTGGTCACCACAGTCAACGACAACGGCGTGGCAGTGGGCTACCTCTTCCTGCTAAGGCCTCAACATTACTGAGTACTTAGATTGCTTCGCTTTTAACGTGACCAGTCGGCAAGACAATTCAAAGAAAAGGAAGCAGGAATGCTACTTACTGAGTCTAGAGGGAGCTACCAACTCATAAATCAAGCGATCATGCCCCATCAACTCATTCAACAGGCCAACATAACCCAATTGACGGCTGACCCATGAAGACCACCAGCTCACATGGCCTTGTCAATTGAAAGAGGCCATTGATTTAGGGATCCCGCCAATTCAAGGGGGCTTCCGATTAAAAAAAATCCTATCTTCAAAGACGTCCCACTGGGCCAAGAATCTCTACAATTCGAAGAAGTTTTCAGTACAGAACTTCCACCGAATCAAGAAGGCCGTCAGTTCAATGCTTCCACCAGCTCAGGATTGCCGCTGGCCCAATGCTTTCGCCAATTGGAAAAGCCCCAGTTCAACAATCCTCACTAATTCAGTGGCTGTTAATCTAGTGAACTCATCAACTCCACAAGATGTTGTCACAACAGTTCTTATTGACTGTCAATCTCAAGAAGATGATGTTAATTCTGATGAAGCCACCAGCACGGTGACGCGTCAGAAGACCGTCAGCATGGTTGTAAGACAATAGACCACTAGACACCACAAGACGAAGGGACGACAAGAGATCGACAGCAATGAGACTGAACGACAATAAAACACGAGACGAGTTCGGATGAGGCCATGAGGGGTATACCTGCGGACGTCGCTCCGCTCGGTCCTCGCTTGCACCGTCCCCAGGTGGGGGGCATTTGTCTGCACCGTTTTATGGTCTTTGGGCCATGCATGGGCCGGTGGCTCAAGAGCTAGGTGCAGCTAACTTGCTCAACAGCAACAAACAAAGGGTATGCATGGTAAATATGTGTAGAAGATAAGGGTTGTTTTGAGAAAGGGGCTTGCCACCTCAGCCCTCAAAAACTGGCCCTTTAAAGGGTTCTTTTCCCAGGCAAAAAAGGGGGGAAGCGGCAGATCGCAAAGGAGGGGATCGCATCAAAAGAAGAGGAGCAGCACCAGGAAAAAGGGAAGAGAGAAGTTTCTGCAAGGGGGGTTCGCTTGCAACCCAAGGAGGAGCCAGAAGAAGGCAGGCGGCGGCCATTCTTCTCCATCTGGGGTCTGTGAGGAAAGCAAGAGTGAGAAGGAGGGGGTCATCCATCAACAGGGAGGAGATAAGCCAGTGGGATAAAAAGGGAGAGAGGGTCCGATCTCCAAGCAATTCTCTCCTCTGTTACCTGCTATTCTGTTGTTTTCCCTTCCTCATGTACTCTCTCTTTGAACAAAGTGATAAGATATTGTTCTCCGTATGAGATATTGAGCTGTGTGTTGTTTTCTTTCTTTGCTTTTCTACTTTTCCCTTTCTATTATTCAGTCATGGATTGGTGTTTGAGAGGTGTCGAGGGGTGTCATGTGGCATTCAATACCATGGATGACCATGTGGGCCTTCTTTCCTCATCCCTACTTCTATTGCCCTGGTCTGTTTCTTTTTGAGATTTGCACTGTTAAAATTTCCGTATGCATCCGGTGGGGTGTTTTTGTATCCCATTTCGACCTGCAAGAAGGATCACACGACGATGTATATGTCAGGGTCTTTCCTTTTCTTTTAACCGATCCCTGATGCTGCCTGTTAGACAGTTATCTTCCCCGTTGATCACCGGACATACCGTGTTTCAGGCAGGGAATGCTCCAAAACAGCAGCCCATCATCCACCCAGGATATTGTAGCGCTGGACCCTCATTTCCCCCATATGAGGGTAGCCAGCCGCCATTAAACAAGTATTTGATTTCTGCACAGATCCCTTTAAGCATACACGTTCCCTATCCCATTAATAATTATTTCATGAAATAGCATCCCTCTTCTCGAAGAGATTTTCGAGTTTTCCCTATGTCGTTTCCTCCCTTGATGGATGTTGAATTTCTGAATGGCGGCCTTGCACAACCCTGTCGTTCAGCCTTTCTTCTCACATTTGGGTTGGCCATCGTTCATTTCTCTCCCCCTCCTCGAACCGAATTGTCTGTTTTACCATCGTTGGCCTCGGCTGGAAGCTTAAACGGCAGCCTTCATGAAGGCCGCCGTTTAGCTTCAGGGAGGGAGGGGGCTGCCGTTCAGAGATGTTCCGCCAAATGAAACCCTTGCAATTTTCTGCTAAAGGCTGATGTTTAGTTTCGGAGCCCCTCTTTGAACCAAACCATCTGCTTCCTGCCATTTTGGGGGCTGCCGTTCAGAATATTTCATGTTTTGGGGGCTGACGTTCAGAATGTCAAGTGTTTTGGAGGGCTGCCGTTCTGAATATTATGTGCTTCGAGCTGTCACCATTCACCCCTCCCCGTGGTGGCTTCATGGTTTCATGGATGTTGAGGGTCTTAAACGGCAGCCCTGCGCAGTACTGCCGTTCAACCTCTCTTCTCCATTAAAACCCAACGCCCCTCTGTTCAGGCCATTCAGTGACGCATGCTTTGAGGGCCGCCGTTTAGATCGTCTTCCGGTCTCGGCATATGCCGGTCTCCTCGAGTACGACTCGGAAACCGGTGCCGTGCGCCGTGATGTTGACGCCTCGGCATCAACACTTTGTTGGCACCGTCTCCATCGCGGTGGACGGATGTCATGTAAACCCTCCCAAAACGTGTAAAACAAGGGGAGGTGCTGTCGGATTTTCGTCTCGAGTTCGGTGTTCATCCGTTTCTACCGATGATTTCCGAATATATTTGTGCCAATGTGGCCGCCGGGCAGCTTGCGTTGCAACTCGGCGCCATTGGCGAACATTGTATTGCCATTGTTCGGCGAACATTGTCTCGTGGGCGTCACCTCGGATTCATAGGTGGGCGTACCCGGGTATCATCCCGACATATGGTGGGCAGGGATGGTTACCATCAAATCGGGTTGTATCACGAACGGATTTCCGCCGATTTAAATTTTATCTCGTCGGCCGTGATTTCATCAACTTGTGCTATATCTACATGTGTATGCGAATGGAACAAATGAGTGCCAGTGCGGCGTACGCCATATGATTGACGCGTCAGACACGAGAGTAGATAAATGAGACAAACAATGGAAATAATAATAGGTAAAAATAATGATGATGAATGAATAGAAATTTCAATCAATAAGATAAATATAAATACTACAAATGAGAAGATCAATAAAATTTAAATGACCAAAAATAATAAATAAAGAAAAGACATAAGTGAATTGATAAAAAATAGATCAATGAAGAAAATTAATCAACAAAAAAAATGAATGCATGTAAAACACTAAAAAAAAAAAGGAAAAAAATAAATATCAACAAATGGGCAGGCCGCTGTTCAAGTGCCCCCAGGTGGCTGCCGTTCAGCTACAGTACCCCCTGCCGTTCAGCCACAGTGCCCCCAGCCGTTCAGCACCCCTGTCGTTCAGCATTTCATACATACAAAACCCTGCCGTTCAGCCGTCACTGCACACATAGAAGGCTGCCGTTTAGCCTTTCTCCACACATTAACCCTGCCGTTCAGCTACCCACACCCGTGTGCACAAACTCCCACACATCCCTGCCATTTAAATCCTACAACACCTATCTTTAAACCCTGCCGTTCAAACCTTCCTCACACACACACACATTATCCCACTCCATCTCTCTCTTCATTTAATACATCAACACCCTCTCTCCATCCACCATCTCCTTCTTCAAACAAAACAAAAAAAAACTTCCATAAACATCCCCACCGTTCAAGCCTCAGCCGCCATGCACATATCTACCTCTTTTAAAAATTTAAACATACAAACCCACACTGTACATGCGCCCCTGCATACATAAAATCCTATTATGCTTCCAGCGCTCCACTCCCATATTTAAATAAAAAAAATAAGTAGAAAAAAAGGGAAACAAGATTAACGAAATGATGAGTAATAAATTAAAAAAAAGGGACAAACAACAATTTATATAAATAAATCAAATCATCTAAAAAAATAAATCTAATTGCCACAACTTCAACCAAGTTCAAAAGAAACGCAACATGATAACCTCATATCAAAAATAAAAGGAAATTTCAAATCAAATAACAAAATAAAACATGAATAATTCTAAATCAAAATATCACATAAAAAAATTACTATGCAACAAAAGTAATAACTTCAAAATGAACCCAAAATTAAAATCAAATCAAATAAGATAATCTTGAACAAAGGAGGTCAAATCAAATAATTCCGGGTTAAGCTCCTAACTTGGAACAAAAATTTAAATCAAAGTTTCAAACTCAAATAAATTAAAAGAAACAAATTTAAATGAAAATAAATATGAAGTCAAATAAAACCCTATATCAAATCAAGCAATAAAAAAAAATTAAATCAAACTAAAAGGCCAATAAATAGAAAGAAAAGGATAATCCAATAAAAGATCAAACATAATAAAAATGCAAAAGACTAAAAGAAAAGAAATCAAATCAAATAATATTGAAACCAATACAACCCCTTTTAAATAAATCTGAAATAACATCAAAAATGCGTCGAGTGTTATATGTTGGTCGTCTCGTGTTAGGCGCCATTGAATTTACATTTCCGCGCATATCTTTTATCGGATGTTTCCGTTGAAGGCCACGAGACTCTTTATTCTGGCGATTAATCAAGGGTCTTCCCTCTTAGAGGGATGTAATTAACGTCGTTGCGCTTAGGCAACGGCGGGATCTTGGTCCCGACCCGATCACCACTTTCGTTTGACGAAGTCAGACGGCGCGCAAACAGACCTAAAGTCCTTCGACTCTCGGAGGCAGAACATGTTGTCACCTCGGTGACTGGCACGCCTACGCTCCGCGATCACTAGTTCATCTTTCGTTATAGTGACTTATTTAGCACTAAACGGGACTTGAATTTGTAATACGTGGGTACACATATGAGACCATGATTAATAATTTTAAATTTTAAATAAATTTGTGATGGATCCCCAAAAATCCATTTCCACAGTATTGATTTTAGGAACTGGCGCTTTGGAGGCTTAGACATGTTTTGATTCCTTCTTTTCTGAAAGTGATCAATATGTTGTTAGTATTGTTGAGCTTGGCAGTGCTGCTTGGTATTTCGAATACATCAACTGTATTCTCCACTTTGCAGCAAGATAGTGAGGTGGGCCAAGGACCTGGGGAGATGATAGATAAAGCTTTCATATGGTTAGTAGATTGGATTGTGTTAAAGGTTCCACATCAAGTGGAGACCAAAATAAATCAAGAATATAATGTAGATGCTGACCTTACTCAATGCCTTCAGGTTTTGAGTTGTATGACCCAGTCTAATTACTTCAGTGTGATACCAGAGCCACGTTATAATCTGGTCTGCACACCTTTGTAGTCCACATGGTAGAGCCTAAATCGGCCTGCAGAAGAGGGGCTGTCTTCAGAATAGTCTCACATCAAGTGGAGATTTAAATAAATCAAGAATGGAATGCTGAATCCCTTTTAGTTGATGCCTTCTTAGAATTTTGAATTGGATGACCTAACACCCTCTTAGTTCTTAATGATGCTGTCTGGAATTCTGAAATTTTCAGCTGTTCTGTCTACTCATGTATGGGATAAAGTACTGAAATGGGCCAGGGACGTTGGAGAAGAGACTTAACTTCAGGATTACAATACATTGGTGTGGGGTTTCTATTTTTTGTAAAGGGAATATTGAGATGTATGGATAGTACACCCATAAATTTCTTTTATTTTGTTGGTTTGTGAATGAATCTTTTGGAGTCATTAACTTTAAAGAAATGCTTCTCTTGCATATAACTATTTTTGTTAGAATGAACATTGCAGATTTACTACTGTGCATTTGAATTTTCACAAATATCCTTTGGAATGTCAATAGTGTGCAAAGAACCCTATTTTGTGTTGTTCAATGTTCTTCCTGCACATAGAAAATGGGGTCTTTTGCAAATTGACATTCTTAATTATATGTTTGCAAATTCAAATGTACGAGACATAAATCTGCAATGTTCATTTCAACAAAATGCCATATTTTGCATGCAGAAAGCCCTGATGTGTTCCATGGGACTGTCACATGTGTAAGTCACATGCTTAACATATCTCTTCAATTCAGGATGAAAGGGAGCTTAAGAGGGAGAGAAGGAAACAATCAAACAGGGAATCTGCTCGTCGATCCAGGTTGCGCAAGCAGGTAAGTATGTTAACCTTTTGTATACAACTTCCCTTTTTAGCATGTTTTACCATCTTTTGAAGTGTGGTTAGCTTGCGAGAGGTTTTAAGGCATCATTTGTTGTCATGAGCTTCAGGCAGAATGTGAAGAGTTGGCTCAGCATGTAGAGTCTCTGAAAGAGGAAAATACTGTTCTTAGAGCAGAAATTAGTCGTGTACGCAAGGAATATGAACAACTTCTTTTGGAAAATAACTCTCTTAAGGTACTAATGTTTTTACTGCATTGCTTCTTTCTGAAAATATAAGCAATTCAGTTAGTATATGAAATATTCTGTTGCATTTCAGGAGAGAATAGGGGAGGCTCCCAAGGGAACTGAAAATTCTAAAGTTGACAAGAATAAGCAGCATTCCACTAGTGGTGATCGTGATGGTCACTCTGATGCACAAGTAGCACAAACAGATCTTTCACATAGTGGTCGCTGAGATCCAATCCACTCTAATAGTCTGATTTTTACCGGGAGCATAACACTGACTGATGTTTGAGTTTGTTAGTGGGGTTATACCAATAGTACGTACTGGAGATTCAGGTCATTTGGAGTTCGGTGATTTCTAGGTAGGTGTTATCAGTGCTAACCTTCGTAGGAATGGGTTCACAGTTGTACTGTCGTCTTGACTGATCTTTTAACAGTCCAAGCTCGAGCAGGACAGATTATGAACTCAATGTCACCCTTGTTTGTTATTTTGAGGGTACTGACTTCCTGTTCTTAATGTGTGGTGTATGATTGACCATCATCATTGAGGTTTAGTAGCCACTGTGCTTATAATAGATGATATACACTGCCGAAATGGCATTAATCTGTCATTTGCTGATTTGCATATTGACGAATAAAAACATTGTTATCAATGTGTTGCAACATTCTGCACCTTTTAGGAAATTCTTCTGAAATTGCAGGTACCTTCTGCAAAATATGATACCAGGGTAGCAAATCACAAATTGTCTTTCGAATGTATGGTTGTAAAAAGTTGTAACTTCAAAGTTTTTGGCATCAATTTGTGGTTCTCGCGGGAATTCCTTTCTGCCTTTCTACTTGAGATTACTTAATTGTTGCTAATCTTTCTGGTTCTAGGTGACCTCTTAAACATGTGTATGGGTGTCGAATATATATTCTTCAGAATGGCATGTGCTCCTGATGGTTAATTCTTTTGTCTTCACATCGAGTTCCCAGCAATCAAATCAACTGCTTGATCTAGATGCCATGGTAATATCAGGAGGCATGGTTTAGCCTTCGAAATAGAGAACCTTGGTGGATTGATATGCGGGGCCACTAAAGATCCCCTTGTTGGAGAAACAGTGGATAGTAGGCATGCATCATGTCATATCAACAGAAAATAGCATGATGTAAACATTGTGACATGTAAACAGACCTGATACATTAACAGGCAGAACCACGAGAAGATATAAACAACAGCATGATTTGCATGGTTAACAGATAAACAATAATACAACAGAACGAATAACTGTGGAGGTGTTCCATAAGGAACTTACCTTAAAGAAGATATCACCCCCACTATATGGTGTGATTGGGTATAGGCAATTTTTCTCCGGAATACCAGCACAAACAACGAGATTTCTCTCACACAAGATCGACCTCTTAAAGTGCAAGCTATTCACAAAATAACCTGAATCCCCTACTTATTGGACTGTTCAAAGGGTTTAGGGTAAAAAAGTGTGCACCAAACGTCGAAGGTGATAGAAGTCGCAGCAGAGGACAAAAGCATAGGGTGCAGGAGACGAGGCGTCAAACGTCAGAGATGATAGTTAATCGTCGGAGACCAAAATGAGAGACCTATCGTTAGAGCGAGTAGTTCGTCCACGGTAGCAGCAGTCGTGTTCAGCCAAGAGGGAGAAAACAAGAAGTCCAAGCGTTGAAAGCGGATAATTGACCCATAGACTCTCTCTTGACCTCTTAAACTTGATCGCTCACGCCCGACTCGAAAACATGTCTCTTCAAGGATGGGAGTGCCCTTTTTTCTCCAAGGCAGGGCAAAAAGGAAAAATAAAAAGGAAGCCTCGCAGGCCAGCCTATTACTACCTCACGCAAGTATGCCTAGCATGACCCAATGCACATGTGTGAGTCTGACCAGCCTAGTGTGGTGTGGCAAGCAAGCGTGTGTGTGTATGTGTGGTCTTGGACATATCTTCTCCTAGTTCCCTTGTAACAAGTCTTTAGAAACACAATGAGTTATAAGGCCTTCTACTTTTTTGTAGTTTCCAATATGGGATAATGCCTCACATACACACAAGAGGGGAAAAGCTCCCTCTTCAAACCTTGACTTTACCCATTCTTCAAAGCTCTCACCCTTCTTCTATCCAACATTCCCCCACAAGTTCATGATTTGCTAAGAGGGAATACAAAAAGGGAGACACATATATCATACTTTTAGTAAAAGTATCTTTCGGGTTTGAACTTTTACCTAAGTATTCCAAATCTTATCCCCACAGAATCGAAGTGGACTAGGTATTGAACACGATTATTTTAAGTGATGATTGTCATCGGAAACAACATGATCTAGATTTAGATAGCAATCTCTAGGGGTGGCGTCTTACGGCCATGTGCCCTTTCTTGTATCATGAGTGCTTCAAGGAATAGCCCAATTCCCTTAACTACTGCCCCACAATAGCACTCAATTGGGTGGGCTTCTTGAAGGATGCACTGCTCACATTTTGCATTACCAAGCTTGAACCCATTAAGAGTATACAACTCATCCTTGACTTGTAGTAGTAGGCTCTAGCTTTAGGATTGCATGTGAGGAACTCAGATACAAAGTATCTAAATATTTGAATGCCGTCTAGTTCTCTCAGCAGCTTGTTATTATCACATTGAACCTTTTTCATAAGATCTTTACTCATATAGGTGTTGGCCCTTTTGGTACGGTAGCAAGCTAATCTAGAGGGGGGGGGGGGGTGAATAGGTTTTCTGAAATCTGAAACAGAAACTTAAACACAAAAAATTATCACTTGAAAGTTTGGTTAGTTTAGTGTGATAAAGAGTAGCAGTGTGGAAGCAAATAAACAATCACACAAATAACACAAGAGATTTATCCTGGTTCGGCCCTTCCCACATGGAAGTCCTACGTCCAGTCCCCAAGCAACCTCTTGGGATTTTACTAAACAAGGGTACAGTCCCCCTCAAGGACAATACAACACCCAGCACCCCAGCTGGTCTTCTTCTCTTTCCCGAGCAAGAAGGCAACCCACTTCTCTTACAGGTAAAGAAGCCAACCTCCTGGTACAAACCCCAATGCGGTTCTGCTAGACACAAACCTAGGTTCTACACTGTATACAGTCCTACAGCTGGACAAAAATCATTCTTATAAAGAAAGAACAATGCTGAGAGTTGGAACATATGAAAACCAACTAAAAGAAACTCCCAGCGAAAAGACTCTCTCCCTCAGATTACAAGATGCACACAGAGAGAGTGAAGAGAGGAGAAGGAGCTTGAATGCTTGAGTGCTTCAGTTGCTTGAACACTTCTTTATGGCTCAGACTCTTTCTCTCTTTTCCTTTGAGTGTATGTGGCGTTGAGGTTCCTCACTGATTGTACACTCCTTCAAAGATCTTCAAGAAAAGCTCTCCTACTTTTTCTTCAGCCTTGCTTCATCTTTTATATAAGAGGCTTTTGAATAGATCCGTTGAAGAGATCCGTTGGAGCTCTTCTAGTCGTTGCTGATCTTTCTATTCTTTTTCTTCTTCAGATTGTCAGCCACTTAGTGGTCTACGAGGTCTGTAAGCATAGAAAAAAGTGTTTAGCTAAAATAGTGTTTATGTCAAAAAGCTCACATACCTCTATGCTTCTTGATTTCTCCCAGAAGTAGTAAGTGACCACCTTTTTGTCTGACAGGAGAGAAGAGATCTAGAGAGAGAAAAGAAAATCTTCTGTCAGAGACATTTTTGATTTTTCATTAGGCGCCAAACATATTTGAAACATCTGAATATAAAGGAAATAGATGTTTACAAATTGATGTTTACATGAAGTCGATGTTTGGACAAAAATGATGTTTAAGTGAAAGTAAATCGTTATTATAAGATAGGCAAATCGATGGGCAAATCGATGTTTAACTTATTGAGTCGATGTGGCAACCAAATCGTTATGAATCTTATCAAATCGTTATGAGAACCAAATCGTTGTTCTCACTTATGAAATCGATGTGAGAGTGAAATCGATGTGTGATCAAATCGTTGTGGAACTTATCAAATCGTTGTGAGAACCAAAACATTGTTTCTCACTTATGAAATCGTTATGCGGTCAAATTGATGTTTCACTTAACGAATCGTTACACAATCAAATCGTTGTGTAACTTATCAAATCGTTGTTAGTGAAATCGATGTGGCACTTTGAATAGAAATCGATGTATATTGAATGAACATCGATTTAGCATTTTAGTGCACATCACACGGCAATAATACCATAAATTTATATTTATTAGGAAAACATGATATTAAATATATTTAATAATATTTAATTAATCATAAATTATGTTATTGATGATCAGTTTATCTCTATGTAATTCAAATAAATTACATATCTATTTTGGTGATTAACAAAACTATATAAAGTTTAATCTAACATATTTTCGACAAGTCTTGAGCACATGAAATAAACTAAGGGAAAACAAGCAAATCAAGTAAGTATTCATCTCTCTACAACAGTAAGAGTTCAAAGCATCAATATTTGTCTAAGTACACATCGATTTCCATTATAGGTCATAACGATTTCTATAGAGCTATATCGATTTCATATTCACAAGGATTCACTATGTGCTTTTATCGATTTGGGCAGTATAACGATTTCTTCGGTTTACCTTCACAGCGATTCGTTAAGTGATCGCAAAGATTTGCCCTTACAACGATTCGCTAAGTGATCGTAAAAACTTGCCCTCACAACGATTCGTTAAGTGGTTTGTAACGATTTGTTCTTGTAACGATTTGCTTTCGTAACGATTTCTTTAGTCATCGTAACGATTTGCTCTCGTAACGATTCCTTTGGTCATCGTAACGATTTGCTCTCGTAACGATTCCTTTAGTCATCATAACGACTTGCTCTCGTAACGATTTCTTTAGTCTTTGTAACGACTTGCCTTCATAACGATTCATTAAGTAATTCATAACGATTTGTACATCGACTTGCTTATAGCATCATAACGATTTGTGCATCGATTTTCTTATAACGTCATAACGATTTGCATATCGACTTGCTTATAACATCACAACGATTTGTACATCGATTTGTTTACAAAGTCATAACGATTTGTACATCGATTTGCTTACAACGTCATAACGATTTGCACATCGATTTGTTTATGACTTCATAACGATTTGTGTATGCATCTATCTACTCATTTACATAACGATTTCATAAGTCATGCATATAACGATTTCATGAAAAATAACGATTCGAATTTCGTACTAATCCTTGAAAACATTGAAAAGTCAAAGTCTTCACGTATATCCGTTTGACAGCCATGCATTTATTATGACAGTACGTATCTCTGCATGCATGCTAACAATATCTTCCATTATAGTATCTTCTCTGTAAACATCTTTTAGAACAACAAAATGACATTACTATTTTAATGAACATTCATTTTGACGTTGACTGACAACAAGAGACAGCCTAGCTGTCTACTGTTCAAAGCTTTAAATATGTGCAGATCTCTGACAGTATCCGTCATACAACGTTGGATAAAATAGAAGCCAAAGAAGATTTCAGAAGATCTTCTCTCTCTCTCTTTACGTGCATGAAAGGAAAAAGGACTGTTGACTGGAAGCTTCCAAGTGTCAAGCAGTCTAACATACACTTATGCATAGAGACAATGGGCACTTCAATGTTCGAATTTCAAAAGATGATATATGAAGTTCCTGAAGCGTCAAGAATAGTGTGTTGTTGAACAACAAGCCATAACGTCCCAAAACCTTCTGCAAGATTTTCTTAGAGCCAAGCAAAAATTCCTATCAGCCTTAGCTCTTGCTCTCGGTGCTAAGTTCAGATCTGTGAGAGAGCCTTTTGTCTGAGAAGAGTCCTTGATTGTAGATCTCTTCTTCTCAGTCTTTGCTTCAGATCAAGCAATGTTCTATAAGCTTGATCTAGGGGCATCATCTCTTTGATTACATTCCCTTGTGTTGTTCCCTTCTGTTGTGAAGGAAGACCTGCTGGGATATCCAGGGTGCTGTTCCCTTCTGTTGTGAAGGAAGACCTGGTGGGATATCCAGGGTGCTGTTCCCTTCTGTTGTGAAGGAAGACCTGGTGGGGTATCCAGGGTGTTGTTCCCTTCGATTGAAGGAAGACCAGCTGGGGTGCTGGATGTTGTAGTGTCCTTAAGGGGGACTGTACCCTTGTTAGTGAAATCCTGAGATATTGCTCAGGGACTGAACGTAGGACTCCTAAGGAAAGGAGATCTGAAGCAGGATAATTCTCTGTGTCGTGAGATTGCTTTTGTGTGTTTGATCTTTCGATTCTCTAACACTAACAATCTGCAAAGTGTGTTTTGTGTGACTGTTTTGTGAACATGTTTTGAGTCTTAAATAATTTTTAAGAATCCCATTCACCCCCCTCTGGGCTTGCTAGCTGGGCAACAGTTATCACCAAAATATAAGGGTAAAATATAGAGGGTTCAACAATCTCCCCCTTTTTTGGTGATGACAAAATTTATGAGAATTTTCTGACAAAAATACTTAAAGCATAAAAATACAGAAAATTCATAGAAGATACATACTCTCCCCTTTTTGTCACTAACCAAAAAGGAAGGATCTTACCATGCATTCTCTCCCCTTTGTGAAAATTTATTACCATTGAGGGGTTCAACAATATATGATTGACATTAATGAATAACTCCCCCTTAGTTTGTGCTCCCCCTGAATGAGACTTGAAAATAATTGTTAGTAATATTAAAATTTAAAAATAAATTAATGACTACTCCCTCTTCAGATATGAGATGGATGAAGAGCTGGCAGTCACCAGTGCCTTGAGCATCCTTTGTTCCTGATGCTCCAAGGCCATCCTGCAAATAAACTACTCAGAAGTAGGTACCCAAATCTTTTTGGGTCCTTGATGGTTAGATACATGAAAATAACCTTTAGGAATCCAAACTAAGTGCCTTGTTGTGCAGGTGTTTACCGTGTGTCCTAATTTATTGCAATGAGAACAACAATGAATGTAATCTATTTTGTAGTTCTTATTGGCTTTGTGATGTTTGTTTAGAACACAATTTTTAAAACCCTTTTCTTTTACAGAGACCTTTTTCTGAGACATCTTGGTTTCTTTTACAAATTTTGGTAATAGATATTTTTCAGGAATTATGACTTATTTTCCTTTTTCAGGAGGTATGTAACCAAGCCCTTGTTTGTTATTTCCAGATTTTTGATCCGTTTAAGCATAGGGCTAAAGATGTTTTTCCTTTAGTTAATTTTCTAACTGATTCTTTTAAATATAGATTTTCTTCAGTTAGAGTTTTAATTTTTCTTCTAACTCTAACTTCTCATTATTCTTACTTTTCAAATCTTCATTTAAAAGATAATTATTATCTTTACTGTCCTTTAATTATTTTTCTAGTTGCTCTAATTCAGATTTAAGATCAGAATTGGTGTTTTCCAAGCAAGTAGTGTTGTTTTTCAGATTTTTAATTCTTTTACAACACCCTTATATTTTTCATATAGTTCATTAAAGACTTCTTCCAAGTCTTCAGACTCTGACCCTGAATCATTGCATGAATCAAAAAATGGGTCAGAATGTACCTCATCTAGTCCTACCATGAGGGCTAGATTTACTTGCTCTTTTTCTGAACTTTAGCTTGATGAGCCTGAGCTTGTGGCCTCTTCATTTTCCCAAGCAGCTGCCATGGCTTTTCTTTTGAACTTCTTGTGCTGCTTCTTGGACTTTTCGGTTTGACCAGTCTTTTTGAGTCTTGGACAGTCTGGTCTCAGATGTCCAGGTTTTCTGTATTCATAGCAGACTGGTTCTTTCTCCTTTTTCTCTTTCCTTTGAATCCTTCTTGACCCATTTTTCTTCTTCTTTAAAATCTTCTGAAGTTTGGACAGTACTTCATCAACATCACTATCTTCAGATCCTGCAATTTTTGAGCTAGAAGAAGAAGAAGTGGAAGGAGCAGCTGCAACTTTAAGAGCATTAGTACATTTTTTCTTTGATGAGCTCTCAGATAGTCGCTCCATATTAATTTCATGTGCCATGAGAGAACCTATTAAGTTATCAATAGAAAGTTTGGTTAAGTCATGGGCTTCCTCAATAGCAGTTACTTTAGGTGTCCATGAAAGAGTTAAAGACCTAAGTATCTTTCTAACAGTTTCTTCATTAGAAAGAGTTTTACCAAGAGAATTTAAACCTACTACTATGCTTGAAAATCTATTATACATAGTAGTAATGTTTTCGTTTGGAAGCATCTTAAATTGTTCGTATTGTGAAACAAGAATATCTATCCTAGTTTGTTTTACTTTATCTGTTCCTTCATAAGTTATTTGTAGTTTATCCCACATTTCTTTTACAGATTTACAAGTAGATACTCTACTGAATTCCTTTTTAGATAAGGCACAACATAAGTAGTTGTTAGCCTTAAAGTTTAAAGATAGTTTATTCTTATCAGCTGTTGTAATAGCAGTAGTACCTGCAGCGGGAACAACAACAAAATCACCTACCTCTATTACCTGCCACAGATCAAAGTCTGTGCCTCGAATGAAGCATTCCATTCTCATCTTCCAGTATTGGTAGTCTTCTCCGTCGAACAGTGGAGGTCTGATGACTGATTGACCTTTAACAAATCCTTGAGCTACCATGGATCTTCTCTAAGATCGTTAGATCTTCTTGATTGATCAGAGAACCTCTCTCTAATACCACTTGTTGGCCCTTTTGGTACGGCAACAAGCTAACCTAGAGGCGAGGTGAATAGGTTTTCTGAAATCTGAAACAGAAACTTAAACACAGAAAATTATCACTTGAAAGTTTGGTTAATTTAGTGTGATAAAGAGTAGCAGTGCGGAAGCAAATAAACAATCACAAAAATAACACAAGAGATTTATCCTAGTTCGGCCCTTCCCACATGGAAGTCCTACGTCCAGTCCCCAAGCAACCTCTTGGGATTTTACTAACCAAGGGTACAGTCCCCCTCAAGGACAATACAACACCCAGCACCCCAGTTGGTCTTCTTCTCTTTCCCGGGCAAGAAGGCAGCCCACTTCTCTTACAGGTAAAGAAGCCAACCTCCTGGTACAAACCCCAGTGCGGTTCTGCTAGACATAAACCCCTAGCTAGGTTCTACACTGTATACAGTCCTACAGCTGGACATAAATCTTTCTTATAAAGAAAGAACAATGCTGAAATTTGGAACAGATGAAAACCAACTAAAAGAAACTCCCAGCGAAAAGACTCTCTCCCCCAGATTACAAGATGCACATAGAGAGAGTGAAGAGAGAAGAAGTAGCTTGAATGCTTGAGTGCTTCAGTTGCTTGAACACTTCTTTATGGCTCAGGCTCTTTCTCTCTTTTCCTTTGAGTGTATGTGGCGTTGAGGTTCCTCACTAGTTGTACACTCCTTCAAAGATCTTCAAGAAAAGCTCTCCTACTTTTTATTCAGCCTTGCTTCATCTTTTATATGAGAGGCTTTTGAATAGATCCGTTGAAGAGATCCGTTGGAGCTCTTCTAGTCGTTGCTGATCATTCTATTCTTTTTCTTCTTCAGATTGTCAGCCACTTAGTGGTCTACGAGGTCTGTAAGCATAGAAGAAAGTGTTTAGCTAAAACAATGTTTATGTCAAAAAGCTCACATACCTCTATGCTTCCTGATTTCTCCCAGAAGTAGTAAGTGACCACCTTTTTGTCTGACAGGAGAGAAGAGAACTAGAGAGAGAGAAGAAAATCTTCTGTCAGAGACATTTTTGATTTTTCATTAGGCGCCAAACATATTTGAAACATCTGAATATAAAGGAAATCGATGTTTACAAATCAATGTCTACATGAAGTCGATGTTTGGACAAAAACGATGTTTAAGTGAAAGTAAATCGTTATTATAAGATAGACAAATCGATGGGAAAATCGATGTTTAACTTATTGAGTCGATGTGGCAACCAAATCGTTATGAATCTTATTAAATCGTTGTGGCACTTATCGAATTGTTATGAGAACCAAATCGTTGTTCTCACTTATGAAATCGATGTGAGAGTGAAATCAACGTGAGGTCAAATCATTGTGGAACTTATCAAATCGTTGTGGAACTTATCAAATCGTTGTGAGAACCAAATCGTTGTTTCTCACTTATGAAATTGTTATGCGGTCAAATTGATGTTTCACTTAACGAATCGTTACACAATCAAATCATTGTGTAACTTATCAAATCGTTGTTAGTGAAATCGATGTGGCACTTTGAATAGAAATCGATGTATATTGAATAAACATCGATTTAGCATTTTAGTGCACATCACACGGTAATAATGCCATAAATTTATATTTATTAGGAAAACATGATATTAAATATATTTAATAATATTTAATTAATCATAAATTATGTTATCACCAAAATATAAGGGTAAAATATAGAGGGTTCAACAATAGGTTGGGTTGCTATTGCATGAGAATAGTTGATGGGTTTCAGTTCCATCCCCATCCTAAATTTCCAGACTTGATTTTTATTGAGTCTTTTAGTTAGAGGATCAATTGTGTTGTCCTTGGTACCAACAAAATCCACAACTATCACTCCCATCACTCACTGATACACTACTTCCCTTATGGATTTTGTTAGAACTTTTGATCTTTGCTATTGTGGTCATGCTATCACAATGGACAGAAATCCTAGGCATTGGCTTACTCATTAAAGGAAGTTTTGTGAGAAGAACCCTAATCTATTTAGCCTCGATACCAGGGGTGTTCAAAGGACACAACTCAGGCTTAAAAGTAGACCGAGACAAGATGGTTTGTTTGGTCAACCTCCAGACGATTGAACCACCTCCTAGAGGAAAAACATACTTTATAACACCATTACTCTCTGAATTTTCAACTATCCAACTTGCATCACTATATGTTTCAAGGACAACAGGAAACCTCCCAAAATGTAAATTCAGGGTGATAGTACCCTTTAGATACCTGAACATCCTATCTAAGCCGTCCCAGTGAGTACGGTCAGGACAACTAGTGTGTCTACTAAGTCTAGTTACTGCATATGAAATATTAGATCTAGTATAGTTTGCAAGATACATCAAACTTCCTATAATATGAAAATATAGCGATTGAAACACGAGTACATCACTCTTATTCTTGTAGAAGACTTTAGAAGGATCATAAGGTGTGCAAACAACTTTGCAATCTTGATAGCCAAAATTTTCTAGAACTTTCTCAATATAATGAGATTAGGAAATTGCTATCCCTTCTGTTGATCTGATCAGTTTCAGTCCCACAATCACATTAGCTTCACCTATATCCTTCACTTTAAATCTACTGCTTAAGAATGACTTTGCCTCAATTATTATTCCCAAATCATTGCCAAATATTAAAATATCATCTACATATAAGCATATGACTACACAATCACCACCTTTTACTTTACAGTAGACACATTTATTAAACTCATTGACTTTAAAGCCAAATGACATGATGGTCACGCCAAATTTCTCAGGCCATTGCTTAGGGGCTTATTTTAATCCATATAAGGATTTGACAAGTCTACAAACTTTATGTTCACTACAAGGGTTTATAACCTGTTCAGTCTGATCCAAATAGATCTCTTCATCAAGATCGCCACTGAGAAAGGTGGTCTTAACATCCATTTGATGGATGGTTATATCATATATGGAGGCCAAGGTAATTAGCACCCTGATAGTAGTCATCCTAGTAATAGGGAAGTAGGTATCAAAGTAATATATCTCCTCCATTTGTTTGAACCCCTTAGCAACTAACCTGACTTTAAACTTGTCAACAATTCTACCAAGCTTAGTCTTCTTCCTAAAGAGTCATTTGCATCCAATGGTCTTAGAACCTAGTGGAGGATCAACTAACTCCCAAGTTTCATTAGCAATAATGGAATCCATCTTGCTCTTAATGACTTCTTTCCAATGCCTTGCCTTAGAAGAAGCCATGCCATCCTAGAAAGTGGGAGGATCACCCTCGATTTGGTAATCAATGAAATCACTTTCAAAATCTTTGGCAATCTTTTGTCTTTTACTCCTTCTGGGTTCTATTTCCTCTTCCTGATCACTAGAGTCAGATGTGAGCTAGATGCACTTGTCCCCACTTTTGTCATTCTTTCCATATGTTTTGCAATAGAATCAGATGTGGATGGCAGTCTGAGAAGAGGATGATTGAGATAAATCAGTCTTCATAGGAAACACGTCCTCAAAGAATGTAGCATCACGAAACTCAGCTATGATGTTAACATCTATGCTAGAAATCTCTAACTTAATTATAAGAAACATGTATGCATAGTTGTTTTTAGCATAGTCTAGAAAAGCTGTGTCAACTATTTCATTTCCTAGCTTCTTCCTCTTATGTTTAGGGATAAGTACTTTTGCAAGACAGCCCCACACTCTAAGGTATTTCAAGCTAGACTTCTTGTTTCTCCAAAATTCATATGGACTACTCTCCTTGTATTTTAGGGAAACATAATTCAGAATACAGCAAGCCATGTTCAATACTTCCCCCCACATATGTAGACACGCCATTTTTGACAACATATCGAGTAAATTTCATGTTATACCATAATGCCTCAAAGTGGCTCTCTTCAATTAACCATTTGAGTGATTTTCCCATTTTTTATGGATATTTCTAGAATTTGTAGGAATTTTTCTAGGGTTTTCGGGGGGTCCTCTGTGCACAGTTGATTTGCGACAAACATAGTGGTCACGGTTCAAGAATTTGATTCGCATCGGGTCAAACTGTCGTGTATTATCTTCCTATTCCGACCTGAACTATGTTTTATATTTGCGTTCATCAGAGTCGTCGCGCTTAAGAGTTCCCATATTTGATTTATGGTAATTTCTAAAATCATTTTTAGAAAGAGTTTGTTGCTAAATAGAATCGCATCCACTTAGTCCGTCGTGTTTCTGACCTTCCATTGTTTAAAGATCGATTCCCATCAAAAGATCAATTCTTTCAAATGTGCGACCATTCATGTCGTCGCGATTCAATGTTTCTATTTATTAATTTGGTAAGAATCCGATCAATATTGGAAGTGTTATAAATGCATCGGACTATGTCGTCGCGATTTTCATACCTGCTATAACCAATGTTTGGAAAGGCCACATTCGAAGTAAGGAATGCTTTTAAACGTGACGCTTTTGTCGGTCGCGATTCACCGTAATAGGCAACCACTGTGTTCGTCGCGATTTATAAATTTTACCCCTATAAAAGGACCTCCGAGGCCATTGTTTTTTTTTAAAAAGGTACATGTGTTGGCGAAGCCCTGCTGGGTTGGAGAGCTAGACTCCGAGCTTGAAGAAGAACTTCTTCCTCTCAAGCAAGCTTCAATAGTCTTCATCAATTGGAGTTGTGCTTCAAGCTTTCAAGTCATTGGAGCAAGGAGGAGGAGTCTTCATCTCTTCATCCACTACTGTGCCTGGGCTTGGCTTCATCATATTCTCTTTCTCTTCTTTTAATTCTTTTACTTCATCTCTTAATTCATTCATCTCACTTCACCATAGTCCATAGTCACACATCACATCATTTATTTCACTCCCGTATTCACTTTAGGGGTTTTACACCACCTCCACAAGGTGTGTTCAAGCCCATGCAAGCAAGTTCCTCATTTTTTTTTCATTGAATTTGATATTGCGCAACTTGGTCTAATCTGTTCATTTCACTTGTTGTTAATCTTTCTTGAAAGGTAACCAACAAAATAAAGTCTTCTTCATTGGCCGGCCAGTTGGAGAAGTAAGAGTCAACCCACACGTCACTCCCGTGATCTCAAGTGAAGGTAAGTAATCTCCGCCTTTCGCTCTCTCCTTCGGTACCCACGTGCACCTGGCGATCACACCTCCATCATAGTGCACACATGCACTCTCTTTTTTCTTCTTTATATCTTTTTTTTAGTTAATTCTTTGTGGTGTTTGAAAAAGCACGTTCACAAATTGGCGATCACGGTGGGACTATTTTCATTTTAGTTTTGGTTACCACTCATTCGGCACCCACATGTGCCCCTCCCTTTGACACCCACATGTGTCACTCCCTTCGTACCCCACGTGGAACAATTCCCCCTCCCCTCGCACCCCACGCGGTACTCCTTTGAAACTCCCGTAATTACCAAGTTGTGTTTGTGTTTTTTTTCGTCCCATAAAGTTTAATCATCATACTGCTCCCCCCCTTTTTATTTACTTTCACCTGAAGAAAGCATCATCATTTGACTCTTATTTCTATAATTGGTTGGCCACATAACATGCTTGTATGATTTATTGCTTTGATTTAAACCTTCGGTTGCTTTTGAAAATGCGACGTGTTCAGACGTCACCTTTTTGCCTTTTCTGCCATGGCTTGACCTGTCGCAATTTTGTGACAGACGCACAGGAGGGAGTTGTCTCAGCTCTTACAACTTCTGTGAGCTGTCAGATCCGTGACCGACTAAACGGTCGTGATTCAGAGTGAAGCGTGACGACTGAACTTGTCGCTTTTCTGTCTGTTCACGGAACGACAGTTCTTCTATCATTCTGCATTGTTACTTGCATCTATAGGGCATACTCAGCCGAGGGACCTCCTTCCCTCTATATCCTAAGATCCAAACACCTCTCTCGGTGAGGACGATCTCTCCATTGGACATTCCGTCTCATTGGACTAGAAAATCCTCATCGGGACCTCTGTAAGTGTCCGTACCCCATGGATTCCCTCACGATGGACCGAGCAGGTTGTACCATCCTGGAGACTCATTTAGAATATCCCATATTGTGATGGAGAGTGCTTAGTGAACTCAGAGTTCTCTTCATACCCATCTAGGTTCCTACCTATATTGGAGTGAAACTATTGCAATAAAATCCACGTTGAATCATATTGAAACAATCAAATTGGACGTAAGCATCCCTCAAGTGCTTGATTAAAAGCTATTAACTTCTTCTCTCAAACTTGTTTGAGCAGTTGGGTGTTAGCAAACTTTGTATGCTTAATATCAAGTTGCTACGTTCAGGCAAATCAATTGGAAAGGCTGAAATATGAGGATATGGGTTATCAAGATGAGGTATATGATGAGACTTATGATTCTAATCAACAATTTGCACAACTCCCTAATGAACCATATGTTGATCAATCCAACCCGCAAGTCCATGCGGTGGATTCAAATTAGTGAGTCTCCCCATCACTCCCCGAGGCATGTTACTGGAAATACCTTTGCCTCCATTGATCTGTCCCAACTAGTGGACCTCCTCCATAATCTTCAACTCTCTCAACTCAGGGAGGTTCAAACTACCTTGAAGAGGAAATCCATCCCTGAACCTATTCAATCTCTCCACCCCAACACGAGAGCCCTCCATTTTGAAACCACTTGTGACCCGATGGTCCGAGCATCTCCTGCTCCCTTGCAGGCTAATTATATCATACACACCCGCCCCCACAACCCTGTTGGGAGCCCTTCCCTTGTTCGGTCAAGCCCCTCCGCGGAAAGGCCCACTTACCTTCCCTAGGCTCCGACCCATCCTTCTGCACCCACCAGCGCCCCTCCCCGTCACCACTCCATTCAAGTGAGTGCACTGCAACCTCATTCTTTCGGGGTGCCTCACAAACAACCTTCCGATCAACTCACCCAAGCACTCTTGGTGAAGGTGAGTAGATTGGAACATGATCTGAAAAGGGTATCCACACCCAAAGACTCCCTCAAACTGGATCTCCATTCTATCCCAGTCTTCCACCTCCCCCCTTTCGAGCTGCCTATCTATCGCTGCTACAACAGCACTGGCAACCCCTTCGTCCATATCAAAGAGTTCATGTACGAATCTTCTTTATGGAAAAATGATAACCGAGTTCTTGCATTCCTCTTTAGAAAATCTCTAGATGGTCCTGCCCTGGAGTGGTTTTATTCTTTGGAGCCAGTTGATGCTGAGGATTTCGAGGCTGTACAAAGAAAATTTCTGCAAAGGGACAGAGACCGGGTTGGTCCTTCCTTGTCCATCACTGATCTCATGGTTGAAAAGATGAAGGTGGATGAGGACTTTCCCCAATACCCTCCATTGCTGGATACTCTCCCCGATATATTCAATGCTCTGATGGCTGCCAATGCACTCACTTTACCAAGGGAACAACTACAATGGCCTCCCAATGTTGACACCTCTCTCTACTGTGCATTTCACCGGGGACCAGGCCACACATTAGAGGCTTGCTTTTATTTCAAGGACTATATTTATGATTTGAATGACAATGGAAGAATTGACTGGGAGGAAATGAGGAAGTACATAACGGAGATGAAGGCAAGGAGGCCACCCAGGCAGAATAGTTAGCAGCAGCAGCCCCAGCAACAACAACATCCCCAACAACCTGCACAACAGCCCCAAGCTCCTATGCAACAACCTAATATGGGGATCGTGCAGAACCCACTCCAGGAGCACCCGACTCCGAATCAACAAGTCAACACCCTCAGTTCGTCTCCCCATGAAGAAAGAAGGCATGGCAGGCATATGGAAGCACCCTCTACCACTGCCCCACAATCTACTTTTACTTTACCTCCCTTTATCTGCACACCCACACCTTCCAACCCACTCCCATCTTTCCTCCGCATCCCTACAACCATCACACAACGGCCATCACCATCAAACCAACCGCTCATCCGCCACCACCCATAACCTCCACCTCACAACACCCTAATCCACAAGCTCCATTTCTACGCAACCCAACCACCATACAACCACAACCCAACCGCACACTCATACGCCAACCTTCTACCACCACCATCTCACAACCATCTCCCTCTAACCCCTCTCTTCTCCGCACACCACCAACCACACCCATTATCACCACTAACCCCCAAGCTCCCTTCTTACGTACCACCACCCCTACACCAAATCCTATACCATCCACTTTCTCCATACCACCCTCTAATGCAGTGAAATCCAACTACCTCACCAAATATTCAACACTGCACACTCCACCATCCATCCAACTTCCGATGTGCCAGCCAAACCCTTGGTCCATGAAATACATGCAGTGGGAGATGAGACTGAGGAAACATTGGTGCTCCGGAGTGAGCGTATATTCAATAGAATTTTCCCTCAGCAGCAGGATCAGGCACCCCAGCAGCAACAACAAGATGAAGCCCCAGTAGAAGAGTCCATCCCGAGGACTCAGTATGATTTTCTCAAACATCTTGACAAAATGCCGACCAGAATTTCTATTCTAGAATTGATCAAAAGGTCACCGGCACATCAGGAAGCCCTCATGTAGTATCTTCAGAAGGTGATGGTGAATGTCTTGACCCCCACGAGTCAGAATCCGGCCGTAGAGTACCACGAACATGAGCTAGCACCTATGGAATCTTAGCGATATGATCTATGCTTAACTGTCAAAGTCAACGGAACCCGCGTGTCCCAATGCTTAGTGGACATTGGAGCCTCCATCAATGTCATGTCATTAGACACGTTAAACTTGTGTGGGGTCACATTACAGTCAATTCGGCCCTCCTCTATCACTGTCACCGCCTACGACAACATTAGTAGGCCTCCGAAAGGAGTGGTCACACTGAAGGTGGGGTTGGGTCCTTCCATCACTAAAATAGATTTCCATATTCTGAACATGGACCCGAGCTTCCGAATGATACTGGGTAGGCCATTTATTCAAGCACTTGGTGCTGTCACCTCTACTATCCACCAATGCCTCAAATTTCCATACAAGGGACAGGTCATCAAAGTCACAAGCAAGCCAATGATGTTAGAAGTGGACTCTATGACTGATAATTCTGTCCCTTCAATATGGCCAAGCAATCAGCTGCTCATGTGGGTACTAGACATGTACGACATACACCAAAGCCCAGTACATTCAACTCCTACTACACAGAAAAGGAGCAAGATCATGACTGAAAAGGGATGGCAGATCATGTTGAAAATGGGGTACCAGCCGGGCAAAGGGCTGGGTGCATATCTGCAGGGCAAGACCAGGGCAGTGCAAGATAGGAAAACAAGACCCAGGGAAAGACTGGGGTATAAGCCAGGCAAAGAGGACTATGAACAGAGGGCAGTGTCAGCAAAACCATGGACCACCATGATGTCAACTATGAAGAATGACAGGCAGCCGCTTACATGGTCTCTCTACCACCACTTCAAGAAAGGGCCGCTGCAGCCAGGGGATGAACAACACACTTCAGTGATCACATCCGAGCTTTCATATCAAGACGTGCATGCTCGTCAGTTTGCATGCCATATCGCCCCCTTGGCTACATATAAATCTTTAGAAAATCTCAGGCCCTAGAAACAAAGGAAAATGGGTGATCCTGAATGTGAATGGTACTATTGGTTTGACATGAACGACATTGCTATTTCCCTAAGTCGACTCTTTATGCCAACGGACACCGAGTGGCCGCCACTAATTCATGACCTTCTAGAGAAGCCCACAACAATCACTGACAAGAGGCAGCTGCTGAATGACTGGACAAATGAGGGGGAGTCAGACATCCCCTACGAAGAAGGCTTCACGATAGATAGGCTCTGGGTGGGCCTCTTCTCCTTGGGCATCGCACCCACCTTGCTTCATGCCACCATGTGGCCTCTTTTCCTCTCTCTCAGCATCCCTCGAGCACCAACGCCCCACTTCACAATCTCCCTTCACTCCTCTGAGCAGACGCTCATTCTCCAATTCCCTCTTCCCAAAGATCTCCCTCCAACTGAGCACACGCTCATCTCCCAACTCTATAAGCTTGCAATCTCACCTCGTTCCCTTTTCATGATCAATAAAAAGCATAAAAATTTGAATAACACTGAAAAAAGCCATTTTCCAAATGGCAGATTCAATCATCTCCATCGAGGAGACTTCCTACCTCTCTTCCGAGTGCGCCCCAACCTATGGGCCACTCCTCCCCGGTCCAATGACCGATCTCCTCTTTCCCTCCACGTAGGGGCTCCTATCTCCCTCCACGTAGGGATTTCCTTTTACTGGTTTCACTCCTTCCCCACCTTCCCCCATGCAGGGATTTTCTTTTACTACTTTTCTTCTTCCTTCACCCCCTTCTGGAGATTCTAGTAGTTATAGCACGAGTTTAGGACATGATAGTGTTGATCTGGGGGTAGTACTGAAGAAGAAGTCCAAGGGTGAGGGTTTCCCACCGTTTTTTAGCTGATCTAGCCCGTAGGTGCAAGGCATGTCTAGCAACTCCAGAATTTATTAAAGAGCCCTTGCTGCTGTCAGATTTGGAATGTGAGGAGTAATTGTGCTTTATTGATGATGGTTCGGAGTCTACGAGATCATGGATGACAATGACCCATTTGAAGAAGGGGATGAAGAGTTCGAGGACGAGGCTGACGCGTTCGCAAGTTGAATTAGAAGATTCGACAAACCATCAGTTGCAGTAGAAGAAACAACCAAGGAAGTTAATTTTGGAACCAAGGAAAACCCTAGGACCGTCCTCATAAGCAGTAATTTATCATCATTTGAAGAGGAGATAATTATCGAGGTTCTCAGAAAATACAAGGACACGTTCACTGGAGCTACGAGGATATGCCAGGACTGGACTCTGTGCTTGTTGAACATCACCTTACCCTTAAGCCAGGGTCCGTTGCCATAAAGCAACTGTTAAGACGTTTCCACCCTCAAATGGCTTTGAAAATGAAAGATGAGGTCGACAAGCTCTACAAAGCCAAGTTTATTAGAGTCATTCTTTATCCTAATTGGGTGGCAAACATTGTCCCAGTCATAAAAAAGGACAGAAGAGTCAGAATCTGCATTGACTTCCGGGACCTTAACTGCGCATGCCCTAAAGATGATTTCCCCTTGCCTCACATTGATGTTCTTATTGATAATACGACTGGGTACGAAACCTTCTCCTTTATGGATGGCTTCTCAGGGTACAATCAGATCAAGCTAGCTGAGGAGGATCAAGAGAAGATGTCGTTCACTACACCTTGTGGCACATATTGCTATGTGGTCATGCCATTTGGACTTAAAAATGCTGGAGCTACTTACTAAAGAGCGATGATGGCCATCTATCATGACATGATTCACATCTATATTGAGGTGTATGTGGATGACTTGGTGGTGAAGTCTAGAACATTGGCTGAGCATCCTGGGGTTCTAACTAAGGTTTTGCAAAGATCAAGAGAGTTTTAACTGAAAATGAACCCCAAGAAGTGTGTGTTTGGTGTGTCATCGGGTAAACTCCTAGGGTTCATCGTAAGCAAGAGGGGTATCAAGATCGATCCCAATAAGGCGAAGGCAATAAGTGAGATGCCACCTCTAAAGAATTTGAAGGAAGTTCGAGGACTAATCGGGAACTTGCAATTTATTCGCCGGTTTGTCTCCCAACATTCACAGAGGTGTAGACCCTTCTACGACCTCACTAAGTTGGGAGTCAAATTCCATTGTGATGAGAAGTGTTAGGCTGCCTTTGACGGATTAAAGGAGTATCTAGCTAATCCTCCTGTCTTGAGGCCACCGACTCTAGGCAAACCATTAATTCTCTGTGTATCTGTCCTGGAAGACTTTGTAGGAGCTATCCTTGCGCAAGTGGATGAAGAAGGTAAAGAGAGATTAGCTTACTACTTGTCTAAGCTTCTCAACCCCTGTGTGTGAGACCCTTGAATTTTATTTACATTGTGTTTGTTTAACTTTGTGCATCATATAAGTATTTAGTTACTCATGTGCGTATGCATGTATATATGTATGTACGTGTATATATTTATTTCTGTGAATATAAGTACTTAGTTAATTCTGTACATATTGTACTTATTTAAATCCTATGCATATTGTATTTAGATAATGTTGTGCATATAGTATCTAATTATTTATTCTATGCATATTGTATGTAATTATGCTGTGTACATATATATATATATATATTCTGTGCATATGATATCTATCTACTTTCTGCACACATTAAATTGTTTATGATGTATTGGTATAATGTTTTGATGTATTTCTGTGTTCTGGCCGAAATGCCAATTGACGTCAACAAACATTGGCGTTAATTGCATGTTGGACAGCAGCATGTGTGCCGTTGACTGCATGGCCAGGAGAGGTTGACGTCCAGATCGATGGACGTTGACTCCTGTTAGCGGCAGCAAGATGGACGTCTATTTCCCAGTTTTGCTGCGATTTCAGATCTAGAAACGACTGCATTTTCCCCGGTTCTTGTTTAGGAAACCTGTCCCTAACGGTGGAGGACTTAACCCTAAGCGCAACCCAATCCATTTACCTATAAAACCTAGTGTTTTCAGCCGAGTTAGGTCTTTTTGGCTTTTGGAGAAACTAGGGTTTTCTGTGGGAAAACCAGACCTTTGGCGAGCTGGAGCCAGCGATTGGAGGGGTTTTCTGGCAACCTGCACCGACTGAAAGATACATCAAGCATTGAGGAAGCATCCCCAACTCCGAGGATTGATCTACATCAGTAGAAGGACCAGATCTGGCAAGAGTTTGTGCACCTTCTTGGCTTGGCCAAGGAGGGTTTCACTGACGAATTTATGCCTTTATAGATTTATTTTCAGGCAAGTGATCTAGGGATTTCATCCCTACTCATGTCCCTTAGGTCTAGGCAATTTTTTGGATTTTTATGCGAGTCATGGAACCCCCAATTCTTCTGTGTTTGTGCGCTATATCTGCACTTTTGCAGACAAAAGGTTGGCGGCCACTTGTGTGCCGCCAAGTTCTTGTGTTAGCGGCAACATCATGTGCCATTAACCTTTGTTGGCGGCAACCCCTGTGCCGCCAAGTTCTTCAGGTTTTACAGAATGGCTGATTTGATCTCTGTGGTATGTTTGTCGGATTTCTGAGTATAAGTGCATGCTGTAAAATTTATATGTGGTCAAGCACAGCCAGTAGGTCATCTCATGAGTTTATGCCGAATTTCTGTAAATAGTTTCATTTGTTAAAATTGCTGAAATTGGATAACAAGCATGAATTGACCATGATAAATTCTGAATAATTAGATCTGTTGTATATTAGGGTTTCATAAATTTTCCATGATCATAGGATGACTGTTTTTAGGTTTTTGAACTGTTAGGCACGATTGTTTTATTGTGAATCATGTTTAATGAATTTCTTGTTAATATGCATGAGATTTGTTTTAAATTGTGAAAATTAATCTACCGTTCTGAAAAATATGAAAAGTTGGGTATGTGATATAAAACCTGTGTACAGCCTGTGGTAAAAATTTTGTTCTATTTTGATAACAGTAGGCACTGTTGTTAATTTAATAAGTCATATGACCATGGTAAATATGTTTAAGTAATCATGTGTAATTATGTGATTAGCAGTATGATTAGAATGTTGTTATGAGTTAATTATCACTGTGAATAGAAGCATCATGTACTGTAAACTGAACCATGTGCAATTATGTTAAAGTGCATGTAAATGAGTTAAAATGTGTGTGTAAATGAATGAAACATGTGATAATGTGTAAAATTTGGCCAATATTGACACTGCTACCATAGAGGTCTGAGAGCCGTACTGTAGTAAAGTCCCTATGGGAAGGCTCAATGTATATGTGTTATCCTAAGGGCATTAGGATGAAATCCTGGAGGTGGACAAGTACCACTGGTTAGGGTGGAGAGGGCTTCTCCCGGTTTTGCGCAGTTACCTAGATTCGTCACTACATTGCCTAGGTGGCGGATATGTGTTATGTGTTATGTGCTATGTGTTATGTGTGTTCCTCTAGATGGTAGTTAAGACTATGTGTCATGGCAAATTAAGTGTAAAAAGTGTAAAATGTGAATAGTGTGTAAAGTGACATGTGAATGTGGCATGTGGTAAGTGCAAGTAATGTGACATGTGAATGTGCAAGTGAAAACTATGTGAAATCATGTGTAAGTGAAGGTGAATGTGAATGAGAGAGTAAATGCATATATTCATGTTATACAAGTGTAACTTATGTTAATTGTGATCTCATGTTTAGTATCATGTTCTATAGTTTAATCTAATCCGTGTGTTAGTGTCATGTGAATATGAAAATTTTACATTAAAACAGCAAGCTAAAAGTGCGAAAAAGTGTTATAATTGCATGAGAAATTGATTAGATATCATGCTAGGATTGTTAATTACCTTGTACATAACTTCATATTCTAAATTGGTAAAATTGTGCAATGTTATGATTAGTGCTTGAATCATGAATCATGTGATATGTTATGTGTAGAAAACATGTGTGGGTGTATGTTTATTATCCATGATTTAGAATGAGCATGTGTTAGTTTAAAGTATGTATAGGTTGTCATGTATAATTGTTTAAGTATCATAAAGCATATGCCATGCATTTCTTTTACTGTTTAAATGATAGTATGCGTTACCTCGTGGTTTAATAGTTCAGCATGTGTATGGGATATGTGTAAGAATGTTATCTTTAGATTGCTTGCTGGGTCTTTTTAGAAGACTCATCCTTGTTTCGGCGTACATGTGAGACAGGTATCCCCGTACTTGAGGAGAGCGTAGCGAAGAGCGACTCCGAGCGCGATGAGTAGCTACTTGAGGAAGATTTCTTCGTAGTTATATTTTATTTCCATAGTACGTAAAAGATGATATTCATATGGACAATGTCATAATGTATTTCGTTGGAAATGTAATAATGTGGACTTTGTTATTTCCAATTACTATATAGACTGTGGAATGATGTGATGATGATGGAATAAGATGAGTTATTTCTTTTATTTCCGCTGTACTCATTTGTTATTCATGTACATATCAGCCTATCGTTTAGTGTTGGGTAAATATCCCATTGGAATGACGCCCTTTGTATCGACGTGGATTGGTATAATCGTACCGGTATGAAGAGGGTCGTTACACTGTGAGCAGAGGTACGCATCCATGGAGAAAACATGTGTTGCTCTGGGTAGTCTAGAAATTGAAGCACTATTTCCTTGCTCATGAAGTCCACCCTATAGCTCGCATGAAACCTATCAAGTTTCTCTTAGAAAAATCTAACCTTGCTGATAGGCTAGCATGATGGCAAAGCTTCCTCTCTCAGTTTGACATCACTTACATCCAATAGAAATCAATCAAAGGCTATGCCATAGTAGAGCATCTCTGTCACGCCCCTCCAATTTAGCAGCGGAATAAATCGGAGGGAAACGTAAGCAACGAGTATGGTAATGTAAATTGCGCATACAGACGCAAACATCAGAGCATCTAATGAATAATAATTGGAATAAACTCTTCATTTCATTGAAATTCCACTAAGGCTATTACAACCACTAATTCGGAGCTAATAGATAGGGCTCAATGACATTATTACATTAGAAAGTAATCTAAAGTAATAACTATTAGACTCCATAGTGCTAGGGCAACTTCATGAACTGACTCCAGGTCGCTCATCACTCTGGTCCTGTCCCATTGGTGTGTGTAACGTCATTGTCCGACTTACCTGAGACACAATAACAAATAACAAAGGGTGAGCGATAACGCCTAGTAGGACTTAAATCTCAATAGTCAAGCAGGCTTTAAATGATTAATACTTTAAATGGAAGAGTAACTAATGATAGAGAGAGTCATGTAAAGTCGAGAAAGTAATAGCACAAGTAACATGGTTCGAATAGTAGATGAATCAAGTATAGCACGATGATTAAAGTCAAGTCACGATAGAAACGATAACAACATTAGCAAGTAACATCATTGTCAAGAAATAGCAAGCGACATGTATAGCAAGGAAAGAGATATTAGATGGTCGCGTAAAGAGTAAATTGCACTTTGATTGATTTTCATCAATCGAAATAGTATAGCACTTTTGATTAACTTTCGTCAGTCGAAATAGTAATGGCACTTTGGTTATCCGTAGATAGTCGAGAGAGAATATAGCACTTTGAATACGACTAAGTCGGGATAGAACGCAATAACTCAAGATAGCAAGTATCAAGTAGAGCAAGAAGAGAGTACGACAATAGTCGCTCAATAACATGACAATAGCAGTTCAATAACAGTCAGTAACAGTACAGTAATAGTGCAGTACGTCTGAACTAACAGTAACAGTCAGATGTCTAGCTAATTCAGAACAATTAGTCAGGACCAGTGCAAATGCAGACACCGTCAATAGCCCCTGCAGCTATTTTCAGGTGGCTCTCTGCCCCCAGGACTAGATTGGAGCCCCTCGAACACTCTCTGTGCCCTCAGCAGTATGCATTCAAGTCAGTAGAGTCACAAGACCCATTTTAGCGCTAGACAGTCATGAGTAGTACAAAACAGTAGGAGCCACACAGCTCAAAGGGTACCAAGAGAGTACTAGATGAATAGACGAGAGAGACGAGATAGTAGAGTGAACGTGAATAGATGAGCGAGTAGAGTATAGATGAGATCTTATGGTCATTGCACATGAAACGTCGAGTAACGAGCGATAGTAACAGTTGCACAACACACGCGTACGGTGTTGGCAGTCAGGTGGAACTCACTACCCTTCCACTGGCCATGTTACGCACAGGTCCAGAGGTCCGGCGTGATTCAAGATAAGAGAAAGAGCAACTAAGGCCGTTTGGATCTTTTTGATCCCTAAAGGGTATCATAGGTATTAGGGTACAACCAGCTCATCGACCATGTGGGAATCCATGGACAGAGGAGTCTTACAGAGGCCTTGAACAAAGACTCACTAGTCCGGCAGAAGGAGTATCCGACGGAGAGTTCGTCCAAGTCAAGCGAGAGTGTGTATATAGAAACAAGTGCCCGGCATTCTAGAGGAATTCTAGAACAGTGAAGTGTCGGTATCGGTATTCCCAAACAACGCGAGAAACGAAGACAAGTCCATTAAAAATAGGGCAATTAAATATATAATTAAAATCAATTACTAGATGTACTATGTGACAATGTTCATGCCAAGTTAAGCCATATTGGATGGTTCAAAGTGAGTGCAAGTGTAGAGAATCATGGAGATGAAATAATCACGTGAATGACTTTTTAATTTAACTAATTACATGTCCATGATTAACAATATTATTTACTGAGTTTAAGACAGTTAACAGGGTAAAGGGTTACTGTAGAAAGTAGATCTTGCAGAGATAGGGGGTTTCATGCAAAAAGCCCAGATCGCGACATACCCATATGAGGGTCGCGATGGGGTCAAAGTGGAACGCGACATGGCCTTGTACAGATCGCGACGGGCTTGTCAGTTCATGCAGGCAGATCGTGACGACCGACCCTGTCGCGATAAAATCGCAACAGAAGGTGCTGTCGCGACGTCCCTGAGACCGCGACCTATCGGGCCGTCGCGTTCTCAGGTACTGTACCCGAGTTCGAGCGGGAAGAGGACAGAGCATGGGTTTGTGGGCCAAATTGCCTTATTTTGACACTAGGTGCTTAAAAAATTTAGAACAAATTGTACAATGTATGAAAATCGCAAAACCAATTCTAAACCGATCTGGACATGTAAGAGTACTTCCAGTAAATCAGAATTTTAAAACAGTCATGGTTTCGACAGGCTTTAATCAAGTCAAACATAAAGAATAGAAGACTGTGTACAGTTGGGATGCAAGAATTAATTCGCAAGATAGGGTGGATGAAAATTAGGGCTTTCAGAGGCAAAATAAGCCTAACAATCATCAGTATCTCCAGTAAAATTCTTGTGGTATGGAGTTGAGTATACATGGAGATCAAGAATTAAAAAGTGGGTTCGGGGTCATGGTGTTTACAGAACTTCAAAAATTAAGAACAAAAGATTTGCTCGATGGAAAAGTATGAGACAAGAGGGCTTTGAATCTTGAGGTTTAGATCAACCTACAGACGAAATTGATTTAGTTTTGCTCGTGAGAATGCCTACCTTTGACTCCTTTTCTCTTCTAGGGCTAGAACTTGAAGAACGAGAGAGAGAGCTTGAGAGAGTCTTCTCCCCACAAGATCTCATGCTCCTTGGCCTCTCCTCCTAGTCCAGCAACCCTTGGCAACGAGCTAGGGCCGGCCATGGGGGATTTACGAGAGTATTTATGCTTGTTGGGCTGTTATTTCCTAATAGGAATCTAACCCCCATTAAATTCCGAATTTCCTATTTCTTAACCTCCTTCCAAGCTTTCCATTTTCTATTTGGGTTAGGATGGGAGTTAAATTGTGGCCAACCTATTAGGTTAGGTTTATGAATCCAATTCCATCTCAAACTACTATTTTAATGCTTTAATACCCCTTTTCTATTTAGGTAATATTTAAGTTACGAATTTAGGATATTTTCCTATTATTCTTCTTTTAAAAATCCTTATTTTGGCCCAATAAATTCTAGAGGGTCCATTTAACAAAACCCATTATTTATTGAATTTATCTTATGGGATTTCCCTTTTTAATTAGGGAATAATATAGTTACGAATTTTTGTTGCATTTCTTTACTTGAATTTATTCATGGGCCATGAGAGGTCCATTGGTCCAATTTCGATAGTGGGTAATCATTTCATGATGTTGGAAGTCTCTCTGACATATTCGTTTAATTTATGGGTGTGTTATCTTTTCTTGTTAACGGTTTTCCGACTTAGTTCCCTAATTTGGATAATTAGTCACGTTGTGACATACGCTTGGCCAATCGGATTTTTCGTTGCTTGAATTTCTTAGTAGAACACTTAGGAATAATGTCTAGGGTTGATTTATAATTTTTAAAGAATTTTCCGATATATTCTTGCACATATGATAGTGGTACGTATGTTTCTATTATTTCGATTTAAAGAAATTATTATTTTGAATTTTTAAGTATTAAATTTTTCCAGGTTGCTACATCCTCCCCCACTTAAAAAGAATTTGGTCCCCAAATTCATTTGATATGATACGACTACCAATTTATTCTAAATATTTCAATCCATCATCTCCCCCACTTAGGGCTTTGCTATCGTGAAAATAATATGAAATCAAACTAAGGGTTTAGTGATGGTATCTTGTCCACTCTTCTTGGCATGATTTATATCCACAAGGGCTTGTAATCATCCTTGGAGTGGGGTTTGGTTCTTCTTTGTTGGACAATCGATGACTCGATGTTGTTGACTTCCACATCGCAAGCATCTGCCCAATCTCTTCCAACAGTTATCAACCTGATGCCCTGGCTTTTCACAAAATTCACAGACTTCCTTCCGCTTCACTTCCCATTTTATTCTCTTGCTATCTATTGTATTTCTTCCTTTATTATCATTGGAATGAGTAGCGTTCCCTTATCAACACCTTCTTATTATGGATCTTTTCAAGAAGTTCCATGGTGTCCTCTACTAATTGAGCTCTCAATACCATGACTGAATATACTTTAATGTCCACTGGAGCCAACTTTTCCCAGAACATAGGTCTCAACCCTTCTAAAAATCTCTTTGCCTTCATCTTTTCCGTACTCACCAAATGTGGTGCATACTGTGCTAGTCTTTCAAATTGCGCTTCATATTCTGCAATAGACATCATTTGTTGTTTTAAATTGGCGAATTCATTTGCCTTCTTCTCACGAATCCTCTCGGAAAAATATTTGGTGTTGAAGAGTTCTAAAAATGTATCCCACTCTATGTCAATGTTGGGTAATTGTCGACTGGTAGCTTCCCACCAAGCTCTAGCATCGCGGTCCAACTGGAAGGTTTCCAGAAGGACTTTCTCTTGCTCTAAACATTGCATAACTCTAAAGATTCATTCCATCACCTTCACCCAATTTTCAGCTTCATCGGGATCCGGAGTTCCATTAAACCTAGGGGGATTTATTCGTTGAAAGTTCCCATATAAGTCTCCTGCCCCATTTCTTGATCCTGCTTGAATCACATTGTTAAGGGCTTGAGTTAACCCCTGTACGGTCTATTGTAATTCGTGCATTTGTGCATGCTCGCCAGCCATCTCCTCTAGTTCCTGCGAGCAAGAATACTTATTAATATCTTCTTAAACTTAGGGTGCTTATACATATAGTTAAGCTCCTAGCATAACCCAAAGCTTTACCCAATCTCTCACATAGGTATGGTGGTTGACTTAGACACGGTGAACATCCCTAGACCTAAAATATCTTAATAAGGACATCCTAGGCTCTGATACCAACTGTCACGCCCCTCCAATTTAACAACGGAATAAATCGGAGGAAAACGTGAGCAACGAGTATGGTAACGTAAATTGCGCATATAGACGCAAACATCAGAGCATCTAATGAATAATAATTGGAATAAACTCTTCATTTCATTTAAATTCCACTAAGACTATTACAACCACTAATTTGGAGCCAATACATAGGGCTCAATGACATCATTACATTAGAAAGTAATCTAAAGTAATAACTATTAGACTCCATAGTACTAGGGCAACTTCATGAACTGACTCTAGGTCGCTCATCACTCTGGTCCTGTCCCATTGGTGTGTGTAACGTCATTGTCCGACTTACCTGAGACACAATAACAAATAACAAAGGGTGAGCGATAACGCCCAGTAGGACTTAAATCTCAATAGTCAAGCAGGCTTTAAATGATTAATGCTTTAAATGGCAGAGTAACTAATGATAGAGAGAGTCATGTAAAGTCGAGAAAGTAATATCACAAGTAACATGGTTCGAATAGCAGATGAATCAAGTATAGCACGATGATTAAAGTCAAGTCACGATAGAAACGATAACAACATTAGTAAGTAACATCATTTTCAAGAAATAGCAAGCGACATGTATAGCAAGGAAAGATATATTAGATGGTCGTGTAAAGAGTAAATTGCACTTTGATTGATTTTCATCAATCGAAATAGTATAGCACTTTTGATTAACTTTCGTCAGTCGAAATAGTAATGGCACTTTGGTTATCCGTAGATAGCCGAGAGAGAATAAAGCACTTTGAATGCGACTAAGTCAGGATAGAACACAATAACTCAAGATAGCAAGTATCAAGTAGAGCATGAAGAGAGTACGACAGTAGTCGCTCAATAACATGACAATAGCAGTTCAATAACAGTCAGTGGCAGTACAGTAACAGTGCAGTACGTCTGAACTAACAGACTAACAGTAACAGTGTAACAGTCATATGTCTAGCTAATTCAGAATAGTCAGTAAGGACCGGTGCAAATGCAGACATCGTCAATAGCCCCTGCAGCTATTTTCAGGTGGCTCTCTGCCCCCAGGACTAGATTGGAGCCCCTCTGACACTCTCTGTGCCCTCAGCAGTATGCATTCAAGTCAGTAGAGTCACAAGACCCATTTTAGCGCTAGACAGTCATGAGCAGTACAAAACAGTAGGAGCCACACAACTCAAAGGATACCAAGAGAGTACTAGATGAATAGACGAGAGAGACGAGATAGTAGAGTGAACGTGAATAGATGAGCGAGTAGAGTATAGATGAGATCTTATGGTCATTGCACATGAAACGTCGAGTAACGAGCGATAGTAACAGTTGCACAACACACGCGTACGGTGTTGGCAGTCAAGTGGAACTCACTACCCTTCCACTGGCCATATTACACACAGGTTCAGAGGTCCAACATGATTCAAGATAAGAGCGAGAGCAACTAAGGCCGTTTGGATCTTGCTGATCCCTAAAGGGTATCATAGGTATTAGGGTACAACTAGCTCGTCGACCATGTGGGAATCCATGGACAGAGGAGTCTTACAGAGGCCTTGAACAAAGACTCACTAGTCCGGCAGAAGGAGTATCTGACGAAGAGTTCATCCAAGTCAAGCGAGAGTGTGTATATAGAAACAAGTGCCCGACGTTCTAGAGGAATTCAAGAACAGTGGAGCGTCGGTATCAGTATTCCCAAACAACGCGAGAAACGAAGACAAGTCCATTAAAAATAGGGCAATTAAATATATAATTGAAATCAATTGCTATATGTACTATGTGACAATTTTCATGCCAAGTTAAGCCATATTGGATGGTTCAAAGTGAGTGCAAGTGTAGAGAATCATGGAGATGAAATAATCACATGGATGACTTTTTAATTTAACTAATTACATGTCCATGATTAACAATTTTATTTACTGAGTTTAAGATAGTTAACATGGTAAAGGGTTACTGTAGAAAGTAGATCTTGCAGAGATAGGGGGTTTCATGCAAAAAGCCCAGATCGCGACATACCCATATGAGGGTCGCGACATGGCCTTGTACAAATCGCGATGGGCTTGTAAGTTCAGGCAGGCAGATCGTGACGACCGACCCTGTCGTGATAGATTGCGACGGAAGGTGTTGTCGCGATGTCCCTTAAAACGCGACCTATCGGCCATTGCGTTCTCAGGTACTGTACCCGTGTTCGAGCGGGAAGAGGACAGAGTATGGGTTTGCGGGTCAAATTGCCTTGTTTTAACACAGGGTGCTTCAAAAATTTAGAACAAATTATACAATTTATGAAAAATCATGAAAGTAGTTCTAAACCGATCTAGACATGTAAGAGTACTTCCAGTAAATCAGAATTTGAAAACAATCATGGTTTTGACAGGCTTTAATCAAGTCAAACATGAAGAATAGAAGACTGTGTACAGTTGGGATGCAAGAATTAATTCGCAAGATAGGGTGGATGAAAATTAGGGCTTTTGGGGGCAAAAGAAGCCTAATAATCATCAGTATCTCCAGTAAAATTCTCGTGGTATGGGGTTGAGTATACATGGATATCAAAAATTAAAAAGAGGGTTTGGGGTCATGGTGTTTATAGAACTTCAAAAATTAAGAACAAAAGATTTGCTCAATGGAAAAATATGAGACAAGAGGGCTTTGAATCCTGAGGTTTAGATCAACCTACAGACGAAATTGATTTAGTTTTGCTTGTGAGAATGCCTACCTTTGACTCCTTTTCTCTTCTAGGGCTAGAACTTGAAGAACGAGAGAGAGAGCTTGAGAGAGTCTTCTCCCCATGAGATATCCTCCTCCTTGGCCTCTCCTTCTGATCCAGAAACCCTTGGCAACGAGCTAGGGCCGGCCATGGGGGATTTAGGAGAGTATTTATACTTGTTGGGTTGTTATTTCCTAATAGGACTCTAACCCCCATTAAATTCCGAATTTCCTATTTCTTAATCTCTTTCCAAGCTTTCCACTTCCTATTTGAGTTAGGATGGGAGTTAAATTCGTGGCCAACCTATTAGGGTAGGTTTAGAGAATCCAATTCCATCTCAAACTACTTATTTTAATGCTTTAATACCCCTTTTCTATTTAGGTAATATTTAAGTTACGAATTTATGATATTTTCCTATTATTCTTCTTTTAAAAATCCCTATTTTAGCCCAATAAATTCTAGAGGGTCCATTTAACAAAACCCATTATTTATTGGAATTTATCTTATGGTATTTCCCTTTTTAATTAGGGAATAATAGAGTTACGGATTTTTATTGCATTTCTTTACTTGAATTTATTCATGGGCCATGAGAGGTCCATTGGTCCAATTCTGATAATGGGCAATCATTTCATGATGTTGGAAGTCTCTCCGACATGTTCGTTTAATTTATGGGCGCGTTATGTTTCTGTGTTAATGGTTTTCCGACTTAGTTCCCTAATTTAGATAATTAGTCACGTTGTGACATACTCTTGGCCAATCGGATTTTTTTGTTGCTTGAATTTCTTAGTAGAACACTTAGGAATAATGTCTGGAGTTGATTTATAATTTTTAAAGAATTTTGCCGATGTATTCTTGCACATACGATAGTGGTACGTACATTTCTATTATTTTGATTTAAAGAAATTATTATTTCAAATTTTAAAGTATTAAATTTTTCCGGGTTGGTACAATCTCGCTCATCACCCTGTCCCTCGATTTGATCCTATCCATTAGGAGTTTCCAAATGAGGAACTAATGTCCCTTAGCCAATTTGATCATATGTGGACATTACATTTTGATGGAGCGCTGAATTCTCATGGTAAGGGTATCGGGATTGCTCTCCTGTCACCTGAAGGGGTCACCATTCCACAGGCTTTTCAGCTGGCATTCCCTGTCACCAACAATATAGCTGAATATGAAGCCTTGCTGGCCGGACTTGAGGCCGCACACTTCTATGGTATTACCCATCTACAGATTGTAAGTGATAGTCAACTGATCCTTCGCCAAGTGCTCACCAAATACCGCACACGTGATCCTAAGCTCCAGCCATACTAAGAACTCACCTCAGCATATGCCAAGCTACTCTCTAAACTTATCTTTGTCCATGTACCTCGCCATCAAAATCTTCTAGCAGACGCTCTTGCCACTCTTGCCTCAACTCTCAATATGTCCTATCCTAGGGATTTTGACACCATTCGCATTGAACGGCGTCATACCCCAGCTATCCGAAATCCTGTGCTCTTGTGGATCAAGGAGGAGATGTTGAAGAAGGTAGAGAGGAAAAACAAGAAGGAAATCATGTTATTGGAGTTAGAAGAAGAATTGGATGATGAGGTGAAACCATGGTTCTATGAGATAGCTGGATATTGCAAAGATCAGTCATACCCTGAGGAAGCCACAACTGAAGAAAAGAGAGCCATAAGAAGAATGTCCCAGAAATATACTTTGGTTGGTAATGTGCTCTATAGGAGAGGACTCACCGGAGTCTTACTTAGATGCCTGGATGATGATGAAATCTGGAAAGTTGTTGAGGAAGCTCATTCAGGTGTGTGTGGTGGCCATGTGAATAGCCAAATGCTTGCCAAGAAGATCCTTAGGCAAGGCTTTTACTGTCCAACTTTAGAGGAGGACTGTTCTATCTATGTCCGTCAGTGTGTCAACTGCTAACTGTACACCGACAAAATCCATTCTCCATCCTCTACACTCCACCCAATATCCTCCCCATGGCCTTTCGCTATGTGGGATTTCGACATCATTGGTCCCCTTGGTGATTCAAACTCTCAAAATTAGTCAAAAGCATACATCCTTACTACAACAGAGTACTTCACCAAATGGGCGGAAGCAGAAGCTTATGCGGAAGTCAAGGCAACAACTTTATGCAAATTCATCATGAAGAATATCATCACCAGATTTGGCATCCCCAGTACCATCATCACCGACAACGGGCCACAATTTATCTCTCAGAAGCTTCAAGACCTCTGCAACAGGTACAAGATTGCATTGCATCATTCATCTCCATATTATCTGCAAGGCAATGGTCAAGCAGAGGCCACAAATAAAACCTTAATCAAAATCATAAAGAAGACATGTGAGGCTAATAAATTCTCGGACTGGCCAGATAAGCTGGTGGAAGCTCTATGGGCCTACCACACTTCAATTCATACTCCTACAGGGCAAACACCATTCGCCCTTACTTATGGAATAGAGGCGGTAGTACCATATGAGATCCTCATCCCCTCACTAAGAGTCTAGCTTGATAAGGACTTGTCAATTGATGAGCGACGCGAGTCGCTCCTTGCACAACTGGAGCTCTTAGATGAGAAATGTCTGGCCGCCGCAGAACACGCAAAAGCAAATCAAAATAGACTCACCCGTTTTTACCAAAAGAAAGTGATTGAGAGAAAATTTAAAGTCGGTGAAATGGTCATTAAAAGAATCTTTGTAAAGCCCGGTGGTCCTCGTTCGAAACTCCAACTAAACTGGGAAGGGCCGTACATTATTAAAGAAGCATATTCAGGCAACGCGTACAAGTTAGTGAACGCTGAGGGTGAGGAACTCCCCCACCCTTGGAATGGGCTCTATCTCAAAAAGTACTACCCCTAGATAGGTGTTTGGAATTATGTAGTACACGAACCCTAAATTGAAAAATCATCATTTCTAATTCATTTCTTCTTCTGGGTGAGTTAACCATAAGTGTCGACACTCACACACACTTACACGCCCACCCTGGGGAACTAGAGGCACGAAATCTAAGGGAGATCAATGCTTAGCTAAGAGTCTAGGGCATCACCGTTTCTCTTCCTTTCGGTTCGCCAATAGGGATGGGAACCTGTGGGATCGACCTTTGAATCTGTCCAATGCTTAATGGGCAGATATCATGGCCCAATAAGGGGAGAGAAGAAAGAAAAAAGCCAAATTAAAATGAAAAGAGACAAAACAAGGCAAATCATAAGCAAAAAGCACGACAAGAGTGGTAAAGTCCTCGCAGACATTCAAATGAACCTGGTCGTAAGCGTGCTAATAAAAACCCCCACAAGCTAAAGACTGAACCCCAATTGAGCATAGGGTAGAGGAATGAGTGTCTCCTCGGTTGCTCAAACCATTGGCAGACCTCCTAAGTATCATCTTCCCTTCTCCCTTATCGGTATGCCCCAAGTTCAAGGCAAGGCAATAATCGACTAAAGAGGACGTCGCCAAAAGCTACCTTGGGTGAAGACACCACTTAACCACGTCCAACTAGTGTTTAATACACCTAAGAACCGTTAATGATCTTTTAATGATGATTGAGTAATTGAAAGTTCCAAGTACCACGTTTTTCCACTTAGAGCGAATCTCCTTCGTTCCGCGCATCTTTTTAAGGAGGGACCACGCCGGGTTGCGGCCTATTTCCAAAATAAAAAAATTGAATATTTTCAAAATAAAACAATCAAATATTTCAAAATACAAAAAAATTGAATATTTTCAAAAGCCAAAAACATAAAATATTTCAAAATAAAGAAAATGTATACCTTCAAAATTCCAAAAAAATGAATACTTTCAAAACCCCAAAAAAATCAAATATTCCAAAAACAATTTGATGAGTTGATTCTCCTCTCATTTGCATGAATGCATTGAATGCATGCTCATCTTTTAATTCCCTGTTAGCATTTGTCTGCTTGATTGTCGCATTTTTAATTCATGTCATTTCCATTTTTTATGCCTTGTTTGAATAAAGGCTAAGCCCCTTGACAAGATCATGAGGTCTAATTCGCTTAATGTGCAAGGGGCTGAGTCAGAACAGTTAACTAATCTTTTTGCTAAGTGACTCTCAAGCACAGACAAAGAAAGGTCAAATGTAGCTCACTATATATATATCATGGCCAAAAGGCAAGGCAAATGTACATCACATACAAGAGGGTACTCACTGGGTACACATCATCATAAGAAAGCAAAATAAGTACAAGTATGATGGTGGTCTATCTCTCGCCGCCACTCTCGGCGGGTTGTGGGTGCCGGCTGCTCTCGGCCTCGCCCGGGTCTGTTGACGAGTGAGGAGGTGGAGGCCTCATGGAGGTGAGGGAGTTGGTCGACCGCTGAGCACCGCGTCCCTCTTGGACATTCCTCTGGTACTCATAGGAAGTCACTATGAAGTTGGCAGAGTACACGCTGGCTCGCCCCTCCCTCACAGTGCGCTCCCTGCCATGTCGGTACCAGTCCTCAGCCTCCCGCAACAGTTGCTTGGAGATGCCTAAACTGATACGTGCATCCAGGACCTGCTGGGAGAGGTGCTCCCTCTCCTCATCCCATTGGCTGCGCTTACGCTCACACTCCCTTCGCTCCACGGAGAGTGTCACTCACAACTCCACAGCCTCGCGAGGAAGGTCGAGGTCGCGCTGGGAGACCTGGGTACACAGCTCGGACAACTGCTCCATCAGCTCCGCCACCTCTGCCCCTGCCAACGTCACCTGGGTGATGGCACCTTGAAGCTTGGAGGTCTACACAAAGTGAGAACACGCGTAAGTCACAAATCATTCAATTTCATATGTATATTATTGTGAAGAATTTACCCGTGTAGTGAGGTCACGCTCTGCAACCTCTGCACGAGCCACTGCCGCCGCCAGCACCTCCCGGAGAGAGGCCACCTCAGGATCCGATGCACTAGTACTCGTGGAGGCATTTGTAGGGTTGGTGCGCTCCACGGTGGCCTGCTCAGCACGCTGCACATAAAAAGCTAGGTCGACACATGCAAAGGTAAGGAAAGGCAAAGGTAAATCATCTCAAACTTACCAAAATCGCCAGGGCCTCTCGCGCCTCGGCTAGTTGTACCTCTGTGCTTGCCAGCTGGGCATGGAGGGTCTCGATCAGGCCGTCACGAGCATCCTACACATGTACACATTCGTCAGTCCAAGCATATATATCAATGATGAGCAAATAAGGTTTAGAAGTGCATACCCTAGCCGGCCTCATGAAATCCTCGTCGCCATATACCTCTTGGTAGCGCTGGAGGTATGCGTGGCTTTTCATAGCGTCGGACTCCACCACTATACCCTTATGCTGCTAGTCAGCGTACTGGACAGCAAAGCGGAGGTGCCAATCCACCTTCTTGGCCTTCCCCCAGGTCTTCCTCCCCACTCGTCGCGACTCCACCTCCTCGGACCACACCTGGTACAGTCCCAGTGTCCTCATGGCGAGCCTCAGGCAGAGAGGCTCTATCTCGTTCAGGCAGTGGACCCAAACGTCCTGCCCAAAATGAGGTCACCAACTCTCCACCCAGGGCTGGCCCTCATCCATCATGCCCATGTAGGGCTGCCATACCACCTGCATCCATGCACATATAATGTCACATATCATATTACATAAAGAAATGCATGAGATAAGGTAGGGTACATACCAGGAGGGCCGGGAAGTCCCGGATGTCGCATCGGAGGGTGTCCAGCTGTAGAGAGAAGGAGGCCGCCGTCACTGCCGACAACCACCACCTGGCGAGAGGGAGTGCGTCGGGTCGCACCTCTGTAGCCCTCCCCAAGGTATGTAGTAGTAACTCCACACCTGCATACATAAACATATTGATTACCTGGCTAACAAGTTCAATGCAGAAACAAATCAAGAGAGCTTAAAGACAGATCATGTACCTGGAGAAAAGGGGTGAACCTACCCACGATAGTCTCGTGGCCGATGCCGCTGGAGAGGTTGGCGAATGTGTGCGCTAGGAAGTCCGCACCCCATGCGTACTGGCCGATCCTCTCTAGGTCCTCAAGTATGTCCAAGAAGTGGCAATGGATGCCATCCCCATAGGTCCCAAGAGCATCTTCCCCAAGAATAAGACCAGGAACCTCCTCAGGTCCCGGTCAACTCGCTCCTCGTCCTGGGGGTCCTGGCCGTACACTACCCTTGCTAGCCCCGCCGCTTGTTGCAGTGACTCCTTGCCTGTCTACCTCACTCCCCACAGACCCAGGCTCTCCAGTAGATCCACTCGGTCGTCCATCCTTTGGTCGCCGAGCTCGTCCTCTCCCACAGGCTCCAACCCTAACAAATCACGTGTAAACTCTATGTAATCGGCGTATGTCACGCCTGTCACTGCCTCCCCATCCACCCAGAGGCCGGTGATCCTCGTCACATCCTCTAAAGTCAGCACCATATGGCCCCAGGACATCAATAACACCCTGCTCATCCTATCCCACTTCTCTCTCAAGGCCTAGACAAGAGGGCTATCCACATAAAAGGGCTTGATCTCCAAGATCGGCCTGAATCCCATCACACTCACCCTCTAACACTGGACGTCGGGGAGCCCCTGGTACGCCACTATCATTAGCGGCCAGTGGATCTAGGGCCTCATAATCCCCTGTACACAAGGAAGTCAATGGCACAAGTTAGCACAAGGTAAATACATCAAAAATAACTCAAACAGTCCAAAATAGGCCCAAATTTCAGCCCTCGGGTAGCCTCTTTGTGTAGTGACACGATCATCTGGATCCGGTTTAACGGGTTATATGTGTGGTGCTCTTGACCAAGAGGTGGTCATTGGGACTTAGTTGAGGTTTCCATGCATTGTGTGGGCGTTGTGGGCCTTAGCTCTCAGCCCATTTAGCCCACAGGTTCACTGGTTGTGAATGCGACGGGGTATGTCATCGCGTTTTGAAACGCGATGGCTTACTATATCGCGATTCACAGAACCACCTTTGAGTTTAGCGGCGCAAAGTGTTTTGATTGAAAACGGTTAGGGTCGTCACGTTTAACTCTTAAACGCGACGTCTGCCTATGTCGCGATTTTGATTAGGGTTTAAATGCTCTGTTTCGGCCAGACAGAGTAGAGGAGCTCTGTCCAGCGATGGGGGAGGCTGCTGCAACGTCTCCTTCAGAATTTTCTGGCATCTGGTGGTTTGTGCGGTGCAGGGTCCACGCGAGGATGGCGTCTGGAGCGTAGGTGCACCAGTGACGAGGTGTTCTTCGCGTTCTTCGGGCTCGTTCAGTTGGTAGGGAGACTTCCCCTCTTGCTTAATTTGTTTTAAATGGTTAAGGGGTGGAATTCATGTCAAGGGTGGTGTGTTGTAATGTGTTTCTACTGTTTATTGCTTTAATAGTAATTGAGAAGGGTTTGCATGAGTGTGTGTGGTGTGTGTGGACTGTTTTCCAGAGAAGAAAATAGGGTTCAGTCCCCTGCCTGAGAAGGCGACGGACTGAACCGTCACGTTTTAGTTTTGAACGCGACGCCCTGTGTCGTCGCATTCTTGTGTAACGATTATGCTAGATCGACTCCCTTGGACGCGACCACTCGACCCGTTGTGCACTTGCTGAATGCGTCGGTGTTGTTCATCGTGATTCAGTTAAACGATTAGTGTAGTTCTTATCGCGACATATTGTTCCGTCGCGATTAAGATGTTGACTGTCGGTGTTGACCAGTTGAGCTTAAAGGCGACGACATGGGCCGTCACGATTTGAACTCTGACTATTGGTTCTGGCCTTAAGGCGACGTATCGGGCCGTCACGATATGGTCGCGACACTGGGCCCTGTCATGTTAAGGTTTTGAATTGTGTCCGGACAGGTCGTCGCGATTTGAAAGGCGACGCCTGTGTCCATTGCATTTTAGGTTCCATGGGGTATGTTGTGTGCTTGGGTAGTGAAGGTCCTGTGTGGACCTAGCCCTGGTTATTGGTGTTATTTTAAAGTGGTTTAAGTTGCTTAATGATTAGTAAAGCATGTGTAGGATGTAAGAGTGCTATGTGATTAGTTAATGAATAGTATGATTTATGTTATGTATGTTATTGTGTTCAGTTAAGCGGTTAATGTGTTATTATGGTTTGACGTTGCTATGGAGGTCATGAGATGACCAATGATATGCAAGGTTATTATATGATAATGTGATTAGGTATATATCAGTGTATGTTGGCTTCGAGGTCACTTGGTGACCGGTGACAACCTAACTATGATATTGAGGAATCGCAGTTCATAATAAAGGTTGTATAAGTACATATCGTGGTTTGTGCGTTTGTCGAGTCTGGTGGTCTGGCGCCTATTCCGGAATACCTCTTCAGTCAGGTACCTCAGGTTCTATGTGAGCTAGGCACGTGTGTTTTGTTGTGCCCGGGGCGTGTCCCGATACGGTATGTACCACAGAGGTCTGTGTCGTCTTTCTGGACACCCTCACTCCTGTGTTTGAGTTGTACGTCCGGCTGAGGGAAAGACGACAGAGGGGCAGCGACTTGTGAGAGTTTTTGTTTAGTCTCTTGTAGCATGCTCGTGGTTGGGGGGACAGACACCAGTAGATGTACTGGTCCCAAGCTAGTTCTGTGTTTCCAGTGCCTCACTTTAGGGAGCTCGGGCCGGAGTCTCTAAAGGTGCCAGGCATGGGCCTGCAACTATGTAGCGACCTGAATTTTTCAAAAAAAAATAAAATAAAATAAAAATAAAAATTTCATAATATAACAGAAAACTAATTAAATTTATTAGAAAATAAAATAAAATAAAATAAATTAAATAGGAAATTAATGGAAAGAGAATTTACTAAAACCAATTAAAAGAAAAGAAGTGATGGGCTTTATTAAATTGACCCAATAGAATTTAGTGGGCCAAAATAGGAATTTTTAAAGGGAATAATGGGAAAATACCCTAAATTCGAAACTAAAATAATGCCTAATTATAAAAGAGGTATTTAATGTATTAAATTAACAATTTGAGTTATATTTGGATTCCTAAACCTACACAAATAGGTTGCCCACGAAATTAGCTCCCATCCTAACCCAATTAGGTGAAATTAGCTCCCATCCTAACCCAATTAGGAGATCTCATGCCTAAAAAGGAGAGAGGGAAATAGGAAATTCGGAATAAATAGGAATTTGAGTCATAATAGGAAATAGAATGGGGAGATGCTTAAATACTCCTCTAAAACCCTCATGGCCGACCCTAGCTCGTGCCAAGGGTTTGCTGGACGTGGGAAGGAGCCAAAGGGAAGGAGAATTAGTGGAGAAGAAGGATCCCTCAAGTTCTTCCCCGAGTTCTTCAAGTTCTTAACCCTAGAAGACAAAACGAGTTAAAGGTAGGCATTCTCATGAGCATAAACCATGAAAATTTTTCTCGTCGCGACCCTCATTAGGGTGTGTCGTGATCTGACTTTTTGCAGGAAAACCCATGTTACGAAATGATTTGCTCGTCGCAACGATTTCCTAAGTGATCACATCGATTTCTATAGAACTCATAACGATTTCTGTATTGTTCATAACGATTTATGTATTGTTCATAACAATTTCTGTATTGTTCATAACGATTTGCTTACCACAATGATTTGGTAAGTAATCACATCGATTTCCTGATGCTTATAACGATTTGTCTTGCACAACGATTTCATAAGTTATCATAACGATTTCTTTAGAACTCGTAACGACTTGCTCTCTATAACGACTTGATAAGTGTTCATAACGATTTGCTTTGTGCAAAGTGTTCATAATATATCTTCTGTCACTTAACGGTTTGCTATGACTCATAACGATTTCATAAGTCATATAGTCATCGATTTCATATCTTGATATCTTATTCATCTTAAAAGCGTTTGACTAGTCAAAGTCCACGTAGACATCTCTCTGACGCCTTTGCATTTATGAGATCTGAACATATCTCTGCATGCATGCAGACCATATCATCCTTTATCGTGCCTACTCTGATAACGTCCTTTAGACTTAAGCTATTTGGCATTACTATTTTCATGTCTATTGCTACTGACGTTGACTGACATCAGAGACAGCTTATCTGTCTGCTATTTGAGATTGACATTTGTGCAGACCTCTGAACTAGCTTCATGGTACAACGTTAAACAAATAGAAGCCAACGGATATCTTTGAAGATCTCATCTCTTTGCGTGCTCAAGTGATCAAAAGACTGTTGACATGAAGCTTCCAAGACTCCAGATGTCATTCAGTCTAACGACTACTCAAAAGAGAGACAACGGACTCTTCAACGTCTAGATTTCAAATTGAAGATATAAATACAAGTCAGAAGAACAGAAGAAAAAATGACATATATTTCAAGCATTCAAATTCTTCTGAAGAAAGTCTAGAGCGAAGAACTTCATTCCTCTTAGCTTTTTCTCTTTTGCTCTCCACTAGTTTGTGAAAATCTTGCGAGAGCCTGTGTAGTTCTGAGAGTGTGCTTAGCTTAACCCTCTTCCTCTCAGTTCTAGTTGCTTCAGATCCTTGCTTGTCAAAAGCTTGATCTAGGGGCTTGAATTTCATTCATTCTCTTTGTGTTGTTCCCTTCGGTTGTGAAGGAAGACCTGGTGTGGTATCTAGGGTGTTGTTCCCTTCGGTTGTGAAGGAAGACCTGGTGTGGTATCCAGGGTGTTGTTCCCTTCGGGTGTGAAGGAAGACCAGCTGAGCTGGGTGTTGTAGCGTCCTTAGGGGGACTGTACCCTAGTTAGTGAAATCCTGAGTTGTTGCTCAGGGACTGGACGTAGGACTCCTAAGGAAAGGAGGTCCAAACCAGGATAATCCTTGTGTTGTGAGATTGTCTTCTTTGTGTATTTGTTATTTTAACTAACTGTCACTAACCTACTTCGAAGAACGTTTGTGTGAATATTTTTAGTTACAGGTATCTTCTAGATTAATTTTTAAAGACCCATTCACCCCCCCTCTGGGCTCGTCAACTGGGCAACAAGTGGTATCAGAGAGATTCTCTTTGACAAAGAAAGGATCCAACGATCTGAAGAGTAAAGATCCATGGCAGCCCAAAGTAACTTTGAAGGTTAGTCTGTCAACTGACCTCCTCTCTTCGATGGTGAAGATTATCCTTACTGGAAGACCAGAATGGAATACTTTCTACAAGGACACGACTATCAAATTTGGTCCATAGTAGAAAAGGTGATCTGTTAGTCACAAATGAGAAAGCACAATGGACAGATGATGACAGGAAGAAGATTTCCCTGAATTGCAAAGCAAAGAGCATCCTGTGTTGTGCTCTAAGTAAGAAGGAATTCAACCGAGTTTCAGCCTGCAAATCCTCGATGGAAATGTGGGAAAAGCTCAGGATTACTTATGAAGGTACAGACAAGGTAAAGGAGACAAGAATCGACATTCTTGTCACTCAGTATGAAAGATTTCAGATGCAGTCAGGTGAGTAATCACTCAAATGTTTAGCCGATTCACTGATATCACCAATGGTTTAGCCAGTCTAGGGAAGATATATGAGACTGCAGATATGGTAAGGAAAATTCTCAGATCCCTGCCATCCTCTTGGACACCTAAGGTCACAGCTATAGAAGAAGCTAATGACTTGAAAATAATGTCAGTGGAAAAGCTCATTGGGTCCCTTATGGCCCATGAGATCAACATGGAAAGGCTAGGAGAGTCATCTAGTAGAAAGAAGCACTCAAATGCCTTGCAAGCAGAAGAAGACTCACCCGAAGCCAACTTAAGTGAAAATGAAAGCGATGAGGACCGTGAAAATGAAGAAGCAATGCTCTCTAGGAGACTGCAACGGATCTTGGCCAAGAAGAAAAAGTTTCAATCCGACAGAAGGCACTTCAAGAAAAACAAGGACCTGAAAAGATCAGATGGTAAAGAAATGAAGAAAGGAGAAACCATCTGCTACGATTGTAAAAAGCCTGGACACATCAAAGCTGATTGCCCTAAACTCAAGAAACCAGATTTCAGGAAGAAAGAGAGCTCCAAGAAGTTCAAAAAGTACAAGAAGAAGGCAATGACAGCAGCATGGGAAAACAGTAGTGACTCAGACACTGAGTCAAGCTCATGCAGCGACAAAGAAGAAGCCAACTTGGCCCTCATGGCAAATGTTGATGAAAAGGTAACCTCTGACTCCTCCTTCGACTCATGTAATGATTCTGATTCAGATAACTTAGAGGAGGCATTCAATGAATTGTATAATAAGTACAAAGAAGTAACTAAACTATTAAAAGTAAGTAAGAAAAATAACACCTGTTTAGAAAACACTAATTCTGATTTAAAAACAGAAAATGAAGAATTAGAAAAATAAATAACTGAACTTAAAAGAAGAAATGAATTGTTATGTGAAGACCTAAAAGCTAAGAATGAACAAATAAAAAATTAGAAAAATAGGAAAGTACAGATGAATTAAGAAAAGAAATTAAAAACTTAAATGAAGAAAATGATAAACTATCAAGCACACTAGAGAAATTTACTAATGGTAAAAACTCTCTAATATTAAAAGGTGCTAGAAGATCAGGTAAGAAGAAAAATGGATTAGGATATACACCCCCAGATAATGAAGAAACCATAATTTATCCTACAACATATCCAATACCAAAATTCGTACCTGAACAAGATATAACATACAAAACTGATTTCAAATATATAGAAAAAGTAACTAAGTTATCCTGCTGCAGTCAATGCAATAAGTTAGGACATATTATAACTACATGCCCAACAAGACACAAGAAATGGATAATAAAAGGCAAAATCAATGATACTAACCAATCAGGACCCAAAAGAATTTGGGTACCTAAAGCTTGATGTCTTTATTTCAGGTTAACCCTCGAGCATCCAAATGGTACTTAGATAGTGGGTGCTCAAGACACATGTCAGGTAACCAGGAGTTATTCTCGCATCTCCAAGCTGAAGAAGGAACAGTTACTTATGGAGATAATGGGAAAGGAACCGTGATAGGCAGTGGCTCTGTGAATAACAAAGGAAAAACAGTCATAGAAGATGTGTTATTAGTCAAGGGATTAAAGCACAATCTCATTAGCATCAGCCAGCTGTGTGACAGAGGCCATCGGATCAAGTTTCAAGAGTCCAAGTGCAGCATAGTGAAAAATGGAGCAGTCATCTTTGAAGCAAATAGAGAAAAGAATTTGTATGTGCTCTATCTTGAAGAACTCAAAGAGCAAAATGTTTGTTTGGCAGCAAGTAAAGACAAATCTACTGAATTATGGCACAGACGACTTGGACATTGCAGTTTAGATGGCATGAGGAAATTGCAGAAGAAAAATCTTGTGGAAGGTCTGCCAAAAGTCAGTGGAAAGTTGGAAGGTGTCTGTAAGCCTGTGCTAAGGGAAAACACACTAAAAGCTCCTTCAAGTCAAAGACGGTGGTGACCACCTCAAAACCCTTAGAGCTCCTTCATATGGATCTATTTGGGCCAATGAGAACTACCAGTCTTGGAGGAAAGAATTTTGGATTTGTCATAGTTGATGACTATTCAAGATATACATGGGTATCATTCCTAGGGCATAAAGATGACACCTTTGAAAACTTTGTTAGTTTCAGCAAGAAAGTGCAGAAAGATCAGAAGTTCAGCATTGTGTCTATTCGATCAGATCAAGGTGGCGAATTTCAAAATGAAAGGTTTGCTAGATTCTGTGATGATCAGGGAATTGAGCATAATTTCTCAGCACCAAGGACACCACAGCAAAATGGTATTGCTGAGAGAAAGAACAGAACCCTATTGGATATGGCAAGAACTATGCTCTCAGAATATGATCTGCCAAGATACTTCTGGGCTGAAGCAGTCAACACAGCAAGCTACATTGTCAACCGAGTAATGATCAGGCCAATCCTGAAGAAAACTGCATATGAACTGTTCAAAGGAAGGAAGCCAAAGATCAGCCATTTCAGAACATTTGGGTGCCCTTGCTTCATTCACAACAATGGAAAAAGGGACATCGGTAAGTTGGATGCCAAATCAGATGAAGACATCTTTATGGGGTACACCTCTAAACCTAAAGGCTACAAAGTATTTAAAAAACGTACTTTATTGATTGAACAGTCTGTACATATTATTTTTGATGAAACTAACCCTTCCTTGAGAAAGGAAGTAGATAGTGACAATGATGATGTAGATGAACTGTCCAAGAAACTAAAAGATACATCAATTGAGGACAAGGATGATCCACCTCTGGAAGAATTACAACAAGAAGAAGTTACTCATGAAAACCTTCCAAAGGAATGGAGATACAAGAAAGATCACCCACTTGAGAATATTATTGGTGATCCATCCATAGGGGTAAGAACAAGAGGTAATGTTATTCCTTGTGATTACCTAGCTTTTGTTTCTCAAATAGAGCCTAGGACAGTCAATGAAGCTCTTTCTGATGAATCTTGGATAGTAGCCATGCAAGATGAATTAAATCAATTCAAGAGAAACCAAGTATGGTCACTTGTTCCTAGACCATCAGACCATCCAGTCATTGGCACCAAATGGGTGTTCAGAAATAAACTGGATGAAACTGGTGCAATTCTAAGAAACAAGGCCAGATTGGTAGCTCAAGGCTATTCTCAAGAGGAAGGCATAGATTTCGATGAAACCTATGCACCTGTAGCCAGACTTGAGGCCATTAGAATATTACTTGCATATGCATCTGCCTTGAATTTGACACTATTTCAAATGGATGTTAAATCTGCATTTTTGAATGGTTTCATTAAAGAGGAAGTTTATGTGGAACAACCTCCGGGTTTCGATGACACGGAATTTCCCAATCATGTTTTCAAACTTCACAAGGCTTTATATGGTTTAAAGCAAGCACCTAGAGCCTGGTATGAAAGGCTTAGTTCTTTTCTTTTAAACCATGGTTTCAGTAGAGGTCAGGTAGATAGCACTCTTTTTATAAAGTCAAAGGTCAAACACATCCTATTAGTTCAAATCTATGTAGATGATATCATTTTTGGTTCTACTGATGATCTCTTTGCAAGTACTTTGAAAAGCTAATGCAGGGAGAATTTTAAATGAGTATGATGGGAGAACTTAATTACTTCCTTGGATTACAAATCAAACAAGGAAAGGAAGGAACTCACATCTGTCAAGCCAAGTACACCAAAGAGCTGTTAAAGAAATTTGGATTCGAAAATACCAAGCCACTGTCAACACCAATGAGCACATCAACAAGGATGGACAGTGACAAAGATGGTAAGAAAGTAGATCAAAAGATATATAGAGGTATGATTGGTTCACTACTTTATTTAACAGCTAGTAGACCAGATATACTATTTAGTGTATGCATGTGCGCTAGATATCAAGCTGATCCTAAAGAATCACATTTAATTTCCGTGAAAAGAATATTTAGATATTTAGCAAGATCTCATGACTTAGGTCTATGGTATCCAAAACTCTGTGAAATTAACTTAGTAGGTTACTCTGATGCTGACTATGCTGGATGCAAATTAGATAGAAAGAGCACCAGTGGTGGTTGTCAATTTCTTGCAGGATGTTTAATATCTTGGTCTTCAAAGAAACAAAATTCAGTAGCACTATCCACTGCTGAAGCTGAGTACGTAGCTGCTGGAAATTGCTGTACACAACTCTTATGGATAAAGCAACAACTTGAAGACTTCGGATTAAACATTAAATCCATCCCACTGCTGTGTGACAACACCAGTGCCATAAATCTCACCAAGAATCCAGTTCAGCACTCAAGGACCAAACATATTGAGGTTAGATATCATTTCATTCGTGATCATGTTGCAAATGGAAATATTGAAATATCTTTTATTGATACAAATGGCCAATTAGCAGACATTTTCACAAAAGCCTTACCTGAAGAGAGATTCACATCTCTTAGAAGGGAATTAGGCATGTGCAATTTGTGATAAAGGTTTGCTTACAACTGGCACATTAATTTTCAGATTTAAGCTATTTTTTTTCCCTCCATGGTTTTAAGCAAAAGAAATTCAAATTATCCTTTGTAACCGCTCTTTCATTGAAGTCGGTTTGAATAGTAAACACCGTTTGTCGTTTTCCTCCGCCTTTTGGCGCCTCACTTTCCACCCATTATTTATTCCAAAAATTAAATGCGATAACGATTCATCTCCCGTCTTCAACCCTCTCCCTCTTTATCTGCTTGTGCGAGCCGATGCCCTAACCTCTTCAACAACGACTCTCGACCCTTTGAAAATTGCTCCCATTCCCGCGAAAGATCTCTTGAGGACTTTCACTCCTTCCCTCATCTCAATCCTCCAGAATCGTTCGTCACCTGATTCCATGGCCGCATCCGTCGTCGCTGGAAGTCTTGGGGGCTACGGCGCTGAGTTCCTCACTCATGAGCAGCAGGAAAGGTTCCAATTTGTGAAAACAAAAGTTTGTGGGATCAAGGCAGTGAATGTAGTAGATCTCGAAAAGAATGGAATGCATAGCATTGTTGAAGCTATGACAAGGATGCAGTGGATGGGTGTTTCAACCTTCTCTGAGGTAAGTTACCCAAACCTCGTGAAGGGCTTTTATGTCTTCTTGAAGACTCAGGATGATGGGTCCCTAGTTTCTAATGTTAAAGGAATCCAGATTAAGATCGATAGGGATTTGCTGCATGAGTTGTTTAAAGTTACTACTTCAGGGAACAGTGGGGTTCACACCGTGGACGCCCAAGTTAAAGGTCTTGGTATTATAGGACCGGGATTCAGACTGAGGGATGGCAAATTAGACATTAATCAGTTCAATGCTTTCAACCGCCTCCTTCATTTCATAGTTTGTCAAATCTTAGTTCCTAGAAGTGCAACTTTTTCATCCTGCACAAAGGCCGACTCAGACATGATGTACTGGGCCATTCAAAATAAGAAGATAAATATGGCCGCAGTGATAATGGAAAGAATGAAATTTTCCAGAGATCAGATTTGGGACACCAGGAGTAAGCTTAATGTGTCGTTGCCTTATGCCCACTTGCTTACAAAGATATTCAAGCACTTTGGTGTTGATTTGTCTGGGGCGGTAGTAGAGAACATGGGCCAAGCTATTAGGTCCAAGAACCTGAGAAAGAGTGGTTTTTCATTGGTCAATGGAATGTGGTCTAAAACCTCTGTAGCAGAAGGAGAGGCCATCATTGAAGATGTCCCAGAAGTTCAAGAAGATGTGCCCGAAACCTCAACAGAGCCAGCAGGAGCAGCATCAGTAGCAAATGATGAACCATCAGAACCTGCAGCATCATCTGAATTGGCAACAGCAGTACAAGCAGAGTCACAACCTTCAGTAGCTCAAGCAGAAGAACCAGTGGAAGGTGCAGCAACTCCTCTGCCCTCCTCCAGTGTAGCCTCTATCCTTATAGAGGTGCTGGACTCTATCCATACCCCTCCAATCATTACAGAAGCCCGTGGAATGTCAGTAGAAGAAGTTGTGGCATCAGGCCACATTGAAGAAGCGGAGCAATCAGCTGCTCCGGAAGTCGCAGTTTTTGTAGATGCTCCCATTCAGGGGGAGCAAGACAGGATCATGGAAGATGCTCCCATTCAGGGGGAGCAAGAGACTGAGGACCTCTCTGGATCTCAAGGGGTGCATACAACAGATGCCCCTGTTCATGAAGAACAGACCACAGCCAATCAGGATACAGCTGAGAGGAAAGGCAAAAAGATTGCTCACAGAAGGCAAAGAACATCACAGAAGCTAAAATTGAAGCCTATTCTGAAAAGATTGGAAGCTCAAAATGAACTCTTATCCTTAGTCCAATCAGATGTGAGTTCTATCATTGTTCGCCAGGACTCTACTTCCAATGATGTATCACACGTAAAACATTCTTTGAAATGGTTTAACAAGGAAATAAGCAGCATGAAGGAAACACTTTCTGAGATTCTGAAGGCAGTAAGCTCTCCACCTCATGGCACTCAAAATGTTTCCGAGGCTGTTCTCAGGCCATCAGGGCCAGTAATCGCAGAAGAAGACAGTGTGCCAGTCCAAGTTCAGACTCAACAGCCAGCAGAAGAACCTAGACCATCTGATGAGAATGCAGGGCCATCTGGGCCATCTCTCAGTACAGAAGGTTCACTGCAGCCTACTGTGGTTGAAAGGCCATCATGGCAGAATCTTGAAGAGGAGTCTCATGTGTCTGTTTCAATGGCAGATGGAATACCCTCTGAGGATCAAGGGCCAGCAGTACAGGATGAGGGTCTGTCATCCCTGGAGATTTCGGCAGCAGTTGGAGAAGCACAGGCTGTTGTTCCCGAGCCTTCCACTCTTCCTACTCCAGCTCCTCCTTCTCCACCCTCCTCATCCACAGCTCCTCCAGCACCTCCTGTTCCCAAAAGGCCACGTTCACGACAAATTTCCTCTCCCACTCCTTTCACTTCTTCCACCACTCCTTTACCTTCCTCCTCTATTGAAATTCTTCCCAGATCTTCTTTAGCTGAAGCCTCCTCATCTGGTCCCTCCTCCTCAAGACTCAATGATCCTTCTACCATCACTCCTGACTCTTTGATTCACCCACCAGCACCTCCATCTTTCATCACTCTCATTCCTGAAGGTGCCCAACTCACCCAACCCGAGATCCATGGCATCAAGGATGAATTTGAAGAAGCAATTCTCAAATCTGTCCTAGCCACTGGAACTCACCTTCACAGGACTGGTATTTCCAGCCCTGTCTCAAACGAAGGAGACTTACTTCCACCCTTCCTGTCTCCTCAGCTCATTCTATCCACCTCTGTGGTTTTCCCTAGCCATTGCAAATAAGCACAAACCCCTTTATGAGGAATACCTTCAAAAGGTGGTTCTTGCTCATATTTTTGGTTTACCTTTCCAAAATCTTTCCAACCATCTGACTACCATTTTCCCTTACACCTCTCTTTCAAAGGCTCAACAGTCAAAAATCTTTTCCATGACTGAAGCCAAAACTGAAGAGCAGTGGGCTCGGATCAACAGTGCTTTGTACTCCCAATTTAAGAGAGTGCAAGCTGCCAGATATCCTCCCAGGGAAGCCCCTCTCCCTCTGTATGAATGGTTTCAGATCCATCTCAAGAACTTGTTTGGACCCTTTATTCAGAAAGAAATCAAGTTCATCAGGCAGTATCATATGTTCTGCAACTACTGCTATGTCAACAGCTTGGATGAACCTCAGTTGGGACAGTTTCGTGCAGCCATTACAACTTTGCAGTCCACTCATTGTGAACCTCTTTAGGTAGACTTTGCTACCTTGAAGTTCCCAGACATTGTGTTCCTTCCACCGCTCCACTCCTTGATCATGGACTCCTCGGTTGGTTCACTTATCTTTGAGAGGGCTGCTAGAGTCATGGCCAGGTTGCATGTCTATGAAGGCCGTGATCTTTCTTTCCAAAGATTTGTGTTCAAACACTATCTTGAAGGGCAGATTTCAGCTGATATCCTCGCTCCCATTCTCTCAGAATGTGAAAGGCTGACCTCTGATGAGTGGCTCAAGCTCTATCCTTTGTCTGCTCAACAGCTGTCTGATCTGAATGCCTCCCAGGCTCAAGCAAATCTACCTCCTCTGACACCTGGTGACTTTCTGGACGCCAATTCCCGTCACCTCATCAGGGATTCATTCGCCATCTGGCTTGAGAGATTCAAGATTTTTCGTGATTTGATGAAGGAGCTCAGGTCTCATCAGATCTTCTATCCTATCAAGATGGACAAGTTTCTCCTCTTTGCCAGCTTTGGGTCCTTCTCCACTTTCAAAATAGCCTTAGGTATGGATAAATATGGGGACTTTATTTCTGAGCAGTGGAAACTTCATCTCAAGCGGATGGCCCCCACTATGGGACCCTCCTATAACATTGCGATTGGAGCCTTTCAAGCACATTTTGAAGAGCAGGAACGATTGGCACTTCCTGTCATCCGACAGTTTGCCTCCTTGTTGTCTCCCTCCTTCTATCTTGATCCTTCTCTTCGACCTCCAGAACAATAATAAAATTCACCTCTCTTGTCTTTCTTATCCTGTCTTTGTCTCAGATTACTTTTTTTACTTTTTGCTTAATGACAAAAAGGGGGAGAAAAACTTATGTCTGAAACATCTATATGCAATTTTGATCCATACTTATTGTTCAGTTTTGTCATCACCAAAAAGGGGGAGATTGATGATCAGTCTGTCCCCATGTAATTTTAATTAATTATATATATATATATATTTTGATGATTAACAAAACCAAACAAGAGTTTATAAATTATATCTAATGAATATTTCATAAGTCTTAAGTACAGGAAAAATACCAAGGTCAAACAAGCCAATAAAGGTATGCATTACTTCTCTGAAGCTTCAATCTTTTCAACATAATATTTCTCTAAATCCATATCGACTTCTATTGAAGTTCATAACGATTTCCTCATAAGACTGAAAAGTCATGTTGTTTCAAACAAGTCGATCCAATAACGATTCTATAAGTCATCGTAACGATTTCTTTAGAACTCGCAACGACTTGCTCGCCGTAATGATTTCATAAGTTATCATAACAATTTCTTTAGAACTCGCAACGACTTGCTCGCCGTAACGATTTCATAAGTTATCATAACGATTTCTTTAGAACCCGCAACGACTTGCTCGCTATAACGATTTCTTAAGTTGTCATAACGATTTCTTAAGACCTCGTAACGATTTGCTCGTCGCAACGATTTCCTAAGTGATCACATCGATTTCTATAGAACTCATAACGATTTCTATATTGTTCATAACAATTTCTATATTGTTCATAACGATTTCTTAAGTTGTCATAATGATTTCTTAAGACCTCGTAACGATTTGCTCGTCGCAACGATTTCCTAAGTGATCACATCGATTTCTATAGAACTCATAACGATTTCTGTATTGTTCATAACGATTTCTGTATTGTTCATAACGATTTCTGTATTGTTCATAACGATTTGCTTACCACAACGATTTGGTAAGTAATCACATCGATTTCCTGATGCTTATAACGATTTGTCTTGCACAACGATTTCATAAGTTATCATAACGATTTCTTTAGAACTCGTAACGACTTGCTCTCTATAACGACTTGATAAGTGTTCATAACGATTTGCTTTGTGCAAAGTGTTCATAATATATCTTCTGTCACTTAACGGTTTGCTATGACTCATAACGATTTCATAAGTCATATAGTCATCGATTTCATATCTTGATATCTTATTCATCTTAAAAGCGTTGACTAGTCAAAGTCCACGTAGACATCTCTCTGACGCCTTTGCATTTATGAGATCTGAACATATCTCTGCATGCATGCAGACCATATCATCCTTTATCGTGCCTACTCTGATAACGTCCTTTAGACTTAAGCTATTTGGCATTACTATTTTCATGTCTATTGCTACTGACGTTGACTGACATCAGAGACAGCTTATCTGTCTGCTATTTGAGATTGACATTTGTGCAGACCTCTGAACTAGCTTCATGGTACAACGTTAAACAAATAGAAGCCAATGGATATCTTTGAAGATCTCATCTCTTTGCGTGCTAAAGTGATCAAAAGACTATTGACAGGAAGCTTCCAAGACTCCAGATGTCATTCAGTCTAACGACTACTCAAAGGAGAGACAACGGACTCTTCAACGTCTAGATTTCAAATTGAAGATATAAATACAAGTCAGAAGAACAGAAGAAAAAATGACGAATATTTCAAGCATTCAAATTCTTCTGAAGAAAGTCTAGAGCGAAGAACTTCATTCCTCTTAGCTTTTGCTCTTTTGCTCTCCACTAGTTTGTGAAAATCTTGCGAGAGCCTGTGTAGTTCTGAGAGTGTGCTTAGCTTAACCCTCTTCCTCTCAGTTCTAGTTGCTTCAGATCCTTGCTTGTCAAAAGCTTGATCTAGGGGCTTGAATTTCATTCATTCTCTTTGTGTTGTTCCGTTCGGTTGTGAAGGAAGACCTGGTGTGGTATCCAGGGTGTTGTTCCCTTCGGTTGTGAAGGAAGACCTGGTGTGGTATCCATGGTGTTGTTCCCTTCGGGTGTGAAGGAAGACCAGCTGAGCTGGGTGTTGTAGCGTCCTTAGGGGGACTGTACCCTAATTAGTGAAATCCTGAGTTGTTGCTCAGGGACTGGACGTAGGACTCCTAAGGAAAGGAGGTCCGAACCAGGATAATCCTTGTGTTGTGAGATTGTCTTCTTTGTGTATTTGTTATTTTAACTAACTGTCACTAACCTACTTCGAAGAACGTTTGTGTGAGTGTTTTTAGTTACATGTATCTTCTAGATTAATTTTTAAAGACCCATTCACCCCCCCTCTGGGCTCATCAACTGGGCAACATCCGTCACAATGCCAGTAGGGGAAAAGGAGAAATTGAACAAATACTTTCCATCTGCCGATGTAATGGTCGGAGACCATAACCTAAAAGCCGACCTGGTGTGTATGCCCATGGAAGGCTATGATGTAATTTTGGGAGCCGACTGATTGTCCACTTATGGGGCAAGTGTCGACTGTAGGAAAGGGAGGGTTACCTTTAGTGACTTTCCTAAGTTGGCATTATCTGGGATCAGGCATAAGAGACGAATGTCTCTAATCTCCGCCATAAAAACCCATAACATGATAAGGAAAGGTTGTATTGCTTTCCTAGCAGCCATAGTTGTGGAAAAGAAGGGTTCTAATATAGAAGACATCCACATAGTCCAGGATTACCCCAATGTGTTTCTTGAAGATCTGCTAGGGATTCCCCCAGAACGTGATGTCAACTTCGCCATAGAGTTGATCCCTGGAGCTGCCCCGGTATCGCGTCAACCGTACCAGATGTCACCTACCGAGCTAAAGGGGTTGAAGACGCAGTTGATGGAGCTGCTAGAGAAAGGGTTCATCAGACCGAGTACTTCCCCATGGGGGGCACCTATGCTATTCGTCAAGAAGAAAGATGGATCGATGAGGCTGTGCATCGACTATCGTCAACTCAATCAGCTCACCATCAAGAACAAATATCCATTGCCTAGGGTCGATGAGCTATTCGACCAAATATCCGGAGCTCAATATTTCTCTAAGATCGATCTTCGATCTAGCTATCATCAAATGAGGATCAAGGATGACGATATCTTCAAAACGGCTTTCAGGAGCAGGTATGGACATTATGAATTCGTCGTTATGCCTTTTGGTCTAACCAATGCTCCTGCAGCCTTTATGCAACTCATGAACAGCATATATCGGCCACACCTTGACAAGTTCGTGGTCGTCTTCATCGACGATATCCTCATATATTCAAAGACCAAGGAAGAGCATGAAGAACACCTAAAGATTGCACTGCAAGTCTTGCAAGACAACAAGCTATACGCAAAGCTTAGGAAGTGTGAATTTTGGCTCGAAGAAGTGTTCTTCTTGGGCCATGTCATCTCAAAGGACGACATCTCCATTGATCCCTCCAAATTCGAAGCTGTACTCAACTGGGAGAGACCAACCAACGTCACAGAAATCAGAAGCTTCTTAGGACTGGCTGGCTACTACAGGCGGTTCATCAAGGACTTCTCCAAGATCGCCGTTCCTCTCACACGACTGACACGAAAGGAGAATCCATACTCTTGGAGTAAAGAGTGTGAGAAAAGTTTTCAAACTCTTAAAGATTGCCCGACCTCAGCACCTGTTCTCGCTCTGCCAATAGAGGGAGAAGGTTTCTCTGTCTACACTGATGCCTCAGGGATTGGGCTAGGGTGTGTACTGATGCAAAAGGAGAAAGCCATCGCCTACTCTTCTCGACAACTGAAGACTCATGAAGTCAACTACCCATGCATGATCTGGAGTTGGCTGCCATGGTCTTCGCCTTGAAAATCTGGAGGCATTACCTCTATGGGGAGAAGTTCACTGTCTACTCAGACCATAAAAGCCTGAAGTACTTATTCTCCCAGAAGGAACTCAACATGAGACAGAGAAGATGGTTAGAATACCTAAAAGATTTCGACTTCAACATCCAATACCATCCAGGCAAGGGAAACGCCATGGCTGATGCTCTTAGTAGAAAGCCGATGGCGTCTGTTTCAAGTCTAGTCCTTGGCGAGATGCAACTACTAGAACAATTCGCAAGGTTAGACTTCTATTGAACATAGAGATGATCAAGTCTTGGTTGCCAACATCAAGATTCAATCTGATCTGCTAGAGGAGATCAAAGCTCAACAAGATGATGATCCATTCTTAGTTCGCGTCAAGGAAACTCTAGCAGAAAAATCGGACTTTGCTATGACCGAAGATGTAAGGCTTGTCTTTCAAGGAAGGACATGCGTTCCTGACCATGAAGAACTGAAGAGAAGATTAATGGATGAGGCTCACAAGACAAAGTACACTAATCATTCTGGAGGTACCAAAATGTATCAAGACATGAAAAGAACGTATTGGTGGCCAACTATGAAAAGAGAGGTAGCTGAACATGCCACATACTGCCTTACTTGTCAACAAGTAAAAGCATAACACATGCGCCCGCTGGTGTGCTTAGACCGCTAGATATTCCGGAATGGAAATGGGAAAGCATTGGCATGGACTTCATCATGGGTTTACCCAAGACTCGTGGTGGACTCGACGCCGTATGGGTCATTGTGGATCGACTAACCAAATCTGCCCATTTTCTGCCTATATAGAGTAAGTGGTCGGTGGAGGTACTAGTTGCCCTATATGTCAAGGAGATAGTAAGACTGCATGGAGTTCCATCATCTATTGTCTCGGATCGAGATCCGAGATTCACATCTCATTTTTGGAAAGGACTGCAAAGTGCACTGGGTACTAAACTCAACTTTAGTACCACATTCCATCCACAAACTGATGGGCAAACTGAAAGAACCAACCAAATAGTGGAAGACATGTTGAGAGCTTGCACTATAGATTTCCAAGGATATTGGAACAAACACCTATCTCTTATTGAGTTTGCCTATAACAACAATTACCAGGCGAGCATCAAGATGGCACCGTTCGAAGCACTCTACGGAAGGAATTGTAGATCTCCTGCATGCTGGAATGATGTTGGAGAACAGCAGTGGCTAGGCCCAGACTTGGTGCAACGTACCACAAAGGGCATACAAGTGATTAGAGATCGGCTTAAGACTGCTCAGTCCAGACAAAAGAGCTATGCCGATAAAAGAAGGCGAGACTTAGAATTCCAAGTTGGTGATCATGTGTTCTTAAAGGTGTCACCTACACGTGGCATCCAAAGATTTAGAGTGAAAGGAAAGCTCAGTCCTAGATTCATTGGTCCTTTTGAAGTACTCGAAAGGATTGGTGAGGTTGCATACCGACTGGCATTGCCACCGGATCTGGCATGTGTACACAATGTGTTTCATGTCTCCATGCTCAGGAAGTATGTCTATGACCCTACCCATATCATTCGCCATGAAAAGCTGGTGCTGAACAAATATGTGACATATGAAGAGAAGCCAGTCAAGATACTGGAACGGAAGGTGCAACAGCTCAGAAACCATCCCATTCACGTGGTTAAAGTCTTATGGAATAATCGCAGAGTGGAAGAAGCCACATGGGAACCGAAAGGAACCATCAGACGGAACTACCCCGATCTTTTCGGTAAGACATTCTCTCCTGAATGATCATATGAATTTGGGGACCAAATTCTTTTTAAGAGGGGGAGGATGTAGCAACCTAGTTTTAAAAAATATATATAATAATATAAAAAAAACTAATTAAATTTATTAGAAAATCAAATAAAAGAAAATAAATTAAATAGGAAATTAATGGAAAGAGAATTTACTAAAACCCATTAAAAGAAAAGAAGTGATGGGCTTTATTAAATTGACCCAATAGAATTTAGTGGGCCAAAATAGGAATTTTTAAAGGGGAATAATGGAAAAATACCCTAAATTTGTAACCAAAATAATGTCTAATTATAAAAGAGGTATTTAATGTATTAAATTAGCAATTTGAGTTATATTTGGATTCCTAAACCTACCCAAATAGTTTGCCCACGAAATTAGCTCCCATCCTAACCCAATTAGGAGATCTCATGCCTAAAAAGGAGAGAGGGAAATAGGAAATTCGGAATAAATAGGAATTTGAGTCATAATAGGAAATAGAATGGGGAGATGCTTAAATACTCCTCTAAAACTCTCATGGCCGGCCCTAGCTTGTGCCAAGGGTTTGCTGGACGTGGGAAGGAGCCAAAGGGAAGGAGAATTTGTGGAGAAGAAGGATCCCTCAAGTTCTTCCCCGAGTTCTTCAAGTTCTTAACCCTAGAAGACAAAATGAGTCAAAGGTAGGCATTCTCACGAGCATAAACCATGAAAATGTTTCTGTAGGATGTTTCATCTATCAGGAACAAACGCCCTTTGGTTTCATATTTTTCCATCGAGCACATCTTCTGTTTTTAATTTTCAAAGTTCTATGAACTTCATGACCCCGAACCCTCTTTTCAAATTCATATCTTCATGCATACTCGTCCTCATGCCATGAGATTTTTACTGTAAGAACTGATGGATGTTAGGCTTCTTTTGCCACTAAAAGCCCTAATTTTCATCCATCCTATCATGCGAATTAATTCGTTGATCTCATCTGTGTACTATTCTAAGTACTTCATGAATACCATGACCAAAGCATGTCGAAACCCTGTTTGTTTTCCAATTCCTATTTAATGTAAGTACCTATGCATGTCTAGAACAATTCTCAACTAGGTTCATGATTTTTCATCATTTGTGCAATTAGTTGTGATTTTCTGAATCACTCTGTGTCAAATAGGGTAAGTCTGGCCCGCAACCCAATGAATTTTTCTTTCCCTATTAGACTCGGGCTCAGACCCTGTGAACGCGACGGCCCGATAGGCCGCGTTCACAGGGGCATCGCGACAGAGCGTCCTGTCACGATCTGATCGCGACAGGGCCGGTCGTCGCGATCTGGCTGCCCGGTCTGTTGAGCCATCGCGACCCTCACATGACCCCGTCGCGACCTGCCTGCCCAAACCGACAAGCCCATCGCAACCTGTACAAGACCCCATCGCGATCTCAGTTGACCCTGTCGCGACCCTCATTAGGGCGTGTCACGATCTGACTTTTTGCAGGAAAACCCATCTTTTTGCAAGTCTTGTTATTCTCCAGCTATTCCCATATCTTGTTAACTGTTCTAGACACTGAAAAAATGAAGTTGTAAATATGGAATATATTTTAATGAATTTAAGTCAATCACATGATCTATCTTGTCCATGATTTTCTTATTCACATGCACACACACTTTGAACCATCCAAATATGGCTTAATTGGCATGAACATGTTACATAATTTATCTGGTAATTTATGTCATTAAATTGCCTCATTCTTAAATATACTTGTGTACGTTTTCTCGTGATGTTTTGGAACACCGATACCGACGCTCCACTGTTCTAGAACTCCTCTAGAACGTCGAGCACTTGTTTACATATACACACTCTCTTGACTTGGACGAACTCTCCGTCGGATACTCCTTCTGTCGGACTAGTGAGTCTTTGTTCAAGGCCTCCGTAAGTCTCCTCTATCCATGGATTCCCACATGGTCGACGAGCCGGTTGTACCCTAACACCTATGATACCCTTTAGGGATCAACATGATCCAAACATCTATTAGAAGTTCGCTCTTATCTTGAATCACGCCGGACCTCTAGACCTGTGCATAACATGGCTAGCGGAAAGGTAGTGAGTTCCACTTGACTGCCAACACCACGTGCACGTGTTGGGCAACTATTACTATCACCTGTTTACTTGACGTGTTATGTGCAATGTCCACTAGCTCTCATCTATACTCTACTCGCTCATCTATTCACGTTCACTCTACTATCTCGTCTATTCATCTAGTGCTCTCATCTATTTCTTGGTACTCTATATTGGCCATTGACTGATTGTCTAAAGATAAACAATATCACCAATGCCTGGCAATATATATAAAGGGCCCGATCTGGTCCTGGGATGTGCGCCTGAAAGTGCTAGTGCCCAAGGGAGTTAAATGATCAGAGTGTTTGGCATTACACTCGAGTGCTATCTATCTCGACTATCTAAATGATAATAAAAAGTGCTATGTTCTCTCGTTGTCTATTGACAAAAGTGCTATACTATACTCGTTGTGCTATTGCTATACTTTGTGCTATGGCCATCTTGCTATTTTGTGCTATACTCGACACACTTGCTATATTTGGAAAGTTGTGCTATTTCGTTCAAGTGCTATCCTGCTATCTTTTACCTGACTCTCTCGCTCTATCATTAGATACTTTGCCTTTTAATGCATTAATCATTTAAAGCCTGCTTGACTATTGAGATTTAAGTCCTACTGGGCGTTATCGCTCACCCTACGTTATTTGTCGTTGTGTTCTCAGGTGAGACCGAGGATGAACTATACACTGAAGAGGACATGAATGACCAGGAGTGACGTCCCGAGTACCCTAGTGTCCTAGCAATATGTTAGAGTCATAGTTAGTCTTTTGCTTTTATTTCAATGTAATTGGGCCCTATAGAATGGCTTTGATATTAGTGGTTGTAACTAGACATTTGAAAGTTATTAATGAGGAGGATTATCTTTAGTATTATCTATTGTGCAATGGTTTGATGTCTAGTACTTGCTCTGTACCCGTTTACTTGCAACTGCCTCGCGTTCCGATATTCCGCGTTGGGGCATGACAAGCTATGTGGTCTGCAGGTGTGGTGTTGGTTGATCTCCACAGTTAGTTGACTTACTCTGTGTGTTTGTGGAGCGGTAGCTGGATTGAGTAGTCTGTGGCTACGAGACGGAGAGGTGGTTCTTGTGCTGTGTTGTCCAGGTTGGATACTGGCGTCATGAACCAGTAGTCCGTTCCCATGGCCATGTGGTGGCGTCTTTCCTTTCCGACTCATGTTTTGCCACTGGTTGTGGCTTGTGTGTATGACTCTCTGGTTGAGTTTTTACCTGTTGGGGTGTGCCTTGGTGGTGGCACAGTTGTAGTTGTGGTTCCGTGGTGGTACCTCGTGGTAGTAGATACCTGTACCCTTTGTGGGTAGCTTTGTGTTGTGGTACGTGTGTACCAGCCTTTCCAGGTGTTGAGGCAGGCTTATGTTTTGTGAAGGTCGTGTGGTGTGACCTTTCACACGTTGTGTTTTACCCTTCTCTGGGTAAGCTTTCGATTATGGTTTTATATGTGTGGTGGATTGGCTTGCTGATGCCAGTCCTGTTACCGTACGTGGGTAGGTTGCCTGTGAAACTTGTAGCCTAGGCAGTGGTTTGCTTGTGGGCTCGTAGCTTAGGCGACCAGCTGTTGTAGTGGTTTGCCTGTGAGGCATGTGACCTAGGCATTGTAGTTGTTGGCGGATAGCAGTGCTGTGCTAGTCCTAATGTTCTTTCTTGCTTTCCGAGGATTGTGTTAGCTAGTGTGTTTATGGTTAATTGTTATTTAATTATGCTTCATGTGAGCATGTTGTGGTTTGGCTATCGGTGTTGCCAGTGAGACCCTTTGTGGTTGAGGTCTCTTCAATTTCAAGTGTTGTTTTTGGGAGGTCCCTACTGAGCCTGTGACTTGTTGAGGCTCACTCCCTTACAGTTCCTTTTAGGATTTACCGTGGTTTGGTGTGCGGCAGCGTTGTGGCAGACTTGTACCACCAGCAGTTGAGTCGTAGTTAGTGTTGTGTTTGCTCGTGCTCCCTCGGGGTATGCCCCAAGTAGTTGTACTCTTTTATTGGACATGTAATAATGTATTGGGACAGTTGTATATTGTTGTATACAGATATGAGCACATGTACTTTCTTGTGTCTTATACTGTTATTGTTGTCTTTTATATTCTTACTGGACACTTGTGTGAGATATCCCTTGTGAGACTTCGGTCCGTTCGCGGGAGGCGGACTTGGATATGGAGCCTTATTGGGTATAAATATCCAAGGCCGTTACAGTTGGTATCAGAGCATGGTCCAGTTAGAATATGAAAAGACATTGAGGTTACAATGTCCCGAAACATGGTTTAATGTCCACTATTAGTAGTAAGTCTGCGGTTTTATGTGGTTTAAAGTGGTTTTCACGTGAGTTTTTTTGTCATGTGAATTGTGTGTTTGTCTTTATAAATTTGGCAGATGTTGGTAGTTGCTGAGTAAAGGTGTGATTAGAGGAGGTACAGTTTGTGTAGTTAAAATAGTGTGCCAAATTGCAGTTAGAGTGTAGTTGTTTAAAGGTTCCCAGTTATAGAAATTGAAGGGATTAGTAAATGCAGATATGGAAATTCAATAAAGGTGTTTCAATGAGGTACAGAGTTGGCAGAGGCAGGTATAAGGTAATAGTGTGATGGAATAGCAGAGGGAACAACGTTATAATGAGGAATAGAACAGTGTGTGATAAGGATTGTTAAATGTGTGAATTGTGGTTGAGAACCTTAGCAGAGGTAATTGTTGTGTTTGAGATCTGTGTTAATAAGTGTTAAGGAGCAGCTTGGGTAATAAAGTGATTAATGATATGGATGGTTTGGAATAATAGAGTGGGGCAGATTAGCTTCAGATAAGGTACTGGTGAACAGAGGAGTAGTGATTTGTGGCAGCTAGATTAAGTGTGCTATATGATTAGAGACGGTTGCAGTAAAGAGCTTGAGAATAATGCTATTGCGAGTAATGATGATAATGGGAAATTTGATATAGAGATCTATGTAAGAATGTGCCGAGATGATCAGTTGGGTAAACAGAGAGTAAAGGAAGATCTGTGTGCAGCTAGATTTTTTTGAGAATTTTACAAGAAAAATATCCATTTGGCAAGTGGCAGTTTGTGAGGATTTCACATAATGTTTTGTTAAAGATTGCCGTGTTAAAGATAAGATTAATGATGTTTAGCAGTTGTGTGCAGTCTGTGGAAAAGAAAGAAAGAGGTAAAGTATGTGCCAGAAAACGATTATGGTTGAGGTTAGGAGTAAATGGAATGAGTTAGAGTTATGTGAGTCAGAATAAGAATTAATCAATTGAGAAGTAGTTAAGAAATATCAAGGCAGATTATGAAAGGATATTAATGAATATGCTGTAACGGTGGAATATTTGGTATTTGAGAATAAATAGTAGTGTGGAATAAAGGAATCAGACAGAGCACGTCATTGCAATTAGAGAGATCGGTTTCAGGATTCTGACTATGGCAGTATTTTAATGAGGAATGATTGTACATTAGCAGGAGTTACAGTGTGAATGGTACCAAGAGATTAGCTAGATAACAGAATAATTTAGAGAAATGTTTTGTAGAAATGATATCGTGGTTAGTGCAGTTGGCAGTACAGATCATGTTGAGTGTTACTGACCAGAGAAAGAAAGAATATAGCAGATTAAGAAACAGATATAATCAAATGGTTCAGGAAATATTTAGTAAGAGATTACATGTGAGAGCATAGAAACTGATTTCGTTGAGCAGAAATGTACTTTAATAAAGGTATTCTTGAATTCGATATGAGAGCAAAAGCCGATCAGTTAAAGAAAGGTTGTGAATGTAATGTGATTAGTCAGCCAAAGAATATGATTTAAAGTCAGGAAGGTATAAGAAGAGCAAGATATGCCAGTAATAGTATGATAAAATTCATAATTTAAGTATGTGGCACAATCAGAATTGGAATATTAAGAAAAATAGGTCAGAAATTCTAGTATTTTCTTCCAGTATTAATTGGTTGAGCAAGACGATTTGAGAAGCCAGTAAGATTAGAGTTGAATCCAGCTGGAGTCAGAGTAATAGTGAAAGAAGAAAGTAGTTGAAAGCAATAATGGGGGCAGAATTTGTGGGACATTTTTGCCAAGTATCCGGTGTAATTGGAGTAGCGCAGCGGAAGCATGAAAGCTTTAATGTTCGCAGGTGACCAGATATTTGGTTGATTGAAGAAAAGTTTGAGATTTTTGTACTGTTGGGCAAATAGGCAGACATTTTTAGTCAGATATGAGTTAAGGCATTATGAGCAGAATGGTATAAAGAGGCAGGGAATTTAGTTATGGTAATTTAATTTTCTTTGAGAAGTTGGCAGTTGAGAATATGAATAAGGATAAGGCAAAATAACAGTTGGCATTAATAGGTAGATAATAGAAAGGCACCGAGAAATTTGAGAATTCAAGGATGGTTTTACGGGGCAAAGTACTTGAGGGTGGTAGTTTATGGTAAAGAGTTTCACGTAGGAAAACGCTACAGAAAGAAATGTTGCAAACACAGCTGAGAAAATGTGGAAGTAGGTTGAGTCCAAGGTGATAAAGCGCCAACAGTAAGGTAGAATCGCCAACAGTTGAAAAGTAAAGAGAGTCAGATTAGTAATTGAACAGAATAGCTGTGAAATAAATGACAGAGAAAGAAAGAGTAGTACATGCATGGAAATGAGCAAATTGAAATAGTTAGTACAAAATGATTTGAAAGGCAAAGCAGAACATGCACAGAAATGAACAGAATAAGTCAGTCAGTGTAAGACGGTTTAAAGGCAAGTGCAGAGAAAGTGTATCCTACTTGCTCTGTATATGGTTTAAATTATTTTTAGGGCTTTCCGTGGTTTCGTTCTGAATGTCGAAGATGACATTCCTTTTTAGGTGATAGTAATGTAGTGACACGATCGTTCGGATCCGGTTTAACGGGTTATATGTGTGGTGCTCTTGACCAAGAGGTGGTCATTGGGCCTTAGTTGAGGTTTTTGTGCGTTGCGTGGGCGTTGTGGGCCTTAGCTCTCAGACCATTTAGCCCACAGGTTCACTGGTTGTGAATGCGACGGGGTATGTCATCGCGTTTTGAAATGCGACAGCTTACTATGTCGCGATTCACAAAACCGCCTTTGAGTTTAGCGGCGCAAAGTGTTTTGATTGATGACGGTTAGGGTCGTCGCATTTAAATCTTAAACGCGACGTCTGCCTATGTCGCTATTTCGATTAGGGTTTAAATACTCTGTTTCGGCCAGACAGAGCAGAGGAGATCTATCCGGCAGTTCCATCCCACATCCTTTGTAGATGAGCATGTGGACACTCTCGAATACTCCTTGGATGCACAGCACACTGAATCATGTTCATGCACTCCAATTAGAGTTGTCCTTCGAATCTACTCCCTTGTCAAGTATCCTTCGGCATTTTCTGGCGTCTGGTGGTTCGTGCGGCGCGGGGTCCAAGCGAGGATGGAGTTCGGAGTGTGGGCACGCCAGCGACGAGGTGTTCTTTGCATTCTTCGGGCTTGTTCAGTTGGTAGGGAGACTTCTCCTCTTGCTTAATTTGTTTTAAATGGTTAAGGGGTGGAATTCATGTCAAGGGTGGTGTGTTGTAATGTGTTTCTACTGTTTATTGCTTTAATAGTATTGAGAAGGATTTGCATGAGTGTGTGTGGTGTGTGTGGACTGTTTTTCGGAGGAGGAAACATAGTTCAATCGCCTGCCTAAGAAGGCGATGGACTGAACCGTCATGTTTTAGTTTTGAACGCGACGCCCTGTGTTGTCGCGTTCGTACCGATTATGCTAGATCGACTCCCTTGGACGCGACCACTTGACCCATCACGCTCTTGCTGAACGCGTCGGTGTGGTCCGTCGTGATTTGGTTTAACGATTAGTGTAGTCCTTATCGCGACATATTGTTCTATCATGATTTGGATGTTGACTATTTGATCAGTTGAGCTTAAAGGCGACGACATGGGCCGTCGCGATTTGAACTCCGACTGTTGGTTCTGGCCTTAATGCGATGTATCGGGCCGTCGCAATATGGTCGCGACACTGGGCCCTGTCACGTTAAGGTTTTGAATTGCGTCTAGACATGTCGTCGTGATTTAAAAGGCGACGCCTGTGTCCGTTGCGTTTTAGCTTTCGTGGGGTAAGTTGTGTGCTTGGGCAGTGAAGGTCCTGTGTGGACCTAGCCCTGGTTATTGGTGTTATTTTAAAGTGGTTTAAGTTGCTTAATGATTAGTAAAGCATGTGTAGGATGTAAGAGTGCTATGTGATTAGTTAATGAATCATATGATTTATGTTAGTATGTTATTGTGTTCAGTTAAGCGGTTAATGTGTTATTATGGTTTGACGTTGCTATGGAGGTCATGAGATGATCAATGACATGCAAGGTTATTATATGATAATGTGATTAGGTATATATTGGTGTATGTTGGCTTCGAGGTCACTTGGTGACCGGTGACAACCTAACTATGATATTGAGGAATCACAGTTTATAATAAAGGTTGTATAAGTACATATCGTGGTTTGTGCATTTGTCGAGTCTGGTGGTCCGGCACCTATTCTGGAATACCTCTTCAGTTGGGTACCCCAGGTTCTGTGTAAGCCAGGCACGTGTGTTTTGTTGTGCCCAGGGCTTGTCCTGGTACGGTATGTACCACATAGGTCTGTGTCGTCTCCCTGGACACCCTCACTCTTGTGTTTGATTTGTACATCTGGCTGAGGGAAAGACGACAGAGGGGCAGTGACTTGTGAGAGTTTTTGTTTAGTCACTTGTAGCGCGCTCGTGGTTGGGGGGATGGACACCAGTAGACGTACTGGTCCCTAGCTAGTCCTGTGTTTCTAATGCCTCACTTTAGGGAGCTCGGGCCGGAGTCCCTAAAGGTGCCAGGCATGGGCTTGCAGCTGTGTGATATGCAGGTGTGGTGTTGGTTGGTCTCCACAGTTAGTTGACTTACTCTGTGTGTTTGTGGAGTGGTAGCTAGACTGAGTAGTCTGTGGCTATGAGACTGAGAGGTGGTTCTTGTGCTGTGTTGTTCGGGTTGGATACTGGCATCATGAACCAGTAGTTCGTTCCCGTGTGGTGGCGTCGTTCCTTTCTGACTCGTGTTTTGCCACTGGTTGTGGCTTGTGTGTAGGACTCACTGGTTGAGGTTTTACCCGTTGGGGTGTGCCTTGGTGGTGGCACAGTTGTAGTTGTGGTTCTGTGGTGGTACCTCGTGGTAGTAGGTACCTGTACCCTTCGTGGGTAGCTTTGTGTTGTGGTACGTGTGTACCAGCCTCTCCAGGTGTTGAGGCAGGCTTATGTTTTGTGAAGGTCGTGTGGTGTGACCTTCCGCACGTTGTGTTTTACCCTTCTCTGGGTAAGCTTCTGATTATGGTTTTATATGTGTGGTGGATTGGCTTGCTGATGCCAGTCCTATTACCCTACGTGGGTAGGTTGCCTGTGAAGCTTGTAGCGTAGGCAGTGGTTTGCCTGTAGGCCCGTAGCTTAGGCGACCAGCTGTTGTAGTGGTTTGCTTGTGATGCATGTGACCTAGGCATTGCAGTTGTTGGCATACTAGCGGTGCTGTGCTAGTCCTAATGTTCTTTCTTACTTTCCGAGGATTGTGTTAGCTAGTGTGTTTATGGTTAATTGTTATTTAATTATGCTTCATGTGAGCATGTTGTGGTTTGGCTATCTGTAGCACCCCGGAAATTTTAACAATATAAAAATTCGAATAAATAGAAATAAATAATTTCCATAAGAGCAAGGTATTTAAAACATACGTATCATTATCGTATGGGCTAAATCACGTGGGAAAAATCTGTAAAAATGGGAAATCAACCCCACACATTATTCTTAAGGGTTCCACGAAGGAATTCGTGTGATGAAAAATCCGATTAACCAAGTGAACATCACATGGTGACCGATTATCCAAATTAGGAAACAAGTCGGAAAACTGTTAATACGGAAATAAGATGCAATCATAAATTAAATAAAAATGTTAGAAATGCTTCTAACATTATATATTCATGACCCAATATCATAATTGGGCCAATGGACCACTTATGGCCCAAAAATCAAATGAAGCAAGAAAATACATAGAAATTCGTAACCATAAATAAGCTGAAATTAAAAAGAGGCAATTAGAGTTGAATTGGGAAGAGAACTTGCATTCTTGGCAACTCAAATTCGTGCCTACCCATCCATGGAAGTTTCTCAATGGCCAAGACTCTCTAATGGAGGAAGAAATCATCAAAAATAGGAAACTAACATGCCAATCCCGCAACCCTGCTTTCCTAGTCATAATAGGACTCCTAATCACCATGGTTGCTTAAATACTCTTCACCCAAACCCTAGGGACGAGTTTAGAACTTGCTGGGGTCGTGAGGAGGAGCTCTTGGAGGCTGGAGAGTAGGAGATCAAGTATACCAAGCTCATCTTCTTCCCCGTTCATCTGCTACCACCTACACAAACCACCTTCTTGAAGCCGATCAAAGGTAGGCCAAACCTAAATCCCATCGTGCAAGGCTTATAACCCTGAAAAGAGGGTCGAGTCTACTTCCTAACCCAAGTGGAATGCCCAAATTCCATCCAGTATACACGGAGTATTAAGCATTCTCCTCCAAGTGGTCTGAACACGGGTTTTCTGGAAGAACGAGACTTCATCAACCCAAAAGGTAGGTTTTCTCAGGCTAAATCTTAATATCTCATATACCAAATGTGTAGAGCATCAAGTTAGCTTTCATTTCCCTTTGGTTTCATCGAATTTCATTGAGTAGATTTTGAACTATAAGCATTTTCCCAAAGTCGTGCACTGTTATGGCTTTTCCCGTTCCTTATTTTTTGCACTTGATTCAAGACCGAATTAGAGTAAACCCACAACATGAAAGTTGTTCTAATAGTTGTCCTCGTCAGGTTTTATGTTGAACGTTTTGTCTAAATGTCATTGTTTAGAGAGTTATATGTGTGGTAATAGGGTTGTTTCCAGAAACTACGGTTTCAGGTTACACTTGGTCTGGTGTTGTGTTCGACTTGATCAAAGCCTATCGAAATCATCCTTATTTTCTAATTCTGATTTATTGGAAGTACCCTAGTATGTCTAGGTTGTTTTAAAGCTGGTTTCGTTATTTTTCATACCTGTACAATTTGTTCTCTATTTCGGAAGAACCCTGTGTCAATAGATGGAAGTTCTAGACCGCAATCCAAGAACATGTCCTTGCTCTGTCAGAGTCTGGCGCAGAACCTGTGAACGCGACGGCCCGATAGGTCGTGTTCTGAGGTCTCTTCGCGACAGCCTCACCGTCATTATCTGATAGCGACGAGTCGACCCGTCGCGATCATGCTGCCTGATATGACCGCCCAGTCGCGTTCTTCATAACCCCCTATCGCCTCCTGGTCCCGATCCGTCGCGACCCTTGCTGTGGCTTGTCGCGACCTGACCCGGGCCTGACAACACCCTGTCGCCTTCCTTATATGACCCTGTCGCGATCTCAGAATTTTTGTAGAAAACCCCACTTACTGTCTTGCAAACCTAACCACTATACCTGAGGTCTGGTTAATGTAATATTTAGTGTGTATTGCACGTGTTTTGGGTCTGATTAATGCATGGTGGTTATTTTAATGGCTTAAAAGTGTTAAACCCATTTAAAAGCTTTAATTACATGAATGCCATTCTAAGTGCTCCTTAAATGTTATGATCCATTCGTGCTACTTATGATTGATCTTCCTACTGTTCTACCATGTTTAAATGATAAGGGTTATCATAAAATCTTGCAAACCATGGTTTGTTAAAGTGCATAGTTTTATCCCATGTTATATTGTCAAATGCTTCCTACGAGTCGAGACCGATGGTTTGTGAATTGAGACACGCGTACCGCACTACACACTAGCACTGTTAAGTAGCCCCTTTCTTGGGAAATTGGAAACTCTCTACCGGTCGTTCCGAATCGGTAGACTAGCGACCTTTTCACCAAGGCCTCCGTAAATCTCCTCTGACCATGGATTCCCACATGGCCGACGAGTTGGTTGTACCATTGAACTTCCCTGAAGATAGCGTGCACTTCCTTTCTTTTCTTGTTCTCGTGAGTGTGATTGACAATCTAGACTAAACCATTAATGTAAAGATTTAACTAAAGTACAAATCGTACCGTTATGCTGCCGAATTTATCTCATGACCATTGTTATCATGAAATCATGTTCAATTACTTATTACTTGTTCCCATCATCATCATGAACATGAAGTTACACATGCTTACTTATTGAAACTCTCATTGGCCATTATTAATGACTGTGGGTATCTACATTTAAAAATTTACATGAGATGCTGACAGGGCACGGCGTGTGTCCAAGGGCTCCAATCTAGCCCCAATGACGGCGAGTCATAGATATACTGTTAACCATGGGGTATAATGATTACTGGCGTTGCATCTGCGCTGGGAGTCTTGCTTGCTAGTTGAATGATAGATACAATAACCACATACACGTGTCCTAGTGTGCATTCTTGGTGGATCTTTCCTTGGTGTACATTAGTGTCTACGTGCCTGATTAGTGTTACTTGATTGTGCTCGTACATTCTTGCTTGCTTGCTTGCGTGATATGGCCATCCTGCATTTATTGCAACTAGTGATATCTTTTGTTTTTGTAAACTATTGACATCAAGTGAAATCTTACGTGCTTGTACAAAGTGATCTATTGCTAGTTCTATCTTGTCTTCTTGTTCATAAATCTTGTTCTATCATATCACTCTCTCTAGCTTGTTTTTATATATCATGTTTTAACGAGTTTTATTCGTACTCGCATATCATTCATTGCACTTGCCTAGTTCAAAAATGTTAATCACTTATATCATTGCCCGCACATTGAGATATAAATCCTACTGGGATAGTTTGCTCATCCCTACTTTTACCCATCTAGGTGACTATGACGTTCAAGAGGAAGAGCAAGTTGGGGATGGGAATGCGTCCGAGTGAAGAGCGTTCCAATTATGAGTCTATTTATAGTAGTTGCTTTGAGTGTTAGTACAATGTAGTAGGAAGTGAGGATTTAATGTACTTTCCCTTTTATTGAGTCTTAGTCCTGTACTAGTTTCCATTTGAATACAAAGAGTTGAGATTTGAATACAATTTATATTGAGTTCAACATATGGGCCCTATTATTGATGTTGTGTTGATACACATTTAGTGCGTGCTAGCTAGAGGCTTATTTGCCGACTGTCCATGTCTCGAAATATCAACTCGAATTAATTAACAATATCCGCTGCGTAATTCTCGGGACGTGACAGTTTAATGGTATCAGAGCCTAGGAATACCAAATAGGATATGTCTCAGGAATAGGAGATACCTATGGAACCTAGGTCATGAAAATTAAATACAGTACCTGGTGAGAATGGGTAGAGACTGGGAATATGTTAGAAAGAATTAAACACTCTTACCCATTGACTCTTATAATGTATCTAGAGACATTAATTGGTTTCCATCCTTTTCTCAGGAACCCTCATAACACTCTCACTCAACTGCAATGGCTCGCAACCAGTGACAAGCTATGCAAGACACTATGGCTGGACTTACTCAGGCCTTGCAAAATGTAGTTCAGGCTGGAAATCAAGCTGGAGCTGCAAGGAATGGAGCCGGTGACCTGCACCGCAATTTTAGGAGTTTAAACCCTCCTCGTTTCTCTGGATCCCCTGACCCAGACGAGGCAGAAAACTGGCAGGAAGAAATAGAAAGGATCTTCCACGTAATGCAATGCACTAATAGGGAGAAGGTGGTACTAGCCACTTTTCAATTTACCAAGGATGCCCGAGCGTGGTGGAAGGCCACATCGGCCCACCTGCCTAATTTAGCTGAACTGGAGTGGGCTGAATTCCTGGAGATATTCCGGGGAAAATATTTCTCTGAGAGAGTCAAGGAGAAGAAGGCAGCGGTGTTTGCCGCACTAAAACAGAAAGGGATGTCCGTGGCTGAGTATGAGGCTCAGTTCGCACGTCTCACTGTGTATGCCCCACATCTGGTGGGAACTGAAAGACTGAAAGCTAACCGTTTCATGGATGGGCTCAGGCCCATGTTCATTGAAAGGCTCGGACCACACAATATCCAAACTTACACTGAGATGGCCCAAAGAGCTCAGCTGGTAGAAGACACCATGGCCAAAGTGCAGGGCATGAGGGGCAAGGACAACTCCAAGCCGGTCTTCGTCAAGAGGGGAGCACCTAATACTGCTCCAACTTTTCGTAACAACAACGTCAACAACAACAACAAGAGGCCAAATGTCGGAAGAGATGTTACTGGGGACAAAAGAGTCAAAATAGAAGGTAGGCAGTTGGCTGAGAACTGCAAATTCTGCGATAAACCAGGACACCGAGCTGAGGAATGCTGGAAGAAGCTCGGGGCATGCTTGAGATGTGGTGGTCGTGACCACCGTATTCCTGACTGTCCAATGATGAAGGACCAACCAGGTAGAGCCCAGAATGCACCACGGCGTCAGGGATGCCTTAATGCTGTCATAGAAGCTGACCTACCCGAGGAAGGGGGTATGGTGGAAGGTACCATTTCCATACACTCTCAACCTGCTTTTGTGCTTATTGATACTGGAGCTGCATATTCATTTATTTCCACCACATTTGCTGCAACTCTACCTATCAAACCTGTACCCTTGAAATCCAAGATTTCTGTAGCCTCTCCACTAGGCTCAGAATCTGAACTCACTCACTACTTGCCAAAATGTGAAACTATGATTGGAGGACACAATCTCCCTGCCGACCTTATCTGTTTAGACATGAAGGGTTATGATGCCATTTTGGGTGTCGATTGGCTAATTGAATATGATGCTGATGTGAACTGTCGCCATAGGAGGGTCACTTTTAAAAGACCAAACCTCCCAACTCTATCACTACTTGGCACCCGTTATCACAAACACCCTATCTTGATATCCTCCCTAAAGGCTTCTAAGCTGATCAACCAGGGTTGTGATGCTTTCCTAGTTTCTGTCTTGGCAACTGAAAAGAAGAAACCAACCCTAGAATGCATTCCAATAGCCAGAGACTATCCTGATGTATTTCCAGAGGAATTAACTGGTATACCTCCTGAACGAGAGGTAAACTTCACCATTGAGTTACTCCCTGCGGCAGCCCTTGTTTCAAAGGCTCCGTATCGTATATCCCCTATTGAATTGCAGGAGTTGAAGAGACAGATCCAAGAATTGCTAGATCAGGGTTTTATCAGGCCTAGCACATCTCCGTGGGGAGCGCCAGTGCTATTCGTCAGAAAGAAGGACGGGACAATGAGGCTATGCATTGATTACCGTTAGTTGAACCAGTTGACAATAAAGAATAAGTATCCACTGCCCCGCATCGACGAGCTGTTTGACCAGATCTCCGGTGCACAATATTTCTCTAAGATAGATCTAAGATCAGGCTACCATCAACTAAGAATAAAGGAGGATGATATTCACAAGTCTGCATTCCGAAGTAGATATGGTCACTATGAGTTCGTAGTTATGCCGTTTGGCTTAACAAATGCTCCAGCGGCTTTCATGCAACTTATGAACAATATTTATAGGCCATACTTGGACCAGTTTATAGTGGTGTTCATTGATGACATCCTTATTTACTCCAAATCCAAAGAAGAACATGAGGAACACTTGAAGGTTGCTCTGCAAGTGCTCAGAGATAATCAACTCTATGCTAAACTTAGTAAGTGTGAATTCTGGATGGAGGAAGTGTCTTTCCTTGGTCACATCATATCCAGAGAGGGAATCTCGGTGGATCCATCTAAGGTAGAGGTGGTGAAGAACTGGTCTAGGCCGACAACTGTGTCGGAGATTAGAAGCTTTCTGGGTTTAGCCGGTTATTATCGTCGCTTCATTAAGGATTTCTCAAAGATAGCTGTACCATTGACCAGGCTGACTAGGAAGGAGAATCCATTTGCATGGACCGATGAATGTGAAGAAAGTTTCAGGGCATTGAAAGAGCACCTTACCTCAGCCCCCGTACTAACACTGCCGGTTGCTGGGGGTAGTTTTGAAGTATACACCGATGCATCCGGGATCGGCCTTGGCTGTGTGCTGATGCAGAATGGGCAAGTTATATGCTATGCGTCCAGACAATTGAAGAAGCACGAGGACAATTACCCTGTACATGATCTGGAGCTAGCGGCTGTAGTCTTCGCCTTGAAGATATGGCGTCATTATCTATATGGTGAGAAATTCATTGTGTTTTCTGACCATAAAAGCTTGAAGTATCTGTTTTCTCAGCAGGACTTGAATATGAGACAGCGGAGGTGGTTGGAGTATCTCAAAGACTTCGACTTCACGATCCAATATCATCCAGGAAAAGCAAATGCTGTGGCAGATGCTCTAAGTAGGAAGCCCATGATCACATTGTCAAGTTTAATGGTGGACGAATGGAAGTTATTAGAGGACTTCGCCAAGTTAAATATTGATGCTAACCTCAAAGAGAAGGGATGCCTTGTTGCTAGTATTAGAGCACAACCTACACTACTGGAGGACCTCACAACACTCCAAGACAATGACCCTATACTTGTGGAGATTAAGGCTAATCTAGACCAGAGGCTGGATTTCTCATTAACGGAAGATGGAAGACTGTTGTTCCGAGATCGAGTCTGTGTACCCGACCATATGGAGACAAAGAAAATGATTATGGATGAGGCACACAAGACCAGGTATACTATACATCCGGGATCTACCAAAATGTATCAGGACCTGAAGAGAAGCTTTTGGTGACCAAATATGAAGAGGGAGGTGGCGGAATATGTCGCCCGATGCTTAACATGTCAAAAGGTCAAGGCGGAACACTTGCGACCTGCAGGTAAACTCAAACCCCTAGAAATCCCGGCATGGAAATGGGAAGGTATAGGGATGGACTTCATTTTCGGACTACCCAAATCTAGAGGTGAGTTCGATGGTATCTGGGTTATTGTCGACCGCTTAACTAAGTCGGCTCACTTCTTGCCAGTGAAGAATAAGTGGTCAGTAGATGTTCTGGCTGCATTGTATGTGAAGGAAATAGTCCGATTACATGGAGTACCGGTGTCTATTGTGTCTGATAGAGATCCTAGGTTTACATCCCATTTTTGGAAAGGACTGCATTACTCCTTGGGATCTAAACTAAACTTTAGCACGGCTTTCCATCCCCAAACAGATGGTCAGACGGAGAGAACCAACCAGGTGATTGAAGATATGCTTAGAGCATGTGTCCTAGATTTTGGGGGTAGCTGGCATGAACACTTACCTCTCGTGGAGTTCGCCTACAATAATAGCTATCAAGCTAGCATTCAAATGGCACCATTTGAAGCACTCTATGGCAGAAGTTGTCGATCTCCGATATGCTGGTATGAAGTTGGCGAGAAACAAATATTAGGACCAGAGATAATAAGGGAAACCACGGAGAAGGTAAAGCTTATTAAAGAAAGAATGGAGGTGGCGCAGCAAAGACAAAAGGCATATGCAGATACTAGAAGAAGAGACCTAGAGTTTCAGGTGGGTGAACATGTATTCTTGAAAGTGTCTCCAGGCCGTGGGATCATACGTTTTGGCATTAAAGGCAAGTTGTCACCAAGGTTTGTCGGGCCTTTCGAAATCCTTGAAAGAGTCGGCGAGGTGGCATATCGTCTCGCTTTACCACCACAAATGGATGGAATACACAATGTGTTCCACATATCCATGTTGAAAAAGTATGAACGAGATCCATGGCACGTCATAGAATATGAGCTTCTGGAATTCAATAAAGACGGAACATATCAAGAGAAGCCAATTAAGATCGTGGACCGGGAACTGCGCCAACTAAGGAACAAGGTTATTCCACTAGTAAGGGTTAGATGGAATCAACGCACGGATGAGGACGAGACGTGGGAAACCGAGGAAGCAATGCGCAGAAGATACCCGGAGCTATTCACAAGTAAGTACACCTCACTTGCACAATAATTTTCTATACATGAATTTGGGGACCAAATTCTCTTAAGTGGGGGAGGATATAGCACCGTGGAAATTTTAACTATATAAAAATTCGAATAAATGGAAATAAATAATTTCCATAAGAGCAAGGTATTTAAAACATACGTATAATTATCGTATAGGCTAAATCACGTGAGAAAAATCCGTAAAAATGGGAAATCAACCCCACACATTATTCTTAAGGGTTCCACGAAGGAATTCGTGCGATGAAAAATCCGATTAACCAAGTGAACATCACATGGTGACCGATTATCCAAATTAGGAAACAAGTCGAAAACCGTTAATACGGAAATAAGACGCAATCATAAATTAAATAAAAATGTTAGAAAGGCTTCTAACATTATATATTCATGACCCAATATCATAATTGGGCCAATGGACCACTTATGGCCCAAAAATCAAATGAAGCAAGAAAATACATAGAAATTCGTAACCATAAATAAGCTGAAATTAAAAAGAGACAATTAAAGTTGAATTGGGAAGAGAACTTGCATTCTTGGCAACTCAAATTCATGCCTACCCATCCATGGAAGTTGCTTGATGGCCAAGACTCTCTAATGGAGGAAGAAATCATCAAAAATAGGAAACTAATATGCCAATCCGGAAACCCTGCTTTCCTAGTCATAATAGGACTCCTAAACACCATTGTTGCTTAAATACTCTTCACCCAAACCCTAGGGACGAGTTTAGAACTTGCTGGGGTCGTGAGGAGGAGCTCTTGGAGGCTGGAGAGTAGGAGATTAAGCATACCAAGCTCATCTTCTTCCCCCGTTCATCTGCTACCACCTGCACAAACCACCTTCTTGAAGCCGATCAAAGGTAGGCCAAACCTAAATCCCATCATGCAAGGCTTATACCTCTGAAAAGAGGGTCGAGTCTACTTCCTAACCCAAGTGGAATTCCCAAATTCCATGTAGTATACACGAAGTATTAAGCGTTCTCATCCAAGTGGTCTGAACACGGGTTTTCTGGAAGAACGAGACTTCATCAACCCAAAAGGTAGGTTTTCTCGAGCTAAATCTTAATATCTCCTATACCAAATATGTAGAGCATCAAGTTAGCTTTCATTTCCCTCTGGTTTCATCGAATTTCATTGAAAGATTTTGAACTATAAGCATTTTCCCAAAGTCGTGCACTGTTAGGGCTTTTCCCGTTCTTTATATGTTGCACTTGATTCAAGACCGAATTAGAGTAAACCCACAACATGAAAGTTGTTCTACTAGTTATCTTCGTTAGGTTTTGTGTTGAACGTTTTGTCTAAAGGTCATTGTTTAGAGAGTTATAAGCGTGGTAATAGGGTTGTTGCCAGAAACTACGGTTTCAGGTTACACTTGGTCTGGTGTTGTGTTCGACTTGATCAAAGCCTATCAAAATCATCCTTATTTTCTAATTCTGATTTACTGGAAGTACCCTTGTATGTCTAGATTGTTTTAAATATGGTTTCGTTATTTTTCATACACTGTACAATTTGTTCTCTATTTCGGAAGCACCCTATGTCAATAGATGGAAGTTCTGGACCGCAATCCAAGAACATGTCCTTGCTCTGTCAGAGTCTGGCGCAGAACCTATGAACGCGACGGCCCGATAGGTCGCGTTCTGAGGTCTCTTCACGACAGCCTCACCGTCGCTATCTGATAGCGACGAGTCGACCCGTCGCGATCATGCTGCCTGATCTGACTGCCCAGTCGCGTTCTTCACAACCCTCTGTCGCCTCCTGGTCCCGACCCGTCGCGACCCTTGCTGTGGCTTGTCGCGACCTGACCCGGGCCTGACAACACCCTGTCGCCTTCCTTATATGACCCTATCGCGATCTCAGAATTTTTGCAGAAAACCCCACTTACTGTCTTGCAAACCTAACCACTATACCCGAGGTCTGGTTAATGTAATATTTAGTGTGTATTACACGTGTTTTGGGTCTGATTAATGCATGGTGGTTATTTTAATGGCTTAAAAGTGTTAAACCCATTTAAAAGCTTTAATTACATGAATGTCATTCTAAGTGCTCCTTAAATGTTATGATCCATTCGTGCTACTTATGATTGATCTTCCTACTGTTCTACCATGTTTAAATGATAAGGGTTATCATAAAATCTTGCAAACCATGGTTTGTTAAAGTGCATAGTTTTATCCCATGTTATATTGTCAAATGCTTCCTGCGAGTCGAGACCGATGGTTTGTGAATTGAGACACGCGTACCGCACTACACACTAGCACTGTTAGGTAGCCCCTTTCTTGGGAAATTGGAAACTCTCTACCGGTCGTTCCGAATCGGTAGACTAGCGACCTTTTCACCAAGGCCTCCGTAAATCTCCTCTGACCATGGATTCCCACATGGCCGACGAGTTGGTTGTACCATTGAAGTTCCCTGAAGATAGCGTGCACTTCCTTTCTTTTCTTGTTCTCGTGAGTGTGATTGACAATCTAGACTAAAGCCATTAATGTAAAGATTTAACTAAAGTACAAATCGTACCGTTATGCTGCCGAATTTATCTCTTGACCATTGTTATCATGAAATCATGTTCAATTACTTATTACTTGTTCCCATCATCATCATGAACATGACGTTACACATGCTTACTTATTGAAACTCTCATTGGCCATTATTAATGACTGTGGGTATCTACATTTAAAAATTTACATGAGATGCTGACAGGGCACGACGTGTGTCCAAGGGCTCCAATCTAGCCCCAATGACGGCGAGTCATAGATATACTGTTAACCATGGGGTATAATGATTACTGGCATTGCATCTGCGCTGGGAGTCTTGCTTGCTAGTTGAATGATAGATACAATAACCACATACACGTGTCCTAGTGTGCATTCTTGGTGGATCTTTCCTTGGTGTACATTAGTGTCTACGTTCCTGATTAGTGTTACTTGATCGTGCTCGTACATTCTTGCTTGCTTGCTTGCGTGATATGGCCATCCTGCATTTATTGCAACTAGTGATATCTTGCGTTCTTGTAAACTATTGACATCAAGTGAAATCTTACGTGCTTGTACAAAGTGATCTATTGCTAGTTCTATCTTGTCATCTTGTTCATAAATCTTGTTCTATCATAATCACTCTCTCTAGCTTGTTTTTATATATCATGTTTTAACGAGTTTTATTCGTACTCGCATATCATTCATTGCACTTGCCTAGTTCCAAAATGTTAATCACTTATATCATTACCCGCACATTGAGATATAAATCCTACTGGGATAGTTTGCTCATCCCCTACTTTTACCCATCTAGGTGACTATGACGTTCAAGAGGAAGAGCAAGTTGAGGATGAGAATACGTCCGAGTGAAGAGCGTTCCAATTATGAGTCTATTTATAGTAGTTGCTTTGAGTGTTAGTACAATGTAGTAGGAAGTGAGGATTTAATGTACTTTCCCTTTTATTGAGTTTTAGTCCTGTACTAGTTTCCATTTGAATACAAAGAGTTGAGATTTGAATACAATTTATATTGAGTTCAACATATGGGCCCTATTATTGATGTTGTGTTGATACACATTTAGTGCGTGCTAGCTAGAGGCTTATTTTCCGACTGTCCACGTCTCGAAATATCGACTCGAATTAATTAACAATATCCGCTGCGTAATTCTCGGGACGTGACACTATCGGTGTTGCCAGTGAGACCCTTTGTGGCTGAGGTCTCTTTAGTTTCAGTGTTGTTTTTGGGAGGTCCCTGCTGAGCCTGTGACTTGTTGAGGCTCACTCCCTTACAGTTCCTTTCAGGATTTGCTGTGGTTTGGTGTTCGGAAGCATTGTGGCAGACTTGTACTACCAGTAGTTGAGTCGTAGTTAGTGTTGTGTGAGCTTGTGCTCCCTCTGGGTATGTCCCAAGTAGTTGTACTCTTTTATTGGACATGTAATAATGTATTGGGATAGTTGTACATTGTTGTATACAGATATGAGCACATGTACTTTCTTGTGTCTTATACTGTTGTTGTTATCTTTTATATTCTTACTGGACACTTGTGTGAGATATCCCTTGCGAGACTTCGGTCTGATCGCGGGAGGCGGACTTGGATATGGAGCCTTATTGGGTATAAATATCCAAGGCCGTTACAGTTGGTATCAGAGCATGGTCCAGTTAGAATATGAAAAGACATTGAGGTTACAATGTCCCAAAACATGGTCTAATGTCCACTACTGTTAGTAAGTCTGCGGTTTTATGTGGTTTAAAGTGGTTTTCATGTGAGTTTTTTTGTCGTGTGAATTGTGTGTTTGTCTTTATAAATTTGACAGATGTGGTAGTTGCTGAGTAAAGGTGTGATTAGAGGAGGTACAGTTTGTGTAGTTAAAATAATGTGCCAAATTGCAGTTAGAGTGTAGTTGTTTAAAGGTTCCCAGTTATAGAAATTGAAGGGATTAGTAAATGCAGATATGGAAATTCAATAAAGGTGTTTCAATGAGGTATAGAGTTGGCAGAGGCAGGTATAAGATAATAGTGTGATGGAATAGCAGAGGGAACAACGTTATAATGAGGAATAGAACAATGTGTGATAAGGATTGTTAAGTGTGCGAATTGTGGTTGAGAGCCTTAGCAGAGGTAATTGTTGTGTTTGAGATCTGTGTTAATAAGTGTTAAGGAGCAGCTTGGGTAATAAAGTGATTAATGATATGGATGGTTTGGAATAATAGAGTGGTGCAGATTAGCTTCAGATGTGGTACTAGTAAACAGAGGAGTAGTGATTTGTGGCAGCTAGATTAAGTGTGCTTTGTGATTAGAGACGGTTGCGGTAAAGAGCTTGAGAATAGTGCTATTGCGAGTAATGATGATAATGGGAAATTTGATATAGAGATCCATGTAAGAATGTGCCGAGATGATCAGTTGGGTAAAGAGAGATATGGGACGAGCTTGTTGCCTTGTTGTTTACATCAAACTTGAAGTGCAAATCAACCCAACAGGTGAACAATAACATGGATCCGTAAGGAGGCTTACCCAAGCTTGCCGCCGTGAGTCTGCTATAGAGGAAGGCTAGCACCGCCGGTCCCAACCTCTCTCCTTCCCATATGCCGCATATTGCACTCAATTGTTCCTCTTCGAGTACATTGTCCACGGATGGAAAGAGGAGCGCTCCCGCCAGACATATGGTGAATCCTTTAATCACCTTCTCTAGTTTCACATCGTCCTCCACCTTTGGTAACTCTTTCATGGTCCAAGCCGCCAATTTTTGTAAGTTGATCCCCTTCATGGATTGGACATCTTGGGCCGCCCTTTCGCTCCCCATGAAGCCCTCGAGCACCTCCTTGCTTGTAACTCCCCTCGGCATGATTGCCATATCATCTTCGTCACCTCCTCATCCACTTAAAGCCTAGAAAAGAACGGCTTTGAAGGTTTTGAAGAGGAAGGTGTGAGTTTGTGGATGCCATAACTCAACTAAAGCCCCCATAGCCTCCCAATCTAAGTGAATTTCATGGTATCTTTTGGCGTGAACGGCTAAATTTTGGATTCCCCACCTAGAGAGGATGGATTTCATGTCAAGGCTTATGAAGGAGGTTAGTTTGTGGAGCCATGGGAGACACATGTATCTTCTAGTGCCCGGGAATAATGGATAATCCTATGGGTTGTTATTGGCCATAAGGAGGGTGGTGCATAGGGGTATGATCATGGGTAGGTTTTTTGTCATAAGTTAGAGTTGGCATGATCATTGGGTATAAGGCAAGAGGATGGATTTGGCCATATGGAGGGTGGCGCATGAGGGGCATATGATCATGGAGTTGATTGGAGGTCATGAATTTGGCCATGGGTTGAAGGTTAGGGTATGATCATTATGGCATAAAGTGATGGTTCAACCATGGTTGAGATTGGAAGAAGAAGAAGAAAAAGAGAAGAAAAAAAATATAGAGAGGAAGAGAGCAAGAACATCAAGCAAGAGAACAAGAACAACATTAAGAACAAGAAGAATAAGCAAGAACAAGATAAACAAATCATGAACTCACCAATTTAGCTTGAATTAGCTTGCAGATGTGTCCTACCACCTTGTTAAGCCTAAAAAATCCCTCAAATCTTTGTCTCTTGGAGGGGGGAGCTTCACCATGATCCATGGCTCTTCACCTTCTTTCTCCTTCTCTCCTTCTTCTCCCTTGCCAAATGCTTGTTTCTTGAGCTTTAGAGAGTGCCAAATGCACAGAGAGAGCAAGAAGGGGGATATTTTATAGCCCCATGGTCGCACAAGCCTGGAGGCGATGTCCTAAACCCACTACAACCATGAAACAAGCAAACAGGTTTGGCCTCAGGTAGGAATTGGAACACTGTTGAAAATCGCGACCGACACATACGTCGTAATTCAAGTGCCTCACTCTGACTCCAAGTTCGACTGGTGAAGATAATACATGACGGACCAAGGCGTCACGATTCAGGTAAGTAAACACGTCCACTCAACTTGTCGCGATGTACAAGCATCATCATTTCAATATTTGTGCTTTATATCTATTACTTGTCATTGCTAATCATTCTTTGAGTGCAGGTCTAGATTCATGTCTATCTTCGGCAGGCCCCTCTGGTATCAAGTATCATTGCATTTTACTATATAATATACTCTATTAGAGCATATCAAGAACCTTGAGGCTCTGATGAATATGAAATTTGAGTTCCCCTCCACCGCCAAAACAGTGATAATGTCAGAGGATTCTTATGACTTGAGGATAGGCGTTACGCTTTGCAAGGAGGACGCTGGACCCATGCCTGGAAATTTTGGTGTCCTGACTTAACTCAGCATCGTAACAATATTATCCTTGATTATTTTATATTTTTTTTTGTTTTAATCTTTTTCTTGTTAGCCCAGCATGCATCATGTAGGACTTTGAGCTCATTGCCGGGAAATTATTCTAGTGCTTAACTGAAAAGAGCCGCTTATTCTTAATTCGAATTAACATAAAATATTCCATTCCAAGTCAAGTACTCAGTTCATCTTGTTGATGTTTGAAGACCATCTTTCGAGAAACTCCTTGTTTTGGATTCCTATATCAATTCGTCTATTTTCCCATAGATCCACTCTGGCTGCACCACGTCCACAAGCTGGTAAATGGTCCCCAATGGTGAAACCTACTGGATTGTGTCTGTAGGTACTTTCCCTACGCTGGAAGTTGATCTTTCTCCCCTTCGTGCCCACGTGCACACCCTTTCCCTTCGTCCAAACAATTGAGTTATCTTTTGAGGCTTTCTCTAAGCTGCTTCATTTTGAATTGAAGAACAACTCCTATCATATGTTGTTGAATGCGTGTCTCATCACATCTTGACGTCTACTTTTCAGTCACTCCACTTCATTCCACTCAATTCCCTTCATTTCATTGCATTCATTTCGTGTCTTTCCGCTCCATTTCTTTGCAAAGCAGACGCCAAGGCGAGGCAGCTGTAGACACGCCATTTTTGGCAACATATCGAGTAAATTTCATTAAGAGTTCCCATATTCAATTTATGGTAATTTTCAAAATTATTTTTAGAAAGATTTTGTTGCTAAATAGAATCGCATCCACTTAGTCCGTCGCGTTTCTGACCTTCCATTGTTTAAAGATCGATTCCCATCAAAAGATCGATTCTTCCAAATGCATGACCATTCATGTCGCCGCAATTCAATGTTTCCATTTATTAATTTGGTAAGAATCCGATCAATATTGGAAGTGTTATAAACGCGTCGGACTATGTCGTCGTGATTTTCATACCTGCTGATGTTTGGAAAGGCCACAGTTGAAGTAAGGAATGCTTTTAAACGCGATGCTTTTGTCGGCCACGATTCACCGTAATAGGTGACCACTGTGTCCGTCGCGATTTACAAATTTTACCCTTATAAAAGGACCCCGAGGCTATTTTTTTATAAAAAAAGTATAAGTGTTGGCGAAGCCTTGCTACGTTGGAGAGCTAGACTCCGAGCTTGAAGAATAACTTCTTCCTCTCAAGCAAGCTTCAATAGTCTTTATTAATTAGAGTTGTGCTTCAAGCTTTCAAGTCATTGGAGCAAGGAGGAGGAGTCTTCATCACTTCATCCACTGCTGCGTCTAGGCTTGTCTTCATAAGATTCTCTTTCTCATCTTTTAATTATTTTACTTCATCTCTTAATTCATTGATCTCACTTCACCATAGTCCATAGTCACACATCACATCATTTCTTTCACTCTCATATTCACTTTAGGGGTTTTACACCACCTCCACAGGGTGTGTTCAAGCCCATGCAAGCAAGTTTCTCATTTTTTTCATTGAATTTGATATTACGCAACTTGGTCTAATCCGTTCATTTCACTTGCTGTTAATCTTTCTTGCAAGGTAACCAACGAATTAAAGTCTTCATCGCCGGCCGGCCAGTTGGAGAAGTAAGAGTCAACCTACACATCACTCCCGCGATCTCGAGTGAAGGTAAGTAATCTCCGCCTTTCGCTCTCTCCTTCGGTACTGTGACGACCCTCCTTATATCGGTACGGATATACCACCCCACATCGATATAGAGAGCATCGCTACAGTGGGACATGTACCCAACACATGTACAATAGACTGAAATGTACAAAAATATAACACATAACAGCGGAATAGAAAGAACTAAAAATAAATCTCTTATTCCATCATCCACATTTATATACAGTCTATATAGTATGAAAGGAAACTAACTATTTCATAACTGAGAAATTTAACAAATTACATGGTCCACCTCTTGCAAATATAATGAATTACATAACTCAAATGTAATACAAATCTCCCTTTATTACATACTATGAAAGGAAATACAACGTCTCTAGCTCCACAAGTAATCTCCTACTCCCGCTCCGAGTCACTCCTAATAGTCTCCTTGGAAGAGGTAGAGACACCTGCACCTGTACGCCGAAGTAAGAGTGAGTCCAAAGACTCAGCAAGTAACTTCCATTCACACTAAGCATACATACATCACATAGGCTAATTACATTTTTCATAACACAACTATTACATATAGCATGGATCAGTTAATTAGCTAAAGGAAAAACCTAAACATGACAATTCTACATTTACAACACATGATACTTGATTTATATTTTAATTCACAAAATTTAAATCTATCACATGCTTTCTACGCATTCTTTAACATGGAATCTAATTTCACATTTCATCACATGTATGTTGCAACATAATAGCAATTCAGCATAGAGTTTGCATTAAAAGGAAAAGACATTCCTAGCATGACTTCTATGCAAAATTTCATATTCATATCACATTTCTAAACTTAGTTAGCTTGCTGTTTTACATGGAATTTACACATTCATATCAGAAAATACATGCTCTCATATCACATTTACATATCTACATGTTCGGTTACTCATTTACATAATTTCACATTCACTTTTCACATAACCACAATTTTACATTATTAACATTTATATGCCATGACACATAGTCCAAACCACCTATAAAAGGACACACACTTATCACATCACACATATATCTATCACCTAGGCATTTCAGTGATAAATCTTAGTTAACTGTGCAGAACCAGGAGAAGCCCTCTCCACCCTAACCAGCGGTACTTGTCCGCCTCCAGGATTTTATCCCAATGCCGATGGGATTTCACACACAAATGAACCTTCCCGTAGGGACTTTACTACGGTACAGTTCCACAGCCCTCTAAGGTAGCAGTGTCACCCATTGGCACATTTACACATTTTCTCAATTTTTAACACGCACTTAATGCACATCTTAACACATTTGCTTCATGTTCACACATACACTCATTGTAGGATCACCTAGCATGGTACTATTGTTTTCAGGGTTAAACAAATACCATTTACAACTAATCCTAATCATGTGGTAATTATTTAATTTATCACAATTTACATTAAGCATGCTGAAATTGGCCATTCTCTCATGAAGTAGTGAAATCAGTTTCTACTGTTGTCAGATTTACATGAGAATTTAACCACATATCATTTACAGGTAAGCATCATGTATACCAAATTTCACATTTTTCTGAATTATCCATTATTTACGAAGATTAAAATAGTCCCATTACATGATTCGTAAATACTCAATTCTGCATGGTTCACAGTAGTAAAATACACTAACCAGTTCATAACATGCAACTTACAATAAGGATTTCACACATGATTTTTCTAGAGTTTCAACTATATTGTACAATTTATTTGCAAGTTTTAAACAACAATACATGCTTACTGTTTTATAGTCCAGAAAATGTAATAATTAACACAGTCATCAGAAATTCACCACATTTTCACAATATGCTCTGATATCTATGTAAATACCACAGGAAATTTCTGACATCATGATTCCTCACAGAACTACATAACAACATTTAAAAACATGCTTAAGACAGGATTTCAAAAATTTAATAATTATCACAATGAATGAGAAATTATCAAAATCACATAGCACGCTCCAATAAGCATACTTTACAATATATATATATATATATATATATATATATATATATATATATATATATATATATATCCTCATGCGCAAAAAAATAGATCATTTATAGACAACCAGGCACTCTGTCACTGTCTGAAGAACTTGGCGGCAAGGGGGTGGCCGCTTACCCATGTTAACGACAACATAGGATGACGCCAACTTAGGATATTAACGGCAAGAGATCATGCCGTTAAGTTCCTGTCTGTGCGAAACACAGACTGAACGCAAAAGACTGATTGAAGGGGGGGTTCCAGGGCTCGAATAAAAATCCAAAAATTATCCTAGGACCTACTAGACGCATGTATGAGTAATGTTGACGGTTTACTTGCCTTATAAAATCTACCACCGAAGATTTGTCTCGACGAAGCTCTCTTCGGCCAGAGCCAAAGAGCCACCAAATCACCCTCAATCCGACTTCTGTGTCGATGCAGACTGCCACCCGGTGTCGGAGAAGCCTTCCCAAATGTTTAGACTCCCCTCCAGTCGTAGAAGATCACCGGAAGGAGCCACCAATCGCCGGATCCACGGGTCCAAAGTTCAAGGTTCGCACAGAGAAACTAGGGTTTTTCTCAAGAGAGCAAAAGGGACCCTATCTCAACGAAGAGAGGGGTTTTATAATGTCAAGGGTTTGTGGACTTGATAAGGTACGGGTTGTAGCCGTTGGACGATGGTTTCTAAAACAGAGAGCGAAGAAATCGCGCGCGTTTCCGGATCTGAAGGACAACAGATTTGGGGAAGTTGACGTCCAGATCCTTGGCCGCCTGACTGGGGTTAGCGTCCATCGATGTGGACGCTGACTTGGGATTGGCGTCCACTCATGTCGACGCCTACTGGACACTCAGATAGAACTCAAAAATTGCAGAAAACTATATTTACATAATACAACTACATGCCATTTACCATACATACTTTAAAATACTATTTATATAATGTAAATACATAACATACACAACCAAATATACATATATGTACAACACTACTCAAATAGTTTATATGTATACATAGCTACACACACAAGCATTAATTCCTCACACAATCAAACACCTATATAAGAGTGCAAAATTCTAGGGCCTTACACCCTCTCCCCCTTAAATAAACTTCGTCCTCGAAGTTAAACTGACACTACTCAAACAACTGAGGATACTTCTTCTTCATTGCATCCTCAAGCTCCCAAGTAGCCTCCTCTCGCGAGAAGTTGCGCCATAATACTTTCACCGACGCAATACTCTTGTTTCGAAGATGCTGAACCTTCCGGTCAAGAATAGCTACTGGTTGCTCTACATAAGATAAATCTGGCTGAATCTCCACTGGCTCGTGGCTAATAACATGAGATGGATCTCTGACGTACCTCCTGAGCATAGATATGTGGAAAATAGGATGAACACTAGCTAACGCTGGGGGTAAAGCTAGCTCATACGCCACGTTGCCGAATCGTATGAGAATCTCATACGGGCCAATGAATCTAGGACTTAACTTACCATGCCTGCCAAATCTAACTACACCTCGAGTAGGTGAAATCTTCAAAAAGACATGCTCACCTACCTCAAACTCCAAATCCTTCCTCCTGTTGTCGGCATAACTCTTCTGCCTATCCTGTGCCGCAACAAGCCTCTTCCTAATCAGTTGGACCTTATCCGAAGTCTCCTGAACTAACTCCGGACCAATCAGCTGTCTATCACCAGTCTCCTCCCAACATAAAGGAGATCTGCAAGGCCTACCATACAACGCCTAAAATGGAGCCATACCAATACTCGCATGGAAACTGTTGTTATATGCGAACTCCACAAGAGGTAAATGGCGCTCCCAATCATCCTTCCAATCCAAAACACACGCCCTCAACATATCCTCGAGCGTCTGGATAGTCCGCTCGGACTGTCCATCTGTCTGGGGATGAAACGCCGAACTGAGCTTCAACTCCGAACCTAACGCATCCTGAAGACCCTTCCACAGCCTCGAAATAAATCTCGGATCCCGATCTGAAATGATCGACTTCGGCACACCATGCAATCTAATAATGCTACCAATATACAACCTAGCTAAACTCTATACTAACTGCTTCTTCTTCATGGGTAAGAAATGCGCAGTCTTCGAGAATCTATCTACCACTACCCAAATTGAGTCATTACCTCATCTAGATCGAGGCAAACCCGTAACAAAAATACATAGTGACAGCTTCCCACTTCCATACTGGAATCTCCATCTTCTGCATAAGCCCAGATGGTCGCTGCCGCTCTGCCTTCACTTGCTGGCACACAAGACATCTAGACACATACTCTGCTACATCCTTCTTCATGCCAGACCACCAAAAAGATCTCTTCAAATCCTGGTACATCTTAGTGTTACCCGGATGAATAGAGAATCTAGACCTATGAGCCTCTGCTAATACATGCTCACGGACATCCACGATGTCTGGAACACAAACACGGTGATGGAATCTAATCACACCATCCTCATCACGAGCAATGCCTACCTTGCCCACTAACTCTTGGAGTCTAGGGTCGGCTTTTTGTTGCTCGATCACCTCATCCAACACCGAAGACCTAATGGACAACTGAGCTACAAAAACCTGACACAAAGATGGCTCTAACTCAGTCATCGTACACGCCGCATCCTCCAACATCTTCCAATCCTGCTGGAGAGATGACCTCTTCCTACTAAGGGCATCCGCTACAACATTTGCCTTTCCAGGATGATACTAGAGGTCGAAGTCATAGTCCTTCAGGAACTCAATCCATCTTCTCTGCCTCAGGTTTAATTCCTTTTGGGAGAAAAGATACTTTAGACTCTTGTGGTCAGTGAACACCTCAAATCTGACACCATAAAGATAGTGTCTCTAGATCTTCAGTGTATGCACCACTGCCGCAAGCTCCAAATCATGAGTCGGATAGTTTCGCTCATGCTCCTTCAATTGACGAGAAGCATATGCTACTACCCTTCCTTGCTGCATCAATACACAGCCAAGGCCAATCCGAGATGCATCCGTGTAGATAGCAAAACCCTCTACACCGCTCGGTAAAACGAACACGGGAGCTGAAGTGAGCTTAGTCTTCAATAATTGAAAGCTACTCTCACATTCCTTGGACCAGACAAACTTCACTCCCTTTCTGGTTAGCTGAGTCAATGGGGCGGTGATGGATGAAAATCCCTCAATAAATCGCCAATAATAACCCACCAAACCAAGAAAACTCTGAATCTCCGAAGGAGTCTTGGGAATCTCCCAATCCATAACAGCTTGGACATTTGCTGGATCAACTGCTACACCAGCGCCGGAAATAACATGCCCAAGGAAATGAACCTCGCACAACCAAAAATCACACTTGCTGAACTTTGCATACAGCTTGTGCTCACGGAGAACTTCCAATACTACCCTCAAATGCTGACGGTGTGTAGTCTCATCCGGAGAATAGACCAACACATCATCAATGAAAACTACAACGAAACTATCTAGATAAGGTCTAAACACTCTGTTCATGAGATCCATGAACGCTGCAGGGGCGTTGGTCAGACCAAAAGGAAGGACCAAAAACTCATAATGTCCATAACGGGTTCTAAAGGCCATCTTGGACACATCCTCACTCTTAATCCTAAACTGATGATAGCCAGACCGTAAATCAATCTTATTAAAGGCCAATGCATTCTACAGCTGGTCAAACAAATCATCAATCCGAGGTAAGGGATACCTGTTCTTCACAGTCACTTGGTTTAGCTTCCTGTAATCGATACATAACCTAAGTGACCCATCCTTCTTCTTCACGAATAAGACAGGTGCGCCCCAAGGGGAAACGCTAGGGAGAATGAATCCCTTATCTAACAAATCTTGCAACTGCTTCCTTAGCTCCGCTAACTCCGCAGGTGCCATCCGATAAGGGGCCTTCGAGATAGGAGAGGTGCCTGGAAGCAACTCTAGAGTAAACTCTATCTCTCTAGCTGGTGGCAATCCAGATAAATCATCGGGAAAAACATTTGGAAACTCCCGCACTACATCAATCTCCATAAGAGTAGGTGACTCATCAGCTTTGGGTACTAATACCACGCTGGCAAGAAAAGCGTCACAACCCTTGTTCACCATTCTCATTGCCCTCATGACAGAGATGACAAACTTCCCCGCTAAGTTCCTAGGCAAAGGATGAGAAAATTCATCCTCACCAGGAATGCGGAAGACAATCTTCTTTCCACGATAATCTACCAACGCATAGTGCTCCTCTAGCCAATCCAGACCAAGAATTTCATCATAGTCCTTCATCTTAAGCAAGAAGAAACACCCTTCTAATACTCTATCCTCAATGCACACTGGTAAAGACGGAATACACTTCCTAGTCGATATTGTACCCGCAGGTGTGTGCACAGACAAAGGGACTTCTAAATCCTCAGACTCTATCCCTGACTCTAAAGCTAACTGCCTAGCAAAACGCTCAGAAATGAACGAGTGGGTAGCACCCGTATCGAACAAAACCCGAGCGTGAACACCCATGAAAAGAACCGTACCTTCGGTGACATGCTCCGCCTGCTCAGCGTCCTCATGAGCTAACGCAAACACTCGAGCTGGGGCTCGAGGTCTCCTTGGTTGTCCTGTCACTGGCGCTGCTGCTGCTGCTGGGGCTGTTGCCGCTCCACGCTGTGCTCCCTGCTGAAGCCTGGGACAATCCTTGATCCTATGCTCACTGCTCCCGCACTTCAAGCACTTCCCCGCCAATTTACCACATTCCGAACCACCATGTGCCCTCCCGTAATGAGGACACTCCTTCTTACCACTTGAGGAATGTTGAGAAGATACTTGACGACTTCCCGATGCCGCAGGACGCTGCGGTGACTGATGTGCTGCCTTCTTTCTTTCCTGCCTCTGGAATGGAGCTGCTGGCCTCTTCTGCGAAGCCTTCTTCTCCTCAAGATATTGCTCTATCTCTCCTTCCTACCGACAAGCCGCGCTAAGAGCCTCATCGAGGTTACGATGGTCAAATGCCACCAACCTCGTCCTCAGTGATGGCCTCAGACCCATCACGAACTTCTTCGCCTTCCTGCGTTCATCAGTCACAATATGGGGTGCATATTTGGATAGCTCGGCAAACCTGGCCTCGTACTCCAGTACGGTCATAGAGCCCTGAGTCAAAGAGAGGAACTCCTGCTCCATCTTGTCCTGGATGTGCTCCGGAACAAACTTGGCTCGGAAGAGCCTCACGAACTCGTCCCTAGCCACCTCAACAACACCGCCCTCAAATCGGGTACGAAGTAACGAGGACCACCATACATCGGCTCGCTCCTGCCAAAACCACCCATAAGTACTAAAACAAATATTCTAAACTCAGAGAAACTAAATGCATAATTATACAACACATACCTGGAGCATGTAGGTGGCTAAAGTGACCCTGTCATCGTCGGCGCACCTAATAGCTCGGAAGATTTTCTCAATCTCCCTCAACCAGCTCTCAGCTAAAAATGGACACTTGTGTGAGATATTTGATTTATATTTTAATTCACAAAATTTAAATCTATCACATGCTTTTACGCATTCTTTAACATGGAATCTAATTTCACATTTCATCACATGTATGTTGCAACATAATAGCAATTCAGCATAGAGTTTGCATTAAAAGGAAAAGACATTCCTAGCATGACTTCTATGCAAAATTTCATATTCATATCACATTTCTAAACTTAGTTAGCTTGCTATTTTACATGGAATTTACACATTCATATCAGAATATACATGCTCTCATATCACATTTACATATCTACATGTTCGATTACTCATTTACATAATTTCACATTCACTTTTCACATAACCACAATTTTACATTATTAACATTTATATGCCGTGACACATAGTCTAAACCACCTATAAAAGGACACACACTTATCACATCACACATATATCTATCACCTAGGCATTTCAGTGATAAATCTTAGTTAACTGCGCAGAACCGGGAGAAGCCCTCTCCACCCTAACCAGCGGTACTTGTCTGCCTCCAGGATTTTATCCCAATGCCCATGGGATTTCACACACAAATGAACCTTCCCGTAGGGACTTTACTACGGTACAGTTCCACAGCCCTCTAAGATAGCAGTGTCACCCATTGGCACATTTACACATTTTCTCAATTTGTAACACACACTTAATGCACAGCTTAACACATTTGCTTCATGTTCACACATACACTCATTGTAGGATCACCTAGCATGGTACTATTGTTTTCAGGGTTAAACAAATACCATTTACAACTAATCCTAATCATGTGGTAATTATTTAATTTATCACAATTTACATTAAGCATGCTGAAATTGGCCATTCTCTCATGAAGTAGTGAAATCAGTTTCTACTGTTGTCAGGTTTACATGAGAATTTAACCACATATCATTTACAGGTAAGCATCATGCATACCAAATTTCACATTTTTCTGAATTATCCATTATTTATGAAGATTAAAATAGTCCCATTACATGATTCGTAAATACTCAATTCTGCATGGTTCACAGTAGTAAAATACACTAACCAGTTCATAACATGCATCTTACAATAAGGATTTCACACATGATTTTTCTGGAGTTTCAACTATATTGTACAATTTATTTGCAAGTTTTAAACAACAATACATGCTCACTATTTTATAGTCCAGAAAATGTAATAATTAACACAGTCATCAGAAATTCACCACATTTTCACAACATGATCTGATATCTATGTAAATACCACAGGAAATTTTTGACATCATGATTCCTCACAGAACTACATGACAACATTTAAAAACATGCTTAAGACAAGATTTAGAAATTTAATAATTATCACAATAAACGAGAAATTATCAAAATCACATAGCACGCTCCAATAAGCATACTTTACATATATATATATATATATATATATATATATATATATATATATATAACCATATATCCTCATGCGCAGAAAATCCAAAAAAATAGATCATTTATAGACAACCGGGCACTCTGTCACTGTCTGAAGAACTTGGCGGCAAGGGGGTGGCCGCTTACCCATGTTAACGACAACATAGGATGACACCAACTTAGGATATTAATGGCAAGAGATCATGCCGTTAAGTTCCTATCTGTGCGAAACACAGACTGAACGCAAAAGACTGATTGAAGGGGGGGTTCCAGAACTCGAATAAAAATCCGAAAATTATCCTAGGACCTACTAGATGCATGCATGAGTAATGTGGAAAGTTTACTTGCCTTATAAAATCTACCACCGAAGATTTGTCTCGACGAAGCTCTCTTCGACCAGAGCCAAAGAGCCACTAAATCTCCCTTAATCCGACTTCTGTGTCGATGCAGACTGCCACCCGGTGTCGGAGAAGACTTCCCAAACGTTTAGACTCCCCTTCAGTGGTAGAAGATCGCCAGAAGGAGCCACCAATCGTCAGATCCACGGGTCCAAAGTTCAGGGTTTGCACAAAGAAACTAGGGTTTTTCTCAAGAGAGCAAAAGGGACCCTATCTCAACGAAGAGAGGGGTTTTATAAGGTCAAGGGTTCGGGGACTTGATAAGGTATGGGTTGTAGCCGTTGGACGACGGTTTCTAAAACAGAGAGCGAAGAAATCGCAGGTGTTTCCGGATCTGAAGCGCAACAGATCTGGGGAAGTTGACGTCTAGATCCTTGGCCGCCTGACTGGGGTTAGCGTCCATCGATGTGGACGCTGACTTGGGATTGGCGTCCACTCATGTCGACGCCTACTGGACACTCGGATAGAACTCAAAAACTGTAGAAAACTATATTTACACAATACAACTACATGCCATTTACCATACATACTTTAAAATACTATTTATATAATGTAAATACATAACATACACAACCAAATATACATATATGTACAACACTACTCAAATAGTTTATATGTATACATAGCTACACACACAAGCATTAATTCCTCATACAATCAAACACCTACATAAGAGTCCAAAATTCTAGGGCCTTACATGTACCCACGTGTAATTGGCGATCACACCTCCATCATAGTGCACACACTCACTCTCTTTTTTCTTCTTTATATATATATATTTAATTAATTCTTTGTGGTGTTTGAAAAAGCATGTTCACAACATATAGTTGGGTAGTCCTAAATGATGAACCTCTCCTCTCCAATTATTTCTATATTTTGGTGATAACAAAAAAACTCTAAAAAATGTGCTTAATATTTATTTTTTCCTTAAGTCTGTCGACATGGCAAAAAGGTCTTTTATCGCTTTAAAGATTCCCACTATAAGTATTATGAAAACCTGAAGCTCATGCATTTACTTAAAATTACCTTAAGTCCATACTGATTACAGTTTAAGTCTCTATCGATTATGGAACACTCATCACATCGATTACAGACTAACCCTTGCATCGATTGTAGTATAAGTGGTTCGCGTATTGATTCCAATTAAAACATTATATCGATTATAGTTTGAGTGTTGCATCAATTATAACTTAAGTGTTGAATCAATTACTGAGTAAGTAAAGCACCAATTACTGTTAAAGTAAACGTTTTCATTAGGGATGATATATCCGTTCCAATTATTACTTGCAACGATTATTGAACACTACCTGATCCGATTGATGTCTTATGTGTATTACGATTAGAGTTACAAAAGTCCATTTGTATCAATTAATGCTATTGCAATGATTACTGAACCTTATATTGATTATACAACACTATGAATACTGCATACAATATTTGATCGGTTAGCAACTACTGGTGTCACGCCCCGACGTGGAATATTAGAATGTGCAGTTGTATTTGGATCATAAATAGAGAAAATATATATAGAATGAGATGACAACACTAAACCATAAGCCAATATTAATTCAAATAGAAACTCCTTATTACATCCACAAAACTTCAGAGCCAACCATAGGGCCCATTGTTCAAATACATGTTAAACTCAAGTTAAATAATCTAATACAGACTCTATCGCAAATTCTAAGATTTCTATGCCATGGCTGCATAATATTTGGGGTGCTCTTCACTCTTGCCCGTCCCCTTCAATATCCATGGTCTCAGCATCACTTCCTGAAATTGTCAAGAACTTAATGAGCTTACGCCTAGTAGGATTTATATCTCAACGTGCGGGCAATGATATAAATGATTAACATTTTTAAGAAGTAGAATTCTTACAAGGCAAAAGACAAAAGCATGCACAATATTAACCACAAGATCAATGCCTGATTGGAGTAGAATACTCAACAGATTTTCATAACGAATCATATAGACTTTCATAAGTATTGGGCAAGGAATTCAAGAACAGACGTGTGACGATCTTCGTCATTCAAACTCGTTATTTCACTAAGAAGTCCGACCTGACTATGCCTCCCGCGAACCAGCTGAAGCCTCGCAAGGGATACCATTACTAATGTCTGCAAGAACACAAGAGAATTACCATGAAATATACACAAGGTTGCACAGTTGTACACATTCTCACATATATTTACATTAATTTACATATGTTCTGTCTCTTTACAAACCAAAGAGGAAATAAAAGTGCAGAAGTAAAGGTACAACATCCTGGGGCATACCCCGAGGTGAAGTGGAAAGAGAAGTACAGCTACACTGCTGGTGGAGTAGGGCCGCTACTACAGTGATGTGGGTCGGAACTCGAAGAAGGTCGAGTGCTCTCTTGCTCACCCTCTCTTGAAAAGGGATAGAGTAGGGGGGTGAGCTTCACAAGTCACTGGCTCAGTAGAGAGATGCCCCTTAAAGCCAACGTGACAACAGAACAATAAAACATAAAAGTATAACTAGCACATAGTAGGTAAACTACATTACAAATCTAAATACTGAAAGTAATTATTGCATGGATTGACAAAAAGAATTATGCAAGGAACAATAAATAAATAGAAAGTTTCCAACCAGTGAACAAGCTAGCCGGGAACAATGCCACACTCAGGTCATGTAACCTGGTTTGCAACACCAGTCACTGACCCGGACAAACCACGCAGGAGTACCTCTCTGCCTCGTAGTAGCGGACAAAGGGTCCAACTACGGCTCCACCTCTAAAAGTACCAAGAACTATGGAGACCAACTAACACCACCTGTAGACAAGCTGCAACCCATGCCTAACACACCTCTAGGGATTCCAGAACCCTAGAGTGAGGCTGTGGAACACAGGACTAGCTGGGGACCAGTATGTCTACCGATGTCGAGCGTGCTACAAGCGACCGAGCGCTAAGCCAATCACAACACAAGTCACTGCCCCACTACTGTCTTTCCCTTAGTCGGACGACAACTCGAGAGACGAGTGAGGGTGTCCAGGAAGATGACATAGACCTTGACAATACACATAGTTCTGGGACTAAACCCCGAGCACAAAGGTGCATGGCTCACAAAGAATCTGGGGTACTCGACTAAAGGGGTAACCACGGTAAGCGTTGCACCACAAAGCTCGATCACACAAACACAATCTCTATTCCTAAAAATCACATTCATTTATTAACTAATAGAATCCATGCATGCTGAATTAAATAAATAGCAACTCACCTTGTATCCCATTAGGCCTAAAAACCATCCTAACTCACCTTCATAGATCGGAGGGCAGAAAGCGACAGGGAGTGGCATCGCATTTAGAACGCGACGCCCCGACATGTCACGATCAAGGATGCTAACGCGACCACCAGGGCCGTCGCGTTCACAGTCTGAGCCCCAAACCCTAAAAACCTTCAACCAAAAATACTACCAAAGCCTACCATAGCATAAATACACCTTATTTAACTATCTAACAGAAAGAAGAAAGCTGTAAATCCATGCATCCTCTCCATAGAACCCATTTTCATGCTCAACGACATTCTCTACGGGTCGGAACGAAGAAAAATGTGGGGAAACCTCCCTACCTCCACGAAGAACGCAAAAGAAACGCTCGGACGGTGATCATCGCGCTCCAAACAATGTCCTCGTGCCGGAATCACCCCGAATAACGCATTACCAGGTTGAATCACCCAAAATTTTGATAAAAAACTCCTCCCCCTGGCCAAACAGTGCTAATTGCCCTGTCTGGCCACCTAAGCCACTTAAAGAGCTCAAACTGAGAATGCGACAGGGTCCCATGTCACCTTCAGAACGCAACAGGATGGCCGTCGCCTTCCCAAAGGCCGAGCCACGCGGCAGCCTGGCGCACGCCACGCATCGCGCTAGGCGCCAAAACGCTGGAACAAGTGGTGGTGAGAACATGACATAGGTGTATGTCATGTTAAGAATGCGACATACTACCTCGTCACCTTCTCACACAAAGAAGCAACGAAACATGTGGGTTTGGACTTTCCAACCCACAACCTGCCAAACCACAACACACTACACCAGAGCCTCATATTGGCTCTGAAACCCGATAACCCCAATCCGAAAAGCTCAGATGTTACAAGACGTATCATATGAAAAGCGACTGGCCATATCACACAAATAACACATATTCACATGGTCAACTTATCATATCACACGATGGCACATTCAAATCTTACACACATATCGGTGTCATGCCACACATTGCAAGTCCATACACATGTGGTTAATAAGTATGTTAGGGTGCTCCTCCCCAGGACCAGACATGGCCCTTTATTTTCACAGGCATTAGTCAAATGGACCAAAGTCCCACATTATGCTGATCAAACATATACATATTATGGCCACAGATTTTCAAGAACAAGCTCACAGTAACAAGGACAAGATCATTCACGGAGTTCAAAGATATGACAATAGCTTGAGAGATCAATCCGAACAGCATAACGACTTATTTTTAAGTTCCATAAACTTTAATGTCTTGACCAAAATATGATAGGACGCACACATAACCAAGTTTTCTCTAACTCCAGGGAACATGGTACAACTAGTTCGGTTTCTATGAGGAAATCCATAGAGTATGGAGACCTTCCTAACTATGTATGCAAAGAACTGTAGCACATGCAGCAATTGGAAAGCATATCTAATAAGGAAAGTCCAAATTGGGAAAGTCACAAAATAGTAAGGATCATGGAAAGAAAGCTTAAAAGAAGTAGACTCACGTTGAAACCTAGCATGTGTTCTCATCAACATGGTCATGGCACAAATTATAGCAAGACATTGCCTTTTTTTTTACATTGAATTGGAACATAAAGACAAAGAGGCATAATCAATTAAGAGTATGATCAATCACTCTCATATAGACTGTTAGAATCATATTCATGTAATTAATGCTTTGAACATGTGGTTGATAAGTTTTAAAGTATAGACCTAGACCAATCAACATGCTAACACGACCAAGAAAATGACATAGTCTCCCTTGTTTGATCCATAACTCCAAATCTAGGGTTCCTGGGATGCAACTGTAAACCTGAGAGTTGTTGGAAACAGAAAGTAAAACAGATCTATGGCTTTGGTGTGACCCAGTTTGGTCTCGATTGCATGAAACACAAAAAGAACAAAATGGTCCAGATCTCGCGTGATGTTTGGAAAATGCTTAAGACTCTTTACCTAAACGATGAAAATTGGGAAGAATAGGGTCATATGAGACTAGACTTGAAGGACTTTCAGATGATATATGCCATGTTAAGGTTGTGCTCAAGATCACCTACCTTTGGTTGCTTCCAACACCAGGGTCCTTATAGGTCGAAGTAGGTGTTAAGGGGATGAAGACTCCTTGAATCCTAACTACTAGCTCGACCCCCTTGCTTCTGGAAGCTCTTCCCACGTCCAACAATGAAGAGAGAGATCTAAAGTTGGCTATAGGGCTCTTATGATGGTTTTATAGAGCCGAGATGGTTCAATTCTGAGTTTGTAGTTTACTAATCTCATGGTAGGAGTCCTACCACGTCTAGAACATCTATAGGAGTTATTTCCTTATCAAGTCAATTCTTATTGGGTAAGTTCTTGGGAGCAAATTTGGGTTTCCATGTTGGGCTCCGGTTTAGACATGATTTATGGCCCATACGTCCCATGTTTAGTCTTAACTGACCCCTTTTTATTATTGGGTATAGAATTAACACGAATTTCTATCATTATTTCCTTATGTTTGACCACCTATTGGTCCAATAATCCTATTGGATCTACCATTTATGTTGAACCACTCCTATATTTTTTTCTTTTATTTTAATGATAACAAAACTCATGTTTATCTTAAATCTATTTAATAAATTTTTAAGAATATCCTTGCACTATCATTCCATAGTTTTGCACTGATCAGTAACTTTGTTATGCTTGTTTTTGTCGTGATCAGTCAAAGCTAACTTTGTAATATCCAAAGTCATCTACGGAGTTCAACTTCAACCGACAATGTTATTTTCTGTTCTATACGAAGCTTAACTTCATCATATACGAAGTTCACTTCATCATATCCAAAGCTTTCACTTCGTCATGCATGATTTAGTCGTGATCAGTTGAAGCTAACTTCTTCATATTTGAAGTATAACATCGTCATATATGAAGTTCCACTTCGTCATATCCGAAGCTTTCACTTCATCATGCATGATTTGGTTGTGATTATAATCACGGGGATGTGACCCTCCTACACCCGGGGTAATATCGGTATCCTAAAGAGATATGAAACTATGAGGGATGTGTGATCGCCACCAAGATATTTGCCAAGAGATATCTATAAAGGTAGGGCTAAATACCTTGGAAAATGATGAGGATGACCCAAGAATGAAGACACGCCGGCTCGACTACGGACGTATCTCGGATCGTGATCGCGTGAATGCTCAAATATGTGGGAAATGTGGTAAGCTTCTTCCTCCTTCCTCGGCCGGCCAAGGACAAAGGGCCTCACACTTTTCTTGCTATTTGTGCCTGCAAAACAAATTGAGATGTACAAACAAAGAAAGAAAACCCGATTAGAACTAGAGAAGTGTAGAAATCAGTCCTCTTTGAAGAATGAACATGAATATGGGGATAGAACTCACTGGGAAGGGTTGGTAAATCCCTGTTGGGATAAGATTAGGTGTGTGTGTGTGTGATGTATGAATGTGTTTAAAGCAAGGAGATGAGAGAGAGGGCGTACTTATGTGCCATGCATGCACAAAAATGGGAAAAGAAAGAAAGAATGATAACTCAAAGCACAAAGATCATATCTAGGTGCTTCCTATTCATGTGGTTAGAGGAGGATGTTTGAAACAACTTTGATGAAGAGCCCAAGATCTAGAATGCCCTCGTTCAGGCTGTAGAGAGGCCGCACTCACTGCTGGTCTGCATCACAATATGAGAGAGAAAAATCAAGAATAATCAATTGTATCTTTAAGCAGAGACCTTCATTTGATATGATTCTAATTGGAGCTCGTAGAGGAAGTCATGGTGAACAACTTTCATGAAGAAGCCTTGAAGAGATATGCCCTCATTTGGGCTATAGAAGGCACGATAATCCCGAATGTGCAGATCTAGATATGAGAGAGAAGATAAAGAATAATCTATTATAACTTTGTGCACAGACCACCGATTGAGGTGATTCCACTTCAAGGTTGAAGGTGATGTTGAGAGGAACAACTTTGATGAAGACACATCAGGTGAAGATGTCTAATTTGGGCTGTGGATGACGAAATATCTCTACTTGTCTTGAAGAATATGAGAGAAACATGAGAGAGACAGATAAAACGCCAAGAACACCTTCTCCTCGATGTTGGGGATGATGTGGCTTGATGAGAAGAGTCTCTAGGGGTCTCTCCTCATAGTGGTAGCCTTCCCCTCTCTCCTATAGAGTCCTAAGATGTGTTTAAGAGAGAGAGAGAGTCCAATCTCGAGTTAGAGAGAGAGTCTAAGTTGTGGGAGAGTTGGAGAGTCCAAGGACAAAGGGCGCTTTCGCGACGGGTCGTGGGGTCGCATTCTTGTCGTGACCATGCACCCGGTCGCATCAGTAGGGTAGTGCACGCAGGGTCCACAAAATGGACCGTAGATCTCTCCACATACATCAGATTGATGAGCTGTTTATTGCGTTGGATTCTAGATTCAAAGGGATACAAAATGATATATGATATGCTCGATTTGAATTCGAAATGAGGATGTTATAAGCTCTCAAAATGAAGGCATGTTTTGAGGATAGGGCAGATTGCATAGTTTTGATGTTTCGAGTGGATCTTGGCCATGGGCTTGAGAATGAGCTTGAAATTGAGAGTGAATGGGATCATGATGGGTCAGATAAGGACTCCAAAGTGAACAAATTTGGGACATCAATGATATGAACAAGAAATGTGCTCAACTTATAGGCCAAAAATGGGTGTCTACAGATTGCCCCTCCTTGATGCCCGCTTTGCAAGGGAGCTAAGCGGAAGGAGAGTGGAGTGTAATGAAATGAAATGGAGTGAGGATGAAGCAGAGTGAACTGAAAAGTGGGCATCAAGGTAAAGAGACACCCGTCACAACCAATAAGCAATATAAATTCTTTGGAAGACTCCATACTAGCCTCAAAGAAGATGAGCACGAACGGCTCCTGTCTGGAATGATAGAAAAAGGAAAGTAAAAGAAGGATGATCAACCTCTTGATTAAGAGGTACCCTAGCCGATTGGCCTACAAGTTTCATCTTGGGAGGACATGTGTGTGCCAGGCGGGTCACGATGACTCAAGGCCTGAGAGCGGTTCCCAACCAAGATGGATCAAGGGGAATATTTAAGCTGATTTGGATGAATTGGAGGGGGGAAGTTTCAGACAGGAGTCGTACTGGCCAACTGGACCAAGTGACTAGCGCAAATAAGACCTTCAAATTGTGAGTGGAATAAGATTTCTCATTCAAGAAACTTAAGCATGATTGGCCATCACTAGGGAAGCAAACCTTTGACAGATCATGAGACATGAAGCTCAAAGTCCTACATGATGCATGCAGGGCTAAAATAAAAAGAAATCATCACATTAATATGCAAAGAAAGGAGAAAATAGAAAGTATTCATGGATAATATTATTAAGCCGAATAAGAATGGGTCAAGAAGCTACCTACAACTGCAGTGCAGGCCTGAATCCATCGTTCCCAATCTTATCTAACCCAACGACCAATCCAACAATTAAAAATGTGCACTTAGATCATCACTGTTTTTCTTGAAGGGGAACTCAGATCCCGGAACTGAACCAATTGGTCCTTGAGATGATATAGTAATGTAGGTACCATATATTAAGATGCATGGGTAGAGTTAGAGATACTTACCTGAACTTACTTGAAAAGTGCATAGCTCACCATTTTTTTTGGGTTTTACTTTTTTCTATTTTTTTTTAGATTTTTGAATAAAGAAGTAAGAATAAACAAAAAGCATGAAAGATAATCAAATTGTAACGACCCAGACGCTTGGACCCTCGGCTCCCACCAAGAATTCGAACATCAGCACCGCCGCCCACGGGTCCGGAGACCCGTAAGGACTAACAGATCAGTCTAACAAGATATGTAATAGAGATAAATAACAACAAACACACTAAAATGTACGACATGTGACGGAAAAGAGTCCAACACTGAGTAACAGTCTAGTATAGTCCCAAAGTAAATAAAGTACAAGTGATGAAATAAAGGGAAAGAACACGTCCCTTAGGGGCATACCCCGAGGGTGAAGTACACAAGCTGGGGAACACTGCTCATTGGGGACGCTATCTACTATGGCCCCGTCTCCTCAGTCCGCCGCGAAGGGAGCTGCTGTGAAGTCTCACCTGCAAAAGAGGGCATGAGCTTCACGTAAGAAGCCCAGTAGGGACTACCAATCTCCTAGTGGTTCTAACAGCAGAATAGAACTAAGTGCAGTAAATTCTATTCTACTAAATAGAGTAAAGTGTGGAAGCGTGAAAAAAACTACACGGACATCGGTCTAGGCTACACGTCGGGACCGGAAAACTCGTGTAAACACGACACCAAAAGAACCCAAGGTTGTAAACGCAGACAATCAAAACTGCTTGAACAATCACACTAGCTACAGTACACTACACTAGTCAGCCGGTCAGGTGCTCCACGTGCCTTACCCTCGACCAACGGTCCATGTCTAGCACCTCCCGTCGGAGTGAGATGCGGAACTAACGTAAACACAACGCCATAGTTTGTCCGGACTACGGTCCCACGCCTGACCCCTCTAAATGGTTTCGGAACCACGTAGAGTGAGGCAGTGAGAAAGGACTAGCTGGTCCGCACCGAAAGAGCACCACAACTACCTCGGAGACACAGGCTAGCTAAGAGAGCTCTACAAACAACTCTACGCCACTGTCCCCACCGTTTTCCCCTCCGCTCCAAGTCAGTGACTCGAGCACACCCGCCGTCCGGAGAACTCCCTCTAACAGGCGCGCGGGGATGGGGGGTCCCAAGTAATGGTAACAACCTGTCTCGTGGACAAGCCATCAAGTGCCTAGCACTGGGCGAAGAGACTAGAGTAGCACTACACTAGGAACAGCACAGGTGCCAAGAAAGCTGAGTCACAGCGGAAGCGAAATGTCAAAACCTGTCGCCAGTCCCTCTCGGTCAGAGAGGCGACGCAGCGATATGTCACGATCAGAATGCGATGACCCTGCCTGTCGCGACAAGAAACCAGAAGGTGACCCTTGAGTCTGTCGCGACAAGAACGTGATAGCTAAGAGCGCCGCAACAACCCTGGGTCTTCTGAACGTTACACGTACTCCAACGCAATATCATCGTGACGGAGGTAGACGTCGCGTTCTGAGAAATCCCGCACTCCTAAATGCCGAACACGTACCCGTCGCGTTTGCTAAACGTGACGAGTTCTAGTGCACATTCAAAGAGAACGCGATGCGACGATACGTCGCGACCAGGCCGCGACTGGGAAGCTCATCGCGACCCCAATCGAGTGCTCAAATAGAGCAACTCCTACCACCCCAAAAGCACCAAAATGATACAACATGGGAAGGGAAAGCATGAAGACGGTGTGAAGATGGTGCAAACTGCTCAAATGCCATCAAACTACCCATATAAGACCCCATGCATGCCAAGGAAAGTTAACTACACTCATTATCCTCACATGCAACATGGATCTCACCTCATACAAGCCCTCATCAAGCATGCATCCATTCAAACCAACACCATGAAACCATCACACATGGATCATAGAACATAATGCACATCCTAAACAAGGATTCTAGGCTTGGAAGAGGGGTTTGGAAACCTAGCATGTAGAACTAGGTGGAGGTTTGGGGTCCCCTTCAATATGAAGATCCGCCCAATTAGGGCTTCTCGTAGGCTAGCACCCTCAACCTCCGAGCTCCAACACTCCAAGAGCCACCACCCACGAGTCGAGCACGACCTTCCCAAGCCGATGGAGATGAGCACACCATGGAGGAGGGATAGCCCATAGAGAACAAGAAGACAGTGAGAGGGGAACACAGAGACTGAAACTTAAAACAACACCAGCACAATCCAAACCTTACCTTCACAAAGAACACACACACTCCAAATCACAACAAAGGCCACCCAAGTTCCTCACGGAGCCACCAAGCACAGGATCCCCGGAGAGGAAGAACACAGGCAAAGGGCCAAATGGGGTTTCTGCTCTCGGCCGGAGCAACTTAAACATAGATGTTAAGAACGCGACAGACCTGGTCATCGCGTTAGCAAAACTAACGCAACACCCACCTACGTCACGATATGGGACGTCTGCGACCCTGACGGTCAAAGCCACCACGTGGCATGCATGCAATGCTGACATCTGGTCGCGACGGACTAGAGTGTCGCGTTCATGCATGCAATGCCACATGTGTCACCACCACCCTGACAGCAAAATGATAAGGAGGACTGTCTGCTGTTAGAGCCTTGTCACGACAGGGGTGGCCGGCCCATTCTTATTCACAACGCGACGGTCACATACGTCGCCTTCAGAAGGTGACGGGTCGACATGTCGCGACCACAGCCGAGAGAGCTGACCCTCAAAGGGGACAAGGATGTTACAATTTATCCAACAAAAAAAAACAATTTTGTCCTCGAAATTAAAGGCGAAACTAGGGGGGAAAAAGGGTAAACAAAGTACCTGCCACTCGAACAAGTAAGGAAACTGCTCCCGCATCTCATCCTCACGCTCCCAAGTGGCCTCGCCACCGGCGCAGTGCTCCCAAACCACCTTGATGAGCGGGATCTACCTTCTGCGAAGCTGCTGCACCCTGCGGTCCACCACGCTGACTGGGTATTCCGGCATGGACAGGTCCGGAGCGACCTCTATCTGTGAGTAGTCAAGTACGTGCGATAGGTCTGGCATGTACTTCCTCAACTGCGACACGTGGAAGACATCGTGGACACCTGCCAACTCAGAAGGAAGAGCCAACCTGTAAGCGACCTCACCAACTCACTCCAGGATGGGAAAGGGGCCAACAAACCTCGGGCTGAGCTTGCCCTTCTTCCCAAACCTGAGAACGCCCTTGGTGGGTGAGATTCGAAGAAACACACTGTCGCCGGCCTCGAACTGAAGTGGCCTCCTGCGGATGTCGGCGTAGCTCTTCTGTCTGCTCTGCGCTGTCTGCAACCTCTGTCTGATCAGACTCACGGTGTCTGCGCACTGCTGCACCAACTCTGGACCCAGCAACTGCCTCTCGCCAACCTCGTGCCAGTGCAACGGTGTCCTACACGGTCGACCATACAGAGCCTCGTAGGGCGCCATCCCGATGCTGGAGTGAAAGCTATTATTATACGAAAACTCCACCATGGGAAGGTGCGACTCCCACGTGCCGCCCCAGTCTAGGAAACATGCTCTCAACAAGTCCTTGAGGGTCTGTATGGTCCACTCCGACTGCCCGTCTGTCTGTGGGTGGTAGGCCAAACTCAACCTCTACTCAGTGCCAATTGCCCGCTGAAAGCTGCGCTAGAAGCGAGAAGTGAACCTCGGATCTCTATCTGAGACAATAGAGACCGGGGTTCCGTGCAAAGGCACCACTATGTCCACAAACAACCGATCCAGTCTGTCCACTGACCACACTGCTCTGACTGGTAGGAAGCGAGCTGTCTTTGTCAGCCTGTCGACGATGACCCAAACACTGTCGTGCCCCTGTAAAGTGCGAAGTAAGCCTGAAACAAAGTCCATGGTGACGTGCTCCCACTTCCATACGGGAATGGGAAGCGACTGCAACTCTCCACCAGGACGCTGGTGCTCTGCCTTCACCTGCTGACAGGTAAGGCAGCGCGAAACAAACTCAGCGATATCTCTCTTCATTCCAGGCCACCAAAAGAGTGCCCTCAAGTCGTGGTACATCTTGGTGGAGCCAGGATGAATAGAGTATCACGACCTGTGCGCCTCAGACAATACCTCCTCCCTGACATCCTCTGGAACGTAGAGTCTGTCTCGGAACCGAACCTCGCCGTCCTCGTCCAGCACCACCTCAGGAAACTGCAACACGTCTGCCAAGTCTGCGTTTGCACTCTGAGCCTCGATCACCTGCTAGTAAATCATCGGGCGAACTGTCATGCTGGCCAACACTGCCCTCTCCCTAACGCTCGACGGCATGAACACGCCCTGAGGGGCATCCTTTAGGAGTCTCTAGTGTCTAACCAACAAAGAACTCAAGTGGGCTCTCCTACTCAAAGCGTCTGCTACGACATTAGCCTTTCTCGGGTGATAGGAAAGGGTAAAGTCGTAGTCCTTCAAGTACTCGAGGCACCTGCGCTGCCTGAGGTTCATATCTCTCTATGTGAAGACGTACTGTAAGCTCTGGTGATCTGTGAAGACCTTGAATACCTCTTCGTACAAGTAGTGCCTCCACAACCTCAAGGCGAACACGACTGCTGCAAGCTCCAAGTCATGTGTCGGGTAGTGCTGCTCATGCTTCTTCAGCTGACGAGAAGCATAAGCAACTACTCGACCGTGCTGCATCAGCACCTCTCCTAGATCAGTCCCTGAAGCGTCTGTGTAGACAACAAAGCCGCCGCTGCCAGAAGGTACAACAAGGATCAGAGCTGAAGTCAGTCGGCTCTTCAGCTCCTGAAAACTACGCTCGCACTCTGCTGTCCACACAAACCTGGTCTCCCGCCTAGTCAACCAGGTCAAAGGCTCTGCAACTCTGGTGAAGTCTTGCACGAACCTCCTGTACTAGCCTGCCAGGCCCAGAAAACTGCGCACCTCTGCAACTGTAGTGGGCTGGCTAGGTACTCTTGAAACACACTGTTCATCAGCTCCATGAACGCTGCAGGTGCATTCGTGAGCCCAAAAGGCATCACGACAAACTCGAAGTGGCCGTAGCGAGTACGAAAAGCTGATCTGGCCATGTCTGACTCGCGGATCCGCAACTGGTAGTAGCCCGACCTCAAGTCGATCTTCGAGAACACTGAAGCTGACTGCAACTAGTCGAACAAGTCATCGATCTTGGGCAAAGGGTACCTATTCTTCATGGTCACCTGATTCAGCTGCCAATAATCAATACACATCATGAGGCTACTATCTTTCTTTCTCACAAACAAAACAGGCACTCCCTATGGCGAACGGCTAGAACGAATGAAGCGCAATGCAAGAAACACCTCTAGTTGGTGCTTCAACTCCCGCAGCTCCGCCGGCACTATCTGGTACGGTGCCTTGGACACATGCATCATCCCCGGAAGCAACTCAATGAAGAAATCTACCTCCCGCTCAGGCGGCAAGCCAGGTAGATCCTCTGGAAACATGTCGGAAAACTCACAGACAACAGGACACATCTGAAACATATATCTCACAAGAATCTGAGACACACATGGAAGCCAAGAAAGCAACACCGCCATCTCGGATAAGGCGCCGAGCTCTACAAAAAGAGACAAAGGGTCGGCGGTTAAACCGGGTACCTCAGAAGCAAAGCAAGGTGCTCCAGGTATCTCGAACCTCACGGTCTTCCACTGACAATCTACCAGTGCAGAGTGTGTCTCTAACCAATCCATGCCAAGGATGGCATCAAAGTCGTGGAGTTGTAAGGCAAAAAGTCTAGCTGGTAGCTGGTGGCCCTGAACCTCGATGGTAACACCCTCTAGGTAGCCCAGAGTACGCACAAAGTCACCCATCAGCAGCTCAACAGCTAGGTCATAGGTCCGCTCTGGAGCAAACTCAGACAAAGTAGCAAAGAACTCCTCAGAAGCAAAACAGTGCGTGGCACCCAGATCAATCAAAACTCTAGCAGCTCTACCAATGATGGGAACCGTACCGATGACTAGATTAGAGGCCTCCGCCTCCTCTCTGGTGATGTTCATCACCCGACCGCGTCCATGTCCTCGCTGAGGCTGCTGCTGATGGCGCAGCTGCAGCTGCTGGAACTGACCCTGGTGCTGCTGCTGGCGCTGCATCAGTTGTGGTGGACGGTACTGAGCATGAGGTGTCTGCTGCTGCTGTTGCTGTGGCCTGAACGGACACTCACGAATGTAGTGCCCCTGCTACCCACAGTGGTAACAACCTGTGCCCTGTTGACTCTGCTCTGCTCCATGCAGCACAGACTGCTCTACTGGCTACTGCTGCGGCTGACGTCGCTGCTGCTGCGGCTGCCTGTACTGACGCCTGCCTCCACAAGTGAACAACTTCTTCAACTTCGAGGTTAGACCAGCACCGCCTATCCCCGAAGAAGAAGAAGAGGAAACACTCCCTCGACTGCCCGAGGGGCGCTGGTACAGAGAAGACCTCCCTGAGCCTCCACTCTACTGCGGATGAAACTGACACTCCCGCTCCAAGGCAATAGCTCTCGCCACTGCCACCGCCAAGGAGTCACAGAGGTGACCAGCCATGGCCCACCTCAAGTCGAGCGTAGCCCTCTAATGAACGGCTCGGTACGAGCCTGCTCACTAGCGGACACGTGGGGAACGTGTCAAAGAAGCTGCAGGAACCTCTGGTGGTACTGCGCCACGGGCAAGTCTCCCTGTACCAACTCATGGAACTGGTCCCTCCTCTCACGGCAAGCATAGTCGGGGAAGAACTCGCCGTGAAAGGCCACTAGGAACTCCTACCAAGTGATCTGGTCCAGCCTCCTGCCCCTAAAACTGGTCTGCCTCACTGCTCTCCACCACTCGTGGGCAGACCCCTTCAGCTGATATACTCCCAACCTGACCTGATCCATCTCTGCATAGTCCATGGTCTTGAAGGTGCGCTCGAGCTCATGAACCCAACTCTCTGCCCTGTCTGGATCACGGTCACCTGGAAACGTCGGAGGCCGAAGATGAAGGAAGCTCTCCAAAAGCACTATGCAGTCCTCAGGTGCTGCCGCTGCAACTGGAGTCTGCTGCCGTACCACTGGTGGTACCTCTGGCTGAACCGATGCTGCCTGCAAGGTCGGTGGTGGCTGCTCCTCTGTTGCCATCTCTGCAAACTGCTGACCTCCTGCCGGCATCTGCTGATACGGCTGGTACTGAGGGTACTGCTGATACTGCTGGTGAGGCGGGTACTGCCACGGACCCTGAAACATCACTCTCTACCACTGCTCCATGATGGATGGCGGGGGCGGAAACCACTGCTGCTGCTGCTGCGGCTCCTGCTGCTGCTCTCCTGGCTGCAACGGGACACCCTGCGGCACCGGGCCCTTAGGCTGCTCGAACTGCTGGGGCTGAGCATCAATCGGCACATGCTCGGCTGCAACCGACCCATCTGACTTGAACTCCTGATGCTCCACCAGCCCATGAGCCTGCCTGCGAGTACGCGGAGGCATGTTCTACAAAACAACCTCAATAAGAAGTTAACAGATAAAACTCCGACGGCTAGTAGTGTTACTTGTACTTCCTAAGGGACTTTACGTTATTACTCATTTCCATTACCAGTCCTGATAGACCCCTTGCTCTGATACCACTGTAACGGCCCCAACGCCCAGACCTTCGGCTCCCACAAAGAATCTGAACATCGGCACCGTCGCCCACGGGTTTGGAGACCCGGAAGGACTAACAGATCAGTCTAACAAGATATGTAATAGAGATAAATAACAACAAACACACTAAAATGTACGATAGGTGACGAAAAAGAGTCCAACACTGAGTAACAGTCTAGTACAATCCCAAAGTAAATAAAGTACAAGTGCTGAAATAAAGGGAAAGAACACGTCCCTTAGTGACATACCCTGAGGGTGAAGTACACAAGTTGGGGAACACTTCTCACTGGGGACGCCGTCTACTACGGCCCCATCTCCTCAGTCCGCCGCGGAGGGAGCTGCTGTGAAGTCTCACCTGCAAAAGAGGGCATGAGCTTCACGTAAGAAGCCCAGTAGGGACTACCAATCTCCTACTGGTTCTAACAGTAGAATAAAACTAAGTGCAGTAAATAAATAAAGCAGTAAATTCTATTCTATTAAACAGAGTCAAGTGTGGAAGCGTGAAAGAACTACACGGTCATCGGTCTAGGCTACACGTCGGGACCGAAAAACTCGTGTAAACACGGCACCAAAAGAACCCAAGGCTGTAAACGCAGACAGTCAAAACTACCTGGACAATCACACTAGCTACAGTACACTACACTAGTCAGCCGGTCAGGTGTGCCACGCGCCTTACCCTCGACCAACAATCCATATATAGCACCTCCCATCGGAGTAAGACGTGGAACTAACGTAAACACAACGCCGTAGTCTGTCCGGACTACGGTCCCAGGCCTGACCCCTCTAAATGGTTCCGGAACCACGTAGAGTGAGGCAGTGAGAAAGGACTAGCTGGTCCGCACTGAAGGAGCACCACAACTACCTCGGAGACACAGACCAGCTAAGAGAGCTCTACAAACGACTCTACGCCGCTGTCCCCACCATTTTCCCCTCCTCTCCAAGTCAGTGACTCGAGCACGCCCGTCGCCCAGAGAACTCCCTCTAACAGGCGCGCGGGGATGGGGGTCCCAGGTAACGGTAACAACCTGTCTCGTGGACAAGCCCTCAAGTGCCTAGCACCGGGCGAAGAGACTAGAGTAGCACTGCACTAAGAACAACACATGTGCCAAGAAAACTGAGTCGCAGCGGAAGCGGAACGTCAAAACCTGTCGCTAGTCCCTCTAGGTCAGAGAGGCGACGCAGCGATACGTCGCGATCAGAACGCGACGACCCTTCCTGTCGCGACAAGAAACCAGAAGGCGACCCTTGAGTCCGTTGCGACAAGAATGCGACAGCTAAGAGCACCACAACAACCCTGGGTCTTCTGAACACGACACGTACCCCGTCGCGACGGAGGCAGACGTCACGTTCCGACAAACCCCGCACTCCTGAATGCCGCACACGTACCCGTCACATTTTCTAAACGCGACGAGTGCTGGTGCACCTTCAAAGAGAATGCGACGCGACGATACGTCGCGACTGGGAAGCCCGTCGCGACCCCAGCCGAGTGCTCAAACAGAGAAACTCCTACCACCCCAAAAGCACCAAAATGATACAACATGGGAAGGGAAAGCATGGAGACGGTGCAAACTACTCAAATGCCATCAAACCACCCATATAAAACCCCATGCATGCCAAGGAAAGTTAACTACACTCATTATCCTCACATGCAACATGGATCTCACCTCTTACAAGCCCCTCATGAAGCATGCATCCATTCAAACCAACACCATGAAACCATCACACATGGATCATAGAACATAATGCACATCCTAAACAAGGATTCTAGGCTTGGAAGAGGGGTTTGGAAACCTAGCATGTAGAACTAGGTGGAGGTTTTGGGGTTCCTACTTCAATATGAAGATCCGCCCAATTAGGGCCTTCTCGTAGGCTAGCACCCCTCCTCCTCCGAGCTCCAACACTCCAAGAGCCGCCGCCCACGAGCCGAGCACGACCTTCCCAAGCCGATGGAGATGAGCACACCATGGAGGAGGGATAGCCCACAGAGAACAAGAAGACAGTGAGAGGGGAACACAGAGACTGAAAACTTAAAACAACACCAGCACAATCCAAACCTTACCTTCACAAAGAACCATACACACTCCAAATCACAATAAAGGCCACCCGAGTTCCTCACGGAGCCACCAAGCACAGGATCCCCGGAGAGGAAGAACACAGGCAAAAGGGCCAAATGGGGTTTCTGCTCTCGGCCAGAGCAACTTAAACATAAACGTTAAGAACGCGACAGACCTAGTCGTCGCATTAGCAAAACTAATGCGACACCCACCTACGTCATGATATGGGATGTCTGCGACCCTGACGGTCAAAGCCACCACGTGGCATGCATGCAATGCTGACATCTGATCGCGACGGACCAGAGTGTCGCGTTCATGCATGCAATGCCACATGTGTCACCACCACCCTGACAGCAAAACGACAAGGAGGACTGTCTGCTGTCAGAGCCTTGTCACGACAGGGGTGGCTGGCGCGTTCTTATTCAGAACGTGACGGCCACATACGTCGCCTTCAGAAGGTGACAGGTCGACATGTCGCGACCACAGCCGAGAGAGCTGACCCTCAAAGGGGACAAGGATGTTACACAAACAGACTAACATAAATAAGTACAAATAACTATGTCAAACCAATGATAGAATACAAAGCATCAAAGAACCGCTAGGTTCATTCATAGAGTCCTTTGATGGAGTCATTGAGATGAGGGAAAACAAGTGTGGAACTTGAGACGGACTTGGTGGGATAATAAGCTTGAAATTCAAATCATGGGTGGGACTGAGGAGTAGAGACAAATCATAAAGATGAAGTGAGCAAGACTCAGACAAAAGCAATGAAGAAATTGTGAGATTTGAGTGAACAATGCTGAAGAGCCAAAGTACTTCCACACTGTGAGTGGTTGATCAGATCTGCTCATTTTATTATTTTAGTTTGAAAACATTTGATTTTTTGGAGTTCTGAAATTATTTAATTTGTTTTGAATTTTGTCAATATTTGATTTTTTTTGGATTTTTTGCAATATCTAATTTTTTGAGATTTTTTTGGACAATTTCTATTTTTTGGATTTTTTTTTAAATATATATATTTGAAAATTTTGGCAATATCTATTTTTTTGGAGTTTTGAATAACGCATGAAGTCAATGTTAGCCCTTCCTAAAAAAGACATGTGAGACGGAAGGTACTTACCCTTGCTACTACATCACTAAAGCAAGATCAAACTACTGGCCAGGGGTCCTCATTCATTCCCCTTTCATTAAAGACCACCGAAAATGTTGGATGTGCATTAAGATGGTGGTGTCCTATAGATGGTTGTCTCTGGCTAGTGGTGCTACTACAAAAGCCATACCTAGGAGATGGTTCAGCCTTATAGGGAGAAAGAGAAGAAAGTTTAGGGATAAGTCTAGTGTAAATTTTTAAAGGACAAAATAGGTTTAGCTTCCTTCCACGACACACCCCTTAAAGAATCAGTCTGTTGTGCAAGACTTTCTATCTATTCATATTTTTTTGTTGCCTGCTTCTTGCTTGGGGCATGCATATGACCGGACTCAAGGGCGTCCCGCGGGGAACTGTACTGCCACTCTTTGCCATGCCACTTTCTCAAATTTCTTTCATTTATTTTTCTTCTCCTTTTATTTTGCTTTTCTTTTGCATGCTTGATTGATTGTCTCTATTTGAGATTTCCTCTCATCGAGATGTGCTTAGGTTGGTCACCTTGCCCAGATAGCCCTTTTTGCCCCTACACTTCGACCAAGTAAAGAAAAGAAAAGCTTTTGCACCTCCTAGGTATGGCCTAAGTAGCAACAGTGCTTGCTAGAGGAACCTACTAAGGTTGTCATGTAATTGTGTGATGATGTGATCCTTGCTTAGAGTAACCTTTAATGACAGGGAAAGGAATGTTGAACTCCTGACATGGAGTAATCTCTAGCCTGAGCGCTGCAAAAGTAAAATAAACCTAAGACTGACTCGACCACTCTTGTTGTGAATTGAGATGACTCTCTTTGATTTCTTATGTTCAAACAAATATTTGCATGGTTATTTGGTGCATAATGTGACCCATTTATTAAAAGAACAGCCTGCATTAGTCTTTGAACTTTGATTTTGATTGATTTTAATTAGTTCATTTGCAGGAAACAGTGAAAAGTAGGGGTGATAAGAATTGGAGTCAGCTCAACACAAAAACAAGAGGGAGACAAGACTCTACCTGAAGATGAGGGATAAGAACCCTCAAACAAAAAGGATTTACAAAGAAGTGAAGAAAGTGCTAGTGATGACTGAAACCTTGGAAACAGTGAGAGAAATGGTAAGACCCTGAGCAGGTGGGGAAGGGGGAATCAAGTTAGGCCCGAGATTAGGAGGGGTTAGAGGAAGGAACTGCAGAATAGAGGGTGGAGGATCAGAAGGGGAAGTGGAAAAAGGGGGATTGAGACCAAGATCATATGTCCCTAGAGGATATGGACCCGGCCTACAGTTAGACTATCATGCCCCGCCAATTTAGCAGCGGAATAAATCGGGGAGGCATGAACACCAGGTATGGTAACGACAATATCACGTACAGTCGCAAACATCAGAGCATCTAATGAACAATAATTGCAATAAACGCCTCATTTTATTGAAAATTCATCTAAACTATTACAACCACTAATGACTTCATGACATTTGGAATGGATAACTAAGCAAATATCTACTAAACTCTAAGGTACTAAGGACATTCCACGCTATGACTCCAGGTCGCTCATCACTCCAGTCCATTCCCGTTGATGTGTGTAAGGTCATCATCCGACTTACCTGAAAACACAATAACAAATAACGAAGGGTTAGCGATAACGCTCAGTAGGACTTAATATCTCGTGTAAACAAGCATGCTTAAAGTGATTAATGTCTTGTAAAGCAGGTTAACTAGAGAGAACGATCAAGTATAGCCAAGAGAGAAATAGCACATGATATCAAGTGAACGATATTACATTCCACAAGATTATTGCAAAACTAGGATGATAGAGAATTGACCATATAACGAGATAGCGTGTAACAAGATATCGTGTAACGAGATAGCATGTATGTTTGCACAACAATGCACTAGAAGAATACGACAGTAGTCACTCTAGGACAGTAGTCATTCAGTAACAGTCAGCGATAGCACAGTAATGGCACAGTATGTCTGAACTCATCAGACTAACAGTAATAGCATAACAGTCAGATGTCTAGCCAATTCAGTACAGTCAGTCAGAATCGGTGCAATACAGACACCATCAATAGCCCCTGCAGGTATTTTCCGGTGGCTCTCTACCCCTAGGACTAGATTGGAGCCCCTCGGACACTCTCCGTGCCCTACACAGTATGCATTTGAGTCAGTAGGGTCATAGGACCCATATTATGGCGCTAGATAGTCATGTATAGTACAAGCAATAAGAGCCACAACAGCTCAAGAGTCTCAAGAGAGTACTAGATGAATAGACGAGATAGTAGAGTGAACGTGAATAGATGAGCGTACAAGGATAGTAGATGTGACATAAAACAACATTAAACCGACGATAGTCACAGTTGCACGGCACTAGGTCGGGTGCCGAAAGTCAGGTAGAAGTCACATCCGCCCATTAGCCGTGCTATGAACACTGGCTAGATGGCCTGGCGTGATCACAAGATAAGAGAGAACTCACTAAGGCAGTTTGGATCATACTGATCCCTAAGAGTGTAACAGGATTTAAAGGGTACAACTAGCTCGTCGCAATGGACATGTGCCAAAGCCAAGAAGACTTACGGAGGCCTTGACAAGGAGTCCCTGCCCCAGTCGAGAGTATTCCCGATGGAGAGGTGGTCCATGTCAAGAAAAAAGTGTAGAAAATAAGTGTCCGTCGTACCTCGAGTGCTCGAAGGCTGAGGGAAACAGTAACGGTATTCAAAGCACGCGAATAAAATGGAAACAAATGTCATTAATAAAAATGGGAAATTTAGTAATTAATTTCACTTAATTACCAGATACATTTTCGAATAATTTATTTGGGTCAAATGGCAAATAATAATATTAAGTGTGTGCAAGTGTAAAGAAATCAAGAGAGCATGAATAATCGTGCACATGGCCTTTAATTAATTAAATTTATATAATTATTACCCATTATTAATTTATCAGGTCGAAATAATTATAACAAGGTTTAATCATGGCTAAATAAGGGATAAATAGCATAAACAACAGGGATATGAGCGCAATTAATAGTTCTGACAGAATTTCTGGAAACACGACGGGGGTGCCCGTCGCGATCAAGTCACGACGGGGGGTCCGGGCGCTATAGCCGAGAGAATGCGACGGGGGTTCCCGTCGTGATTCATGTCGCGACGGGGCGACCCGGGCGTGACAATCGAACCGACCGGCTGGCCCGGTTCGGGGGGTGAGGACGCGACGGCGCGGGCCGTCGTGTTCAGGTCACGATGGTTCGGCCGACAGCTCTGAGGTTGCAACGGGTCGGGCCGTCGCGACTTCAGAGGCGCGGGCCAACCCAGAAAAGGCATTTTGCCCTTTTTAGGTTTTGGTCCTTGCCTCCAAAGTGTGATACAGTGCTCTTCTAAAATCAATATAAATTCGCACGATGATCCAAAAATCATGAAACCACTTTTAAATAAAAGTAGACTCATAGATCTATCAACAAGCATGAGTAATTGGGAAATGGACCCGGTTTGTGCATGCTTTAACAAGGTTACATTTTGGTGACCTAAACATGTGCAGTCATAGAAGAATGATTTAATTAGCAATAAATACATGATAAAAATTAGGGAAAATAGGAGCGTTTGAAAGCTAATAGGATGTAGTATTTATGAGAATTTTTTTGCACAGCATGGGATTTAGTACATGTGTGGATTGAAAGCAATCATGAAGATTCGGGTGCATAGTATGGACAGAACTTAGAACATTTAATACTCCTTCATGGAGCAACGGAAAATAGGGAAATCATGAGGCTTTGCAAGAGGGGATCATGGTCTACCTAGAGTAAAATTTAATTAGTTCGTGCTTGAGAGATTGCCTACCTTTTTACGCTGTAAAGAAAACCTAGGGTTGAAGACGAGGTAGAAGATGAAATCCTCTTGCTCCAAGCTCCTTCCTTCTTGCTCCTCTCGTCCTCAGCTCCTCTCTTCATCCTCCAAAGTCCCAGCAACCAAATGAGACTTGGTAGGGATGAATTAGAGGTGTATAGGGTTGCTATTAGAGTCCTATCCTTCTAAAACTCCTTCTTTCTATTAAACTCCGAATTTTCTTATTTATCATCCTATTTCTTGCCTTTATCTCGTAATTAGGACTTGGAGGAGATCTAATTTCGTGGGTAAGGAGTTAGGGTAAGTCTAGGACTTCTCTTTTGGATATTTATGGGTTAATTAATGTTTATCTTAACCCCTTTTCTAATTACTATTATTTTAGGTACGAATTTAGCTTAATTACTTCCCATCTCATGATGGGCTCTTTATATTTGGGCCCAACAATTCATGTTAGGACCATTAGTAAAACCCAATATTAATTTAGCTTAATGGGTATTGATTTAATTCTATTTATTCACCCTTTATTCTAATTTAAATCTATTTATTAAATAAACATCTATTTCGATTTAATATTAATTATCTCAATATTTCTAACCTCCATTATTTGGGCTCTTACTCTTGGCTCAACAACTTAAGTATGGCTTAATTGTACAACCCATATAGTTATTTTGCTTAATGGGTTTTAATTATCCTTTTATTAGGGAATTTATTCATGAGTCAAGATTTGTCTATTAGTCCAATTATCATAATGGGCTATCAACCCATATTTTAATGTCTACCCACATGTTTATTTTAATTTATAATCCACCTTAACTCATAAAATAATGGGTTCTCCGACTTATTCCTTAATTATGCTAATAAGTCGCATAAATTCTTAAACTAAGTCCAAATGATTTTTCTATGCCTAAATTTCATGATGGGTCATTAGAGAATATTATTTAAAGTACAACTACTAATTTTATGAAATATTTATATGGGTTTATATGCATGCAATAATGATGCGTACCTTTTTAACTAATTGAATTTATTAATAGATAAAATTTCAATTTATCTATAATTTTTTAATTAATAGATTTTCCGGGGTACTACATCCTCCCCCACTTAAAAAGAATTTGGTCCCCAAATTCATATGATATGATATGACTACCAATTTATTATGAATATTTCATTCCATCATCTCCCCCACTTAGGGCTTTGCTATCGAGAAAATAATATGAACTTCAAACTAAGGGTTTAGTGATGGTACCTTGTCCACGCTTATTGGCAAGAGCTTGTAACTGTCTTTGGCATGAAATTTGGTTCTTCTTTATGGGACAATCAATGACTCGGTGTTGTTGACTTCCACAATGCAAGCATCTGCCCAATTTCTTCCAATAGTTATCAATTTGATGCCCTGACTTTTTACAAAATTTATAGAATTCCTTCTGCTTCACTTCCCCTTTCATTCTCTTGCTATCTATTGTATCTCTTCCTTTATTATCATTGGAATGGTTAGCACGTTCCCTTTTCAACGCCTTCTTCTTATGGATCTTTTCAAGAAGTCCCATGGTGTCGTCTACTATTTGAGCTCTCAATACCATGTCTGAATATACTACAAGGTCTAGCGGGGCCAACTTTTCCCAGAACACAGGTCTCAACCCTTCTAAGAATCTATTTGCCTTCATCTTTTCCGTACTCACCAAATGTGGTGCATACTGTGCTAGTCTTTCAAATTATGCTTCATATTCTGCTACAGACATAATTCGTTGTTTTAAATTGGCGAATTCATTTGCCTTCTTCTCACGAATCATTTCAGAAAAATATTTGGTGTTGAAGAGTTCTAAAAATTCATCCCACTCTATGTTGATGTTGGGTAATTGTCGACTGGCAGCTTCCCACCAAGCTCTAGCATCGCGGTCCAATTGGAAGGTTGCCAGAAGGACTTTCTCCTGCTCTGCACATTACATGACTCTAAAGATTCATTCCATCGCCTTCACCCAATTTTTAGCTTCATCGGGATCCGGAGTTCCATTAAACCTAGGAGGATTCATTCGTTGAAAGTTCCCATATAAGTCTCTTGCCCCATTTCTTGTTCCTGCTTGAATTACGTTGTTAAGGGCTTGAGTTAACCCTTGTACTGTCCTTTGCAAGTCCCACATTTGTGCACGCTCGCCAGCCATCTCCACTAATCTCCTGCGAGCAATAACATTTAATTTATTTCTTTTTAGACTTTGGGTGCTAAAGTATTACCAAGTTGATACATATATATATATAGATAAATGCATTATGATCTTAACCATGGTTCTACCCAATCCTCACATAGGTATGGTGGTTGATTTAGACACGTGCTAGGGCAGTTCACCTAGAACATCCTAGACTTAAAATATTCTGATAAGGACATCCTAGGCTCTGATACCAACTGTCATGCCCCGCCAATTTAGCAGCGAAATAAATCGGGGAGGCATGAACACCGGGTATGGCAATAGCATGTACAGTCGCAAACATTAGAGCATCTAATGAACAATAATTGCAATAAACGCCTCATTTTATTGAAAATTCATCTAAACTATTAGAACCACTAATTCGAAGCCAAAACGTAGGGCTCATTGACTTCATTACATTTGGAATGGATAACTAAGCAAATATCTACTAAACTCTAAGGTACTAAGGACATTCCATCGCTATGACTCCAGGTCGCTCATCACTCCAGTCCATTCCCGTTGATGTGTGTAAGGTCATCAGCCGACTTACCTGAAAACACAATAACAAATAACGAAGGGTGAGCGATAACGCTCAGTAGGACTTAATATCTCGTGTAAACATGCATGCTTAAAGTGATTAATGCCTTGTAAAGTAGGTTAGCTAGAGAGAACAATCAAGTATAGCCAAGAGAGAAATAGCACATGATATCAAGTGAACGATATTACATTCCACAAGATTATTTCAAAACTAGGATGATAGAGAATTGACCATATAACGAGATAGCGTGTAACAAGATAGCGTGTAACGAGATAGCGTGTATGTTTGCACAACAGTGCACTAGAAGAATACGACAGTAGTCACTCTAGGACAATATTCGTTCAGTAACAGTCAATGATAGCACATTAATCGCACAATATGTCTGAACTCATCAGACTAACAGTAATAGCATAACAGTCAGATGTCTAGCCAATTCAGTACAGTCAGTCAGAATCGGTGCAATGTAGACACCGTCAATAGCCGCTGCAAGTATTTTCGGGTGGTTCTTTGCCCCCAGGACTAGATTGGAGCCCCTCGGACACTCTTCGTGCCCTACACAGTATGCATTTGAGTCAGTAGGGTTACATGACCCATATTATGGCGCTAGACAGTCATGTATAGTACAAGTAATAGGAGCCACAACAGCTCAAGAGTCTCAAGAGAGTACTAGATGAATAGACGAGATAGTAGAGTGAATGTGAATAGATGAGTGTACAAGGATAGTAGATGAGATAGGGGTATAATTGCAAAACCATGTTAAACCGACGATAGTCACAGTTGCACGGCACTAGGTCGGGTGCCGACAGTCAGGTAGAAGTCACATCCGCCCATTAGCCGTGCTATGAACACTGGCTAGATGGCCCGGTGTGATCACAAGATAAGAGAGAACTCACTAAGGCCGTTTGGATCGTACTGATCCCTAAGAGTGTAACGGGATTTAAAGGGTACAACCAGCTTGTCGGAAATGGACGTGTGCCAAAGCCAAGAAGACTTACGGAGGCCTTGACAAGGAGTCCCTGGCCCAGTCGAGAGTATTCCCGATGGAGAGGTGATCCATGTCAAGAAAAAAGTGTAGAAAATAAGTGTCCGTCGTGCCTCGAGTGCTCGAAGGCCGAGGGAAACGGTAAAGGTATTCAAAGCACACAAATAAAACAGAAACAAGTGTCATTAACAAAAATGGGAAATTTAGTAATTAATTTCACTTAATTACCAGATACATTTTTGAATAATTTATTAGGGTCAAATGACAAACATTATTATTAAGTGTGTGCAAGTGTAAAGAAATCGAGAGCATGAATAATCGTGCACATGGCCTTTAATTAATTAAATTTATATAATTACTGCCCATTATTAATTTATCAGGTCGAAATAATTATAACAAGGTTTAATCATGGCTAAATAAAGGGTAAATAGCATAAACAATAGGGATATGAGCGCAATTAACAGTTCTGGCAGAATTTCTGGAAACGCGACGGGGGTGCCCATCGCGATCAAGTCGCGACGGGGGGTTCGGGCGCTATAGCCGAGAGAACGCGACGGGGGTTCCTGTCGCGATTCATGTCGCGACGGGGCGACCCGACGGGGGTTTCCGTCGCAATTCATGTCGCGACGGGGCGACCCGGGTGCGACAACCGAACCAGCCGGCTGGCCCGGTTCGGGGGGTGAGAACGTGACGGCGCGGGCCGTCGCGTTTAGGTCGCGATGGTCCGGCCGATCGCGACCCCTCTGAGGTCGCAACGGGTTGGGCCGTCGCGACTTCAGAGACGCGGGCCGACCTAGAAAAGGCATTTTGCCCTTTTTGGGTTTTGGTCCTTACCTCCAAAGTGTGATACAGTGCTCTTCTAAAATCAATATAAATTCGCACGATGATCCAAAAATCATGAAACCACTTTTAAATGAAAGTAGACTCATAGATCTATCAACATGCATGAGTAATTAGGAAATGGACAAGGTTTGTGCATGCTTTAACAAGGTTACATTTCGGTGACCTAAACATGCACAGTCATGGAAGAACGATTTAATTAGCAATAAATACATGATAAAAATTAGGGGAAATAGGGGCGTTTGAAAGCTAACAGGATGTAGTATTTATGAGAATTTTTTTGCACAGCATGCGATTTAGTACATGTGTGGATTGAAAGCAATCATGAAGGTTCAGGTGCATGGTATGGATAGAACTTAGAACATTTAATACTCCATGGAGCAACGAAAAATAGGGCAATCATGGGGCTTTGCAAGAGGGGATCATGGTCTACCTAGAGTAAAATTTAATTAATTCGTGCTTGAGAGATTGACTACCTTTTTACGCTGTAAAGAAAACCTAGGGTTGAAGACGAGGTAGAAGATGAAATCCTCTTGCTCCAGGCTCCTTCCTTCTTGCTCCTCTCGTCCTGAGCTCCTCTCTTCGTCCTCCAAAGTCCCAGCAACCAAATGAAACTTGGTAGGGACGAATTAGAGGTGTATAGGGTTGATATTAGAGTCCTACCCTTCTAAAACTCCTTCTTTCTATTAAACTTCGAATTTTCTTATTTATCATCCTATTTCTTGCCTTTATCTCGTAATTAGGACTTGGAGGAGATCTAATTTCGTGGGTAAGGAGTTAGGGTAAGTCTAGGACTCCTCTTTTGGATATTTATGGGTTAATTAATGTTTATTTTAACCACTTTTCTAATTACTACTATTTTAGGTACAAATTTAGCTTAATTACTTCCCATCTCATGATGAGCTCTTTATATTTGGGCCCAACAATTCATGTTAGGACCATTAGTAAAACCCATTATTAATTTAGCTTAATGGGTATTGATTTAATTCTATTTATTCACCCTTTATTCTAATTTAAATCTATTTATTAAATAAACTTCTATTTTGATTTAATATTAATTATCCCGATATTTTTAACCTCCATTATTTAGGCTCTTACTCTTGGCCCAACAACTTAAGTATGACTTAATTGTACAACCCATATACTTATTTTGCTTAATGGGTTTTAATTATCCTTTTATTTGGGAATTTATTCATGGGTCAAGATTTGTCTATTGGTCCAATTATCATAATGGGCTATCAACCCATATTTTAATGTCTACCCACATGTTTATTTTAATTTATAATCCACCTTAGCTCATAAAATAATGGGTTCTCCGACTTATTCCTTAATTATGCTAATAAGTCGCATAAATTCTTAAACTAAGTCCAAATGATTTTTCTATGCCCAAATTTCATGATGGGTCATTAGAGAACATTATTTAAAGTACAACTACTAATTTTATGAAATATTTATACGGGTTTATACGCATGCAATAATGATGCGTACCTTTTTAACTATTGAATTTATTAATAGATAAAATTTCAATTTATCTATAATTTTTTAATTAATGGATTTTTCGGGGTACTACATAGGCAGCTCAGGTGGAAGAGGAAGAGGGGAATCTTGAGCACCAGGAAGAAGGTCTAGTGACTCATATGGATGAAGGGGTGGAAAGAGATCTTTAGAACCTGGAGGGAGATCATGTGGCTTAGGAGGAGAGGATGATAAGAGAACCTGAGAATCCATAAGATGGTTGGGCGGCTCAGGTGGATGAAGAGGTAGAGATAGACCTTAAGAACCCAGAAGGTGGTCGGGTGGCTCAGAGGGAAGAGGTAAGTGAGGGTCCAGAGACCCTGGAAGAGTGGGAGGGGAAGGATGTGGCATCAGGCCAGGACTGAGAGATACGGCGCCTCCGCTTGGAACAAGATTGACCAGAATGAGTAGCATTGAAAGATCAAGGTCAGAAGTTGCCAAGATATTGAGACTAGCATGTTTCTTGCAATGTTTTAGCCTCGATTGCAACCTCCTCTGCTTCTTGGAAGTCGCCCACTTGCGTGCTGTCCACTATGCTTTTATAGATAAACATGACTTCTTCTTCTTGGCATGTCTTCTCAGATAACGAGCCCAAGCAGTAGACGACCTCATTCTTCTCTACAGCCACATGGCTCTCTCATCAGTTGCCATAGTTGCCATGTGTGTACTTGCCCTTTGGTTTGTATGCTGAATCTTCATGGACTCCCATGGAGTAATGCCATAAATTGGCTCTCGCTGAGAGGGTTTCCCTTGGCAAGTGGATAGCACAGATCCATGGGAACTTGATGCGTGGTACTAGAAGCTTGAGATTTGACATTTTGGCCTAAAAGTTTGGCATGAAGACCAACTCCTTTGACAGTTGGAGAGGGGAGGCTTTTGGGAGTATGATGGGCGGCACTAGCACAACCAACCGACTGATAGGCTGAGGTAAATTGCAAAGGACTCTTGACAAAACCTTGAGTGTTCTTGGCGGCATAGCAATGTGCCCCTGGTAAGGCTGGAAGAGAGCATGGAGGGTCTTCAGAATATTCTTCGACATTTTGGGCAGCTTGGCCTCTTGCCCCTTGAGTGAAAACTCTAGCAGAGATATAGAGGTTGTACTGTTGAGAGCTTTGATCAGAGTTCACCATGTCTGACCTTTAAGGATTAATTTCATGATGGCCTTAGCAGCAGTGTGAGATAGCACAACATTTGTAGAGAAACCCTTCTTTTGTCCAACCATCTGCAATATAACTGAGCGAGGGGTAATGATGGCATCCATGGTAGCATTTCCAATGAGCAATGTAATATCTACCGTCCTTGCTTTGGAGGTGACTGGCACCAATGCTTGGGAACTTCTCTTGACAATCATCTCATTCTTCCCAAATGTTCCAGAGACAAGGACATAGACCGGCATGCGGCTTATGTAGTTGTGTCAGGCAAAACGCATGACTGAGTCCGGGTTATCCTTACTTGGCTTGTCTTGTCCTTCGGGAGCAGTCTCAAGGCATGCTGCTGGTAGTGCACACCCGCTCCATTGGGATGTATGGTAGCTATGGAAGGTTTTTCGGATGCGGAGGGTTTAGCGTGAGGTGATTGGATGGTGGCAAGGATAAGCTTGTGCGGAGAGAGCTCTTCTTCCAACTCAGAGGCTGAGTCAGCCTTAAGCTTGGGAGTAGGAAGATCTTGCCCCAGCTCGGAGGCGAGTGGAGCTTGCTCGAGCCTTGGTGTGGTGGCAATGGCTTGCTCAGGCACAAGTGGCAGAGGGGTTGTAACGACCCCGACGCCCAGACCCTCGGCTCCCACCAAGAATCTGAACATCGGGACCGCCGCCCACGGGTCCGGAGACCCGGAAGGGCTAACAGATCGGTCTAACAAGATATGTAACAGAAATAAATAACAACAAACGTACTAAAGTGCACCATAAGTGTACGAAAAGTGTCCAACACTAAGTAACAGTCTAGTACAGTCCCAAAGTAAATAAAGTACAAATGCTGAAATAAACGGGAAGGAACACGTCCCTTAGGGGCATACCCCGAGGGTGAAGTACAAGAGCTGGGGAAACATTGCCACTAGAGACGCCAACTACTGCGGACCCGTCTCCTCAGTCCGCCGCGGCGGAAGCTGCTGTGAAGTCTCACCTACAAAACAGGGAGTGAGCTTCACGAAGAAGCCCAGTAGGGACTACCAATCTCCCACTGGTTCTAACAGTAGAATAGAACTAAGTGCAGTAATTAAATAAAGTTGTAAATTCTATTCTACTAAACAGAGTAAAGTGTGGAAGCGTGTAATTAACTACACGGTCGTCGGTCTAGGCTACACAGTGGGACCGGAAAACCCGTGTAACCAAGGCACCACAAAAACCCAGCTGTAAACACAGACAGTAGACACTGCCTGGACAAGCACACTAGCTACAGAACGCCACCCTAGTCAAGCAGTCAGGAGCGCCACGCGCCTTACCCTCGACTACAAGTCTAGGTCTCCCCTCCCGTCGGAGTGAGACGTGGTGGACAAGTAAACACAACTGCCGTAGTCTGGCCGGACTACGGTCCCACGCCTGACCCCTCTAAATGGTTCCGGAACCACATAGAGTGAGGCAGTGAGAAAGGACTAGCTGGTCCGCACCGCAAGAGCACCACAACTACCTCGAAGAACCAGACCAGCTAAGAGAGCTCTGCAAATGACACTACGCCGCTGTCCCCACCGTTTTCCCCTACCGCTCCGAGTCAGTGACTCGAGCACGCCCGCCGCCTGGAGAACTCCCCCTAATAGGCACCCGGGGATGGGGGTCCCAGGTAACGGTAACAACCTGTCTCGCGGACAAGCCCTCAAGTGCCTAGCACCGGGCGAAGAGACTAGAGTAGCACTGCACTAGGAACAACATAGGTGCCAAGAAAACTGAGTCGCAGCAGAAGCTAAAACGAAACACAAACAGGTCGACAGTCAGCTCTCGGTCAGAGAGGCGACGTATCGGCCTGTCGCGACTAGAATGCGACAGATCTGTCTGTCGCGACAAGAAACCGGAAGGCGACCCTTGAGCCCGTCGCGATAGCATCCCGACGGCTATGGGCGCCGCAACAAACCCGGGCCTTCTGGATGCGACGCGTACCCCGTCGCGATCTCATCGCAACGGAGACGGCGGTCGCGATCCAGTAAGACCCCGAAACCTAGAAGGCTGCCACGTACCCCATCGCGTTTGCTAAACGTGACGGGTTTCATGGTAATGCGACGCCATGATACGTCACGACCTGATCGCGACTGGGAAGCCCATCGCGGCCACAACCAAGTGCTCAGATAGAGCAACTCCATCAACCCAAAAACACACCACATGGTACAAGAGGGAAAGAGAAGCATGCCACACGATGGAAATACTTCAATTAACATCAAACCACCCTCAAGAAGACCCCAAGCATGCAAGGAAGTAAGGCTACACTCTCATGAACCTCACACAAGCACATGCACCCCTTATCACCAACCCCCATGCACACATCACACATGGATCATCTGAGCCAAGGAAACTCCTAGCATGAAGTCTAGGCTTGGAACCTAGCATGAAGAACTAGGTGGAGGTTTGGGTCCCTACCTCCAATTGAAGAACCACCCTATTAGGGCCTTCTCGTAGGAATGCACCCCTCCACCTCCGAGCTCCAATGCTCCAAGAACCTCGAACAACCCGAGCTCAATCTCCTCCTCCTTGTGCCGATGGAGAGGACCCACACGAAGAAGAATAGCACAGAGAATGAGGAGGAGAAGAAGAAGGAGAATGCAAAATGAAAGGTTCAATCCATGAAACTCACCAAAACAAGCTACCAAAGTTATCCAAGCTCCCCACGGAGCACACAAGCCACAAAGATCGTCGGAGAAGAATAAGAACATAGGCAAAGAGGCAAATGGGGCTTCTGCTCTCGGGATAAAGCCTTTAAACTCAGATGTTAAGAACGCGATGGCCCTGGTCGTCGCGTTACTAACCGTAACGCGCCACCTACATACGTCGCGATCTCAAGGCGCCTGCGGCCCTATTAGTGAAACTTGACACGTGGTGTGCATGCACAACTGACACCTGATCGTGATTGACCGATACATCGTGATCATGCATGCAAGCCAACACGTGTAAGCGCCGTCCAGACAACAAAACGACAAAACTATTGTTTGCTATCAGAGCCAAGTCACGACATGGGCGGTCAGCGTGTTCCAATCCAGAATGCGACGGCTACCTACGTCGCCTTCAGAAGGCGACGGCCCTACATGTCGCGATCCCAACCGAGAGCAGCTGACCTAAAGGGGTAACAGGGATGTTACAGGGGTGGGTGGAGACGACTGGCGGCGCACCGACACCATGTTTCGAGCTGACGACTTATTGTCGTGGTACGGTACGACATCAGGGGTAGGTGTGGTGGTGTTGGCATGAGCAAGGGTTGGTGGGGGAGGTTGTTAAGGTTGTGACAGAGCAGATGACGCACTTGGCGGGTAAGTAAAGAAATGCCTCGAGCCTTGTGCTGATGGAGATGACTGCCTTGATGCTTGCGCTTGCGGTATAGGCAGCTGCTAGAACTGATCTGCCTGAGGCTACTTGGGCGAATGTTCTGCTGCCTATGATGGATAGGATTGTTTCCCTTGACTTCATGTCCTCCTACTTTCTTGACAGTGTAGGATGAGCTTGTGCATTTCAACCCAATTAATCTTCTGCCCTTGTTCCAGATCATATATCACATCTCGAAATTCACAGCAATTTGCGACCGTATGCCCTAGATAGCGATGATATAGGCAATACTCAGACCGGTCCACTGTAGCATCCCAATTTGGCTTTTCTAGAGGGAGCTGTAATGCATTGATAGACATCAAGGCAATGAAGACATTAGAGAGGGATTCTGGAAACGAATGATAGTATGCTCGCTTTGGGCCAAGTGGATGCCGTGATGGATGGGTATTAGATGATGGGGTGTGGTGATATGGGCGAGGCGGTTGGTCTTGTGGAAGTGGTAAGGATATATAATGGTTAGTGGAGTGGGTAGGCGTGGGATGGTGGAAGGCATTAACTTGGGCATGGGTTTGGGTTCCCTCATAAGCGGGCCCTTGAAATGTGGAATTTGGTTGTTGGGCCTCAAACATGGCAGGCATAAGGAAGTCAAGGAGTTGGGTTTTGATAAAATGAGCACGACTGTATAATTGTTGCATGGAAGTGATGTCATTCATATCCAGGATATGTCGATATGTAGGCGTGGCATTAGCAATGATCAACTTGAATTTCTCTTCCTTTAAGATATGCATCTAGACATGTGTGGACATCTGACTCCACCGGTCAGCATAGGTCTTGAACTCTTCATCGTGCCTCATCTGCTCAGCCACCAGATCGGCCATTGAATACTCGAGCTCAGACTGGTCTCGGTATTGCTGTATGAATCTAGCCTTGACAACTTCAAAATCTCTAACTTCATTGAGAGGCAGCGAATATAAACCACTCCAAAGCGGGCGATCATGTTGGTAGGCCACTGACTCATAGAGGAACTCCTTCAGATGGATGTAAGGATCTCCAGCTCTACTATATTTGTAATAAACAGGGAGCTGAGAGAGTGGAGGGATCTGGAGACCACGAAAATCGAGGATTGTACCATCAAAGGAGGGTTTGGGGTTCAACTGCCTCCGCAAGTTGCTAAGCACTAGCTTCATGGACTCGAACTCAGATTGGAAGTCCTGAGTAGAGGTGGATTGTGGACAGCGAGGGAAAGCTTGGGCGTGAGAGCAGAGTCGAGGGTGAAGGTCTAGCCCAGGTTGAGGATATTGGGCCGGTCGTGATGGTACGGCCTGAGAAGAAGGATGGCCCGACCCAAGAGTGGTAACTAGAGATGATCTAGATCAAGTAGAGTGAGATGGGCCTGTTGGGTTCACAATGGGAGAAGACCGTGGAGTGAAGGCAGTCAACAACTCGCGGGCCTGGTCAGGGCCCATTTCAAGGAGGAGGCGCTCAATTCAACGACCTGATCAGAGTAGGATGGTGATGAGGTAGAGTGGGAGAAGGTATTCTCCTCAGCCTGATGGGCCTTGGGCTAGGCCAAATTTGGAAGAGACTTATGAGACAAGGGGTCTGCATGAGGAGGAGAGGTTGGAGGATAGGTGAAGCGAAAAGGAGGCATGAGAGGATGAGAATGGGGGAATTAAAAGGATACACTAAAATATAAATAAGGGGTACAACAACAACCAAAATCACACAAGAAGGGAATGAGAAATGGAGTTCTCAAGCAAACACCCAAGTTAACATGATACGCGTTAGAATTTTAGGGTTATCACTTAGCCTTTTAATGGATTGATTGCACTCGACCAAAGAGGAATCCTAATAGGTGTGTACTCAAGTACTCCAGGATGACTAAGGGGGGTGACACACACAAATCTCACATGAATACGACAACCTACACTAAGGGGGCACCAAGTACAACCAGCCCGGCGACCGCAACGTGCATACAACAACGGAGACTTACGGAAGCCCTCGATAGCATGCTCTGGTCAGCCCCACAAGTACTCGTAGGTGAGAGGATCTACACTACTAAGGAGAGTCCTATCTACACGTGGAGTGTATGAATGAATCTAGGTGCACCGGGGTGCATGCAGATCTAACCTAGAAACTAACAAAACAAAGGTAAAACGACCCTGCAACATCAAATTCTACAAAGAGATGGTCACATTAGGGGCATGAAGCATGAAAAATAATCAAGGAAACTTGAATAAAACCAACTCGGTATGATGTACCAGAAACGTATCCTCTTGAAGCACCGCGTCTATGCCCAGAGCCCAAAACAACACAAAATTAAATAGAAAATCAAGGAAAAATAGAAAACTAGAGAACTACACATACACCAAGCAAGGGGAGGGCACAAACAACAACGTGATGGGCAGTAGAAGTCCCACTGTGATCGCCAAAAGGTGTAATCACGGGGATGTGACCCTCCTACACGGGGGTAATATTGGTATCCCAAAGAGATATGAAACTATGAGGGATGTGTGATCGCCACCAAGATATTTTCCAAGAGATATCTATAAGGGTAGGGCTAAATACCTTGGAAAATCATGAGGATGACTGAAGAATGAAGACACGCCGGCTCGACTACGGACGTATCTCAGATCGTGATCGCGTGAATGCTCAAATATGTGGGATATGTGGAAAGCTTCTTCCTCCTTCCTCAGCCAGACAAAGATGAAGGGCTTCATGCTTTTCATGCTATTTGTGCCTGCAAAACAAAATGAGATGTACAAATAAAGAAAGAAAACTCGATTAGAACTATAGAAGTATAGAAATCAGTCCCCTTTGAAGAATGAACATGAATATGAGGATAGAACTCACCAGGAAGGGTTGGTAAGCCCCTGTTGGGCTAAGATTAGGTGTGTGTTTGTGTGATGTATGAATGTGTTTAAAGCAAGGAGATGAGAGAGAGGGCGCACCTATGTGCCATGCATGTAGAAAAATGAGAAAAGAAAGAAAAATGATAACTCAAATAAAAAAGATCAGATTGAAGTCATTACTATTCATGTGGTTAGGGGAAGATGTTTGGAACAACTTTGATGAGGATCCCAAGATCTAGAACGCCCTCGTTCAGGCTGTAGAGAGGCCGCACTCACTGATGGTCTGGATCGCGATATGAGAGAGAGAAAGCAAGAATAATCCACTGTATCTTTAAGCACAGACCTTCATTTGATATGAGTCCAATTGGAGCTTGTAGAGGAAGTCGTGGGGAGCAACTTTCATGCAGACGCCTTGAAGAGATATGCCCTCATTTGGGCTGTGGAAGGCACGATAATCCCGGATGTGCAGATCTGGATATGAGAGAGAAGGTAAAGAATAATCTACTGTAACTTTGTGCACAGACCACCAATCGAGGTGATTCTACTTCGAGGTTGAATCTGATGTTGAGAGGAACAACTTTGATGAAGACACCTCAAGCTGAAAACATCTGGTTTGGGCTGTGGATGGTGAAATATCTCTGCTTATCTTGAAGAATATGAGAGAAACGAGAGAGGGAAAGATAAAACACCAAGAACACCTTCTCCTTGGTGGTGGGGACGATGGGGCTTGATGAGAAGAGTCTCTAGGGGTCTCTCCTCATGGTGGCAGTCTTCCTCTCTCTCCTATAGAGTCCTAAGATGTGTTTAAAAGAGAGAGAGAGAGAGTCAATCCTGAGTTTGAGAGAGAGTCCAAGTTGTGGGAGACTTGGAGAGTCTATCTTGAGTTTGGATGGACTTGGGGCTTTCTAGGGATGCAGATAGGAGGTTTGGGTCATAATCTAACTCAAAGGGACTTTAGATAGGCTATAGGATGGAAGGAGAGGCCGAAAATCATGCAAAAATGTCTTTATGTGCATGGCGCTTTCACGATGGGTCGTGGGGTCGTGTTCTTGTCGCGACCATGCACCTGGTTGCGTCAGCAAGGCAGTGCATGGTTCACGAAATGGGCCGTAGATCTCTCCACATACATAATATTGATGATCCGTTTATTGCGTTGGATTCTAGACTCAGAGAACTACAAAATTATGGTATGATATAATCGATTTGAATTAGAAATGAGAAATTTATGAGCTCTCAAAGTGAAAGCATGTTTCGAGGATATGGCAGATTGCACAGTTTTGATGTTTTGAGTGGATCTTGGCCATGGGCTTAAGAATGTGCTTGAAATTGAGGGTGAATAGGCTCATGATGGGTCAGATAAGAACTCCAAAATGATAACCAATTTGGAACATCAATGATTTGAACAAGAAATGTGCTCAACTTATAGGGCAAAAATAGGTGTCTACAATGATTAGTCGAATCTAACTTCGTCTTATCTGAAGTCTAACTTCGTCATGTATGAAGTTCCACTTTGTCTTATCCAAAGCTTTCACTTCGTCATGCATGATTTGGTCGTGATTAGTTGAATTGATATATCGATTGCCTTATACATCGATTGCTGTTATGCATATCGATTGTCTTTAAGCTCTGCATTGATTGTTTCCATAATATCGATTGCCCTTAAGCAAACATTGATTGCTTCTATATTTCTACCAATTGGTGTTATAAATGTAGGTTCATATTGATTCCTGACCAGCCCATATCGATTGTTGACTAATTCACATCGATTTCTATTATGCATATCGATTGTCTTTAAGTTCTTCATCGATTATTTCTATAATATCGTTTTCCCTTCAGCAACATTGATTGCTTCTATATTTCTACCGATTGGTGTCATAAACATAGTTTCATATCGATTGGTGACCTTCCTATCGATTGTTGACCAACACATATCGATTGGTCAAGCAACTGTTGTATGCATTGTTGGATCGAGATGGAGCTTTAGATGTCCTAGAGGGGGGTGAATAGGACTCCTTTGCACCTTTAAAAATTATATGAAAATAGATAACACTAAATAGTGATGTTAGTACTTAGTGTTGTGTGTGAAACAAGTGAAATACTTGGCGGAAACAATCACACAAGGCGCACAAAAGTTTTATCCTGGTTCAGTCCTTCTCACATGGAAGTCCTACGTCCAATTCCCAAGAACCACTTGGGATTTCACTGCCAATAACACTTGGCCTTCTCTCAACCTGAGAGGTATTACAACCCACTTGCTCCCAAGCAAGTCTTCCCTTCACCAAGGGGTAATACAAACACCTACAACCACAGGTCTTCCCTTCATAAGAGGGGCACTACAGGGAACAAACCCCTTGCTGGTTACAACACTGAAAAGAGTGCAGTGTGTCTGCTCGAGGAGTGAGCAAACACAGAAAATCAGAAAGAGATACAAGATAAGAATGACTATTCTAACTCTTTCTGACTCAAAGGTGGTGGACTGAGATGATCTAGAATACAAATACCACCCAAAGAGGAAAGACATCTGAATGCGGAGAGCTTGAAAGTGGAAGCTTGAAGCAACTGGCTCTCTTCAGATCTTGTGAGCTTCTCTCTTTCTCTTTTTTGTAGAAGGTGTGGTTGTGTAAGCTTGTGGTTCTTGTGTATATCTCTTGCTTGTACTCACGCTTGTATGCTTTTGGTTCAAACTTCAGCTCACATATATGCGTCAGAGATTTGAGCTTCCCATTTGAAACTGATCGTTTGAAAATAGCCTTTGAAATATATGATAGGTGTGCGGAATTAACTATAACAGTAATCTAGAAGGGAGGTTGAATAGATTACTACCAATTAAAAGCAAAATTAGCAGTATGAAGGATGTTTGAACAAGTATTCGTGCCTAGCATACATCTAACGTTAGATCAATGCAAACCACAGGACATGAAGATTTAAGGTGATTCGGACTACAAAACTTGTGTATCCTACGTCCACCGTCCACACACACACACGCCAAACTTCTTACTACAAAACTTGTGTATCCTACGTCCACCGTCCACACACACACACGCCAAACTGCTATCAAGCAAGTTCAACACAAGCACTAACACACACACACGAGGTTTGAGACAAACACGATCTCAGATCAACCACACACACTTGGGATAAGCGCAAGGACTGCTCAAACCAACAACACACACACATGTAAAGAAAACTAGAATGTAGGAAGAGTTCAGAGTTGTAGAACAAATCGATTGGGTGAACTCTTCAGGTTCTTCATCCAGATGAGCTTCAAACTTCATGTCGTTGAAGATCTGACGATGATGATGAAGTTTGAGACTTGTAGACGAATCTGCTTCAACTTCTCTTATGAGATTGATCGCTTGTTGATCAGGCTGGAGACTTGAAGCAGGAAAGTAGAGGAACCTCCTTCTTCTTATTCTTGGCTTAGGGTTTGGTGTGGTGGCTTCTTACTTCGAATAGGAGTCTAAAAAGTCTTTATATAGTAGTGTCCTACTCCACACAACTCTATGGATTCGTGTGCACGAGAAGAAGACACTGTTGAACCACTCTTTATTACCAACGTATTTTGGTGCTAACAAAATTTATGAAGTAACTTAAATTGAATATTTTGTTTCATCTATGTCGCATCAATCTCATATCAAAATGCTGAGTCTCACATTGATGCAATATGGCGCACTAAAATGATAAAATCGATGTCTAATCTATATACATCGATTTCAGTTCAAGTGCCAAATTAAAAGCGCTGCAACGATTTTTTTTTAATTGATTTTATAAAGCGCTATAACTATTTGTTATGAAATCGATATCAGAACGATTCCTTTTAATAGCCATAACGATTTGTTAAGAAATCGATCTCACAATGATTTTTAAGTGGCCATAACGATTTGTTAAGAAATCGATATCAGAACGATTCCTTTTAATAGCCAAAACGATTTGTTAAGAAATCGATCTCACAACGATTTCTTAAGTGGCCATAACGATTTGTTAAGAAATCGATATCAGAACGATTCCTTTTAATAGCCATAACGATTTGATCTCAGAACGATTCGTTAACTCTCTCATAACGATTTGTGAAGAGACCAGAACGATTTGTTCACATCGATTTCGTTCCCACAATAATTTGATAAGAAACTGATCTCATAACGATTCGCTAAGTGGCCATAACGATTTCTTTATTGATCACCTTGATTTGCTTGCATAATGATTTCATAAGTGATCACATCGATTTCTTCAGGATATCATAATGATTTGTTTATTTTGTCATAACGATTTCCATTCATATTAACTTAGTTATGAATGATCATCGATTTGTTCATAATCCTGCAACGGTTTGCTTATAAATGAACAACGGTTTTATAAGTCATATTCACATCGACTTCTCTTGTATATTTAAGTGTTTTTGGCGCCTAAATGAAAAGTCAAATATCTTCTGACAAAAAGCTGCATGCGTAATTTCTCAGTTCTATCAGAAAAAGATATGACTTATCAGAAACACAGTAGGATGCACAGTCTTCAAGAAAACACTCTTTTATGCTAACACTCTCTTCTTTGTGTATAGACCTTGTAGTCCACAAAGTATCAGAAGAAAGACAGAAGATAAGCAACGACTAGAACTCCAACGGATCCCTTCAACGGATCTATTCAAATTGCTCATATAAAAGAAGAAGCTTAGATTAAGAACAACAAAGCTTTCTTGAAAATCCTTGAAGGAGTGTACAACCAGTGAGGAACCTCATCGCCACATACACTCAAAGGAAAAGAGAGAAAGAGCCTGAGCCCAGAAGAAGTGTTCAAGCATCTAAAGCTCTCAAGTCTTCAAGCTTTCTTTTCTCTTTTCATTCTCTCTCTGAGCTCATTGTAAATTTGGGGGAGAGTTCTTGACTGTGAGCTAGTTCTTAAGTGTTCATCTTGTAATAGCTCTCGGTCTGATCTTTCTTTTGTAAGAAAGATTTCTGTCTAGCTGTAGGACTGTATACAGTAGTTAACCTAGCTAGGGGTTTGTGTCTAGCAGAACTGCACTGGGGTTTGTACCAGGAGGTTGGTTTCTTTACCTGTAAGAGAAGTGAGCTGCCTTCTTGCCCGGGAAAGAGAAGAAGACCAGCTGGGGTGCTGGGTGTTGTAAGGTCCTTGAGGGGGACTGTACCCTTGGTTAGTGAAATCCCAAGAGGTTGCTTGGGGACTGGACGTAGGACTCCTGTGGAGAGGAGGTCCGAACCAGGATAAATCTCCTGTGTCCTTTGTGTGATTGTTTATTTGCTTCCGCACTGCTACTCTTCATCACACTAATACTAACCAACGTTTAAGTGTTATTATTTTTCTGTGTACTTAAGCTTCCATTATTGCAGAAATCAGAAAAACCTATTCACCCCCCTCTAAGTCAACTTGCTGCCACACCGAAAGGGCCAACAAGTGGTATCAGAGCGGGTCTCTGAACTTTCAAGAAGATCCAACGATCTTAGAGCAAAGATCCATGGCAGCACAAGGATATGCTGAAGGCCAATCTGTCACCAGACCTCCATTCTTCGACGGAGAAGATTATCAATACTGGAAGATGAGAATGGAATGCTTCATTCGGGTCACAGACTTTGATCTATGGCAGGTAATTGTGGTAGGTGACTTTGTTATTGTTCCTATTGAAGGCACTACTGCCATTACACCTGCTGATAAAAGTAAACTATCTCTAAATTTTAAAGCAAAAAATTATTTATGTTGTGCTTTATCTAAAAAGGAATTTAGTAGAGTATCTGCATGCAAATCTGCTAAAGAAATTTGGGATAAACTGCAGATAACTTATGAAGGAACGGATAAAGTGAAACAAACTAGAATAGATATTCTTGTTTCACAATACGATCAATTTAAAATGCTCCCAAACGAAAACATTACTACTATGTATAATAGATTTTCAAGCATAGTAGTGGGCCTAAATTCTCTTGGTAAAACTCTTTCCAATGAAGAAACTGTTAGAAAGATACTTAGATCTTTAACTATTTCATGGACACCTAAAGTAACCGCTATTGAAGAAGCCCATGACTTAACCAAATTGTCAATTGATAATTTAATAGGTTCTCTCATGGCACATGAAATAAATATGGAGCGACTATCTGAAAGCACATCAAAGAAAAAATGCACTAATGCTCTTAAAGTTGCAGCTGCTCCTTCCACTTCTTCTTCTAGTTCCAAAAAGGCAGATTCTGAAGACAGTGACGTAGATGAAGTTCTGTCCAAGCTTCAGAAGATTCTCAAGAAGAAGAAAAATGGATCAATAAGGATTCAAAAGAAAGCGAGAAAAGAAAAAGAACCAGTCTGCTATGAATGCAGAAAATCTGGACATCTGAGACCAGATTGTCCAAGGCTCAAGAAGACTAGTCAAACCGAAAAGTCCAAGAAGCAGCACAAGAAATTTAAAAGAAAAGGCATGACGGCTACTTGGGAAAATGATGAGGCCACAAGCTCAGAATCATCAAACTCAGAATCGGAGAAAGAGCAAGTAAATCTAGCTCTCATGGTAGGACTAGATGAGGTACATTCTGACTCATTTTTTAATTCTTGCACCGATTTAGGGTTAGAATCGGAAGACCTAGAAGAAGTCTTTAATGAACTATATGAAAAACACAAGGGTGTTGTAAAAGAACTAAGAAATATGAAAAACAACACTACTTGCCTAGAAAACACCAACTCTGATCTTAAATCCGAATTGGAGCAACTAAAAAAATAATTAAAAGACTGCAAAGATAATAATTATCTTTTAAATGAAATTTTGAAAAGAAAGAATAATGAGAAATTAGAGTTGGAAAAAAGTTGAAAACTCTAGCTGATGAGAATTTATATTTAAAAGAATCAATTAGCAAATTAACTATAGGAAAAACATCTCTTGCTTTATGTTTAAAAGGGTCTAAATCCGGAATAAACAAGCAAGGTCTTGGTTACACACCTCTAGTAAAGGGAAAACAAGGCATAATTCCTGAAAAATATCCATTACCAAAATTTTAAAAGAAACCAAGATGCCTCAGAAAAAGGTCCCTGTAAAAGAAAAAGTTTACAGAAATCATGTTCTAAAAACTCAACACAAAGAAAATAAGAACAGCAAAACAATCTATATTCATTGTTGTTCTCACTGCAATAAACTAGGACACACTGTAAACACCTGCACAACAAAGCACTTAGTTTGGATTCCGAAAGGATATTTTTATGCATCTAACCATCAAGGACCCAAAAAGATTTGGGTACCTACATCTGAATAAGTTGATTGCAGGATAGCCTTGGAGCATCATGAAGAAAGGATGCTCAAGGCATAGGTAGAGTCTCTCATTCAGGGGGAGCCTTCATTAAGGGGGAGTTATTCAATAAATATCTATGATTGTTGAACCCCTCAATGGTAAAAAATTTTCTCAAAGGGAAGAGAATGCATGGTAAGATCCTTCCTTTTTGGTTAATGACAAAAAGGGGGAGAGTTTGTATGGTCTATGAATTTTCTTTTCTGCATTTTTCTATGCTTCATATATTTTTGTCAGAAAATTCACATAAATTTTGTCATCACCAAAAAGGGGAGATTGTTGAACGACTCTTTATTACCTTCGTATTTTGGTGCTAACAAAATTTATGAAGTAACTTAAATTAAATATTTTGTTTCATCTGTGTCGCATCAATCTCATAGCAAAATGCTGAGTCTCACATTGATGCAATATGGCGCACTAAAAGGATAAAATCGATGTCTAATCTATATGTATCGATTTCAGTTCAAGTGCCAAATTAATAAGCGCTGCAACGATTTGTTTTTAATTGATTTTATAAAGCGCTATAACGATTTGTTAAGAAATCGATTTCAGAACGATTCCTTTTAATAGCCATAACGATTTGTTAAGAAATCGATCTCACAACGATTTCTTAAGTGGCCATAACGATTTGTTAAGAAATCGATCTCACAACGATTTCTTAAGTGGCCATAACGATTTGTTAAGAAATCGATATCAGAATGATTCCTTTTAATAGCCATAACGATTTGTTAAGAAATCGATCTCACAACGATTTCTTAAGTGGCCATAACAATTTGTTAAGAAATCGATATCAGAACGATTCCTTTTAATAGCCATAACGATTTGATCTCAGAACGATTCGTTAAGTCTCTCATAACGATTTGTGAAGAGATCAGAACGATTTGTTCACATCGATTTCGTTCCCACAACGATTTGATAAGAAACTGATCTCATAACGATTCGCTAAGTGGCCATAACGATTTCTTTATTGATCACATCGATTTTCTTGCATAACGATTTCATAAGTGATCACATCGATTTCTTCAGAATATCATAACGATTTGTTTATTTTGTCATAACGATTTCCATTCATATTAACTTAGTTATGAATGATCATCGATTTGTTCATAATCCTGCAACGATTTGCTTATAAATGAACAACGGTTTTATAAGTCATATTCACATCGACTTCTCTTGTATATTTAAGTGTTTTTGGCGCCTAAATGAAAAGTCAAATATCTTCTGACAAAAAGCTGCATGCGTAATTTCTCAGTTCTGTCAGAAAAAGATATGACTTATCAGAAACATAGTAGGATGCACAGTCTTCACGAAAACACTCTTTTATGCTAACACTCTCTTCTTTGTGTACAGACCTCGTAGTCCACACAGTATCAGAAGAATGATAGAAGATGAGCAACGGCTAGAACTCCAATGGATCCCTTCAATAGATCTATTCAAATTGCTCATATAAAAGAAGAAGCTTAGCTAAAGAACAACATAGCTTTCCTGAAAATCCTTGAAGGAGTGTACAACCAGTGAGGAACCTCATCGCCACATACACTCAAACGAAAAGAGAGAAAGAGCCTGAGCCCAGAAGAAGTGTTCAAGCATCTAAAGCTCTCAAGTCTTCAAGCTTTCTTTTCTCTTTTCATTCTCTCTCTAAGCTCATTGTAAATTTGGGGGAGAGTTCTTGACTGTGAGCTAGTTCTTAAGTGTTCATCTTGTAATAGCTCTCGGTTTGATCTTTCTTTTGTAAGAAATATTTCTGTCCAGCTGTAGGACTGTATACAGTAGTTAACCTAGCTAGGGGTTAGTGTCTAGTAGAACCGCACTGGGGTTTGTACCAGGAGGTTGGCTTCTTTACTTATAAGAGAAGTGGGCTGCCTTCTTGCCCGGGAAAGAGAAGAAGACCAGATGGGGTGCTGGGTGTTGTAAGGTCCTTGAGGGGGACTGTACCCTTGGTTAGTGAAATCCCAAGAGGTTGCTTGGGGACTGGACGTAGGACTCCTGTGGAGAGGAGGTCCGAACCAGGATAAATCTCTTGTGTCCTTTATGTGATTGTTTATTTGCTTCCGCACTGCTACTCTTCATCACACTAATACTAACCAACGTTCAAGTGTTAATATTTTTCTGTGTACTTAAGCTTCCTTTATTGCAGAAATCAGAAAAACCTATTCACCCCCCCTCTAAGTCAACTTGCTACCACACCGAAAGGGCCAACAGACACCCTAATAAAGACATCATGTAGCTCACGTGTGACAACTTGACTGTGTCTATCGATAGATTCTCACTGGCTATCGACAGGTACTACAACACTTTTGTCTTCCAAAACCATGTTTTCTGACCAAAAAGCTAGGCTGTCGACAGATGAATTCTTGCTGTCGACAAGATGAACTGGGTTGTCGACAGATGAAACCTGGTTGTCGACAGCTACTGATTATTTTTGTTTTCCAAAAACTCTCTGATGAGCATCTTCACTAGTTGTCGACATATGAGTCCATGCCTGTCGACAGCTGATTGTTTCTTGTGTTTTTTCAGATCCTTTTGTGCTTGAAATTGCTTCTTGATGTGTACTTCCATTTTTCACTTGATTTCCTACAAAAATGAAGCTTTAAATAGGATCTCATGAAGGCATATGTCTTATGCATTTTTCATAGTGTCATGTCAATTTATCATGTCTTCTCAACATCGATTATGTCATTATCAAAAAAACATTTAACATCATGCCAATCATAACTCAACATTCCCCCCCTTTTTGATGATGACAAAAACACAATTGATGTCTTCCCCTTTTTGACAACATTCAAAAAGATAAACTATGCACGAGCTCATAGAAGATATAAACTGTGATTTCATTGATAAATTTGAAGTTCACACAGTACAAAGAGAAGCATTACATTGCAAAAAGGAAAAATTGAAATGACATGACCGACAACCCATTAGCCCACAAAATGAAATTGCTGAACTACTCCCTAGACATTTCTAAAGATTGTCATTCCCAAGAGTAGTGGGATGACATGGTCCATGAATATCAGCAGAAAGTTGGGTAAGCTGCCGCTGGATCTGAGCCTGACTGTTCTCAAGTGCATCCATCTAAGTGTTGACTTGCATTGTGAGCTGATCAAATCTTGCATTAAAGTGTTGGGTAAGTTGAGCCATTTTTTCTACCATAAATTCCCTTAAGTCTTGAGGAGCAGGCTACTGAGCTTGCTCAGTAGGGACACCTTCATCACCACCCGAGACATCCATTGGTTCCTGATGTGGTTCCTCTTCACTTTCCTCATCGTCATCAGTGGCTTCCTCTTCTTCTGGCTCTTGCCCTTTGAGAGTCCGGGTGACTCTCCCATCTACCATCTTGTAGCCCATCCGATGGGCTGTAGTGATATCATAAGCATTCCTTGTCTTGAGGGTGACACTCTCACCCGCAGTGATTTGAATTCCAACAAAGGATAGGAGGGAAGTAATGGGACAAGCATATGGCATTGACCTTTTGGGATTGTTGTAGCATTGCTTAATGAGGTCAAGCATGAGGTTGGGCAAATTGATCTGTTGGCCCTGAAGAAAGTAGTAGAACAAACTTTTGTGGACTTCGGTGATAAGTTCTCTACTACCGTCCTTGGGAGCTATGAGGGTAGTGAAGATGTGATGGACCATCCTATGAAGTGGGGGAAAGGTGTTGGCATTGAGCTTGACAAAGTTCTTGCTGGAGTCATATGGCTATTGGGTAATGAGAGTGAAGTACTCAGAGGCATTAAGATGGGTGAGAAGGATATCAGCCCCTGAGTTAGGAATCTGCAGAGCACGGCTGAGGAGATTTGTGGTGATTTTGAAGGGAGTACCTTTGACAGTGGTTTATAGGTCCTCATCCGCTGTCATCCCCAGGTTGTTAAAGAACTCAGAGACTGCTGTTGGGGAGTACTTCTTCTGGGACTACAAAAAGGTAGTCCAACCCTGGGTAGCAAAGTGGGGTTCCATGCCCTCGAACATGTCCTCCAAAGAAGAGAAATCCACATAGCGAGGTTGGACAAACTTCTGGAACACTCCATGAACCATGGTCAGTTGCAGGTCCGAGAGAACGATGAGTTCGGGGTTGCGATCGGCCCGGTGCTTGCTTCTACGCTCTTCCGGAGCCCTAGAGCTGTCGCCGGCTTCTTGCGAGGAGTAGCGTTGACGAGAAGCGGTCATCTTCCTCTAGGTAGACATGGTGGATGTGAGGCAGAGGGATGAGAAGAACAGATGGACCAGGTGGAGGAGGAGAAAGGAAGAAGAGCAGAAGTAGAGGGAGAGGATGGAGAGGTTGTGCGGTTGAAGAGAGGAAGGGTTGGGGTATTAAAAAGGAAGGGAGGCAACGTTTGAAGGAAGGTGAGGGGGTGAAGGGTCGTGGGCCAGCCTTTAGGGTTATTTCAAACCCATTTTAAATGGACAGGGCCCACAATAACCGAACAAAATATGAACTGGTTGAAGTTCTAGACGGTTCAGAATTCCATCTATCGACAGGCGCAGAGCATCTGTCGAAAGATGCTGAGAAGAAATGTCCAGAAATGGATTTTGACATAATTGAGTGGAGAATGAGTGTTCATATGAAATCTTAAGGATGAGAACTGTGGTATACACTCATTACAAAGTGTCATACACAATAGTATTAACACATTTCAATTTACACAATGGTTTGGAGATAATAGTCCGAGAATCTTAAGTTGTAGCATGTAGAAGACACCTTACAAAAACAAATGAATATAAGATAACCCATTGAATAAAATCGTTGAAGAGTTACTTATTTCTTGCTGGTGTGATGTTCAGTGGATGCTTGAAATTAATATTTAAATGAACATTTGACAAGAAACAAGAGATTTGATCTTGATTAAAACCATGGAGGCTTCACTCTATTTCAGTTTTGCATGAATGTTCATATTGCTTTGGGGTAAGTGGTAGTTCAGTTCACATTCACCTTTTTGACGTGAAGGTAGACATTTGTGATGCCTGTACCTCTAGTTACTCAGTGTAGGTAACCATCATACCATTTTGCAGAGTTGACGGTTGAACGTTTTGACGCGAAGATAGACATTTGTGATGCCAATGTCCCCGGTTACTCAGTATATGACCTATCATTGCTCTGCCTTTGCCCCCGTTTTTTTTAATTGTTTAAGAAATAGGTAGATTTTCTCCTCTTGTTGATTGAAACATCAAGTTCAAGGAATGTTTAAGGTCAAAAGCCAATGGAGAGTATTAATTTCAAGAGTTTTCTTGCATGCCAAACCATTTTAAAAATAAGAGAATCCAGAATGAAGTTATTCAATAGAGTTGTGTCAAGGCCATTAGATTTGTTCAATGTGTTCTAGATGATACAACCTAGACTCATATACAGAGTATTATTTCAAAATCATTGTGATTAAGTCAATGTCTTTGTTAATATGTGAGTATGAAAGGTTGTAATTAATTATAAGTTGCCAATTCTCCCCTTTTTAAAAGAGTAATGAACAAACTCATTGAAAGTTGTGGACAACTGAGGAGAATTCACAGAAGTTAGGCATCTATCGACAGTTGGAATGTGTATGTCGATAGCTACTGTGAAACAGCAAGAAGTCAGTACTGGAAAAGGTGATCTGTCGATAGCTGACTTCATGTCTGTCGACAGCTACAGAAAAAATAGAGGTGAAGCTTTTGATCAAGGGACATTTGGACCATCTGAATGGGACATGCTGACAATGGTCAATGGTGACAATATTAATGTGAAAGAGTGTCTCTCAAGCAACTCACTTAAAAAATTCTTTTTGATTTACTCCCCCATAATGTATGTATGGTATGTGAAATAAGCATTCAATCAAATTTCAGAAATATTTAGGCCAAGCAGTTTGCACAAAAAGGAAACATCCATAAGCAGGTAAGCACCAACATTCCATTCATTTGAATAGATAAATGTGCCAAGACTGAAAGTGTTTTTGAGGTTTTAATTTTTCTTGATGACCTTTATGTAGAAGAAGACTATTGATACTTGGTGGAGGATTTTTCCTCACGCATAATGATAGTTTCCGAACAAGCCTAAATTGTCCTTCCACATTTCACCATTTAATATACCACATAGTCACCACACAAAAAGGTCATTTATTTTTGAATTTAGCATGAGTTTCATTGAAGTTTGCATAAGGCCATTTCTCTTCTCAGTGACGTAAACCTGTCTTCTGACAATGGTTTTGTGAAAATATTAGCTACTTGTTTTTCAGTTGTAATGAAGTTAAGCTCCAGGTTCTAGTTGGCAACCTCATCTCTCAGAAAATGATGTCTTATTTCAATGTGTTTTGTTTTAGAGTGTTGAATTGGGTTCTTTGAAAGATTTATGGAACTAGTGTTGTCACATAAGATAGGTGTGCATCCAACGTCAATGTTGTAATCACACAATTAACTCTTGATCCATAACACTTGAGCTGCACAACTCCCTACAACAACATACGTTGCCTCTGCAGTGGAGAGTGCAACTGAGTGTTGCTTCTTGGATGCCCACGAAACCATGCAACCCCCTAGGAATTGACAATAACCACTAGTGCTTTTTCTATCAATTTTGCAACAAGCATAGTCAGCATCAGAATATGAGATTAAATTAATTGCAACCAGCTAGATACCACAAACCCAAATCACATGAACCTGAGAGATATCTAAACACTACAAGAAATTGCGGTATTTCCGACGGACAGAATCCGTCGGAAATAGAGACTTTCGACAGCTTTCCGTCGAATGGTCATCGGAACTGATCCGTCGGAAACAACTGGTCAGAAATTACCGACGTAAAAACATTCCGTCGGAAATGTGTCGGAAATACCGACAGAAAATATCTGTCAGAAAATGGGTCGGAAGTTTCCGACGGCAACCGTCGGAAAGATGTGTCGGAAATTTGGTCAGGATTGACCGACGGACCATTACGTCGGCATTTCCGTCGGTAAATTCCAACTAACAAATCCGTCGGAAAACAATCCGTCAGAACTTTAGACAGAAATGCCGACGGTTTTTCCGTCAGTAATATCTATTTTCCGACGGAATACTATCCGTCAGAAATTCCGTCGGAAAGTTCTCTATTTTTTTTTAAATAAAGAAATAACAATGATTTCAAACCTGCTACAATATTCATAAATTTCACAAATACTCACAATCAACATAAAATCATAAAATATAACAAATGTAAAATCATACATAATAATAAATACAAAAAATCAGGACAGATCTGCAGGATCGTCTGCTGTCCCCGCCTCGTGATCGTCAGGTGCCGGAGGTGGATCCTATATTAAGAAAAAATTAATATGAGAAACATTAATAAAAATTAATATACATACATTATTTTCAAAAATTAAATTTAAAATATGTGATTATTTATCAAGTTGAATTAGAAACTATTTTTAGATCCGTCGTTTCTTGAGATTTTTTTAGATCCGTCATTTCAACGCCCAACCCAATCCGGGAATCCAAATCGGATTCCGTCAGTTCGCACACGTCACTTTCACCCACCCGGTCGTTTCGGAGCGAACGACACGCCGATCAGATCCCTATTTGGGATTTTGGACCCCCGGGTTGTGTATTTTGACCCTTTAGACTCAGGTTTTTTTTAGATCCGTCATTTCAACGCCCAACCCAATCCGGGAATCCAAATTGGATTCTGTCAGTTCGCACACGTCACTTTCACCCACCCGGTCATGTCGGAGCGAACGACACACCGATCAGATCCCTATTTGGGATTTTTGACTCCCGGGTTGTGTGTTTTGACCCTTTAGACTCAGGTTTTTTTTAGATCTGTCATTTCAACGCCCAACCCAATCCGGGAATCCAAATTGGATTCCGTCAGTTCGTACACGTCACTTTAACCCACCCAGTCGTGTCAGAGCGAACGACACGCCGATCGGATCCCTATTTGGATTTTTGGACCCCCGGGTTATGTATTTTGACCCTTTAGACTCAGGTTTTTTTTAGATCCGTCATTTCAACGCCCAACCCAATCGGGAATCCAAATCGGATTCCGTCAGTTCGCACACGTCACTTTCACCCACCCGGTCGTGTCGGAGCGAACGACACGCCGATCAGATCCCTATTTGGGATTTTGGACCCCCGGGTTGTGTGTTTTGACCCTTTAGACTCAGGTTTTTTTTAGATCCGTCATTTCAACGCCCAACCCAATCCGGGAATCCAAATTGGATTCCGTCAGTTCGCACACGTCAATTTCACCCACCCGGTCGTGTCGGAGCAAACGACATGCCGATCAGATCCCTATTTGGGATTTTGGACCCCCGGGTTGTGTGTTTTGACCCTTTAGACTCAGGTTTTTTTTAGATCCGTCATTTCAACGCCCAACCCAATCTGGGAATCCAAATTTGATTCCGTCAGTTCGCACACGTCAATTGAACCCACCCGGTCGTGTCGGAGTGAACGGCACACCGATCAGATCCCTATTTGGGATTTTCGACCCCCGGGTTGTGTGTTTTAATCTTTTAGACTAGGGTTTTTTTAGATCCGTCATTTCAATGCCCAACCCAATCCGGGAATCCAAATCGGATTCCGTCAGTTCGTACACGTCACTTTAACCCACCCGGTCGTGTCGGACCAAACGGCACGCCGATCGGATCCCTATTTGGGTTTTTGGACCCCCGGGTTGTAGGTTTTCACCCTTTAGACTTGGGTTTTTTTTAGATCCGTCATTTCAACGCCCAACCCAATCCGTGAATCCAAATTGGATTCCGTCAGTTCGCACACGTCAATTGAACCCACCTGGTCGTGTCGGAGCGAATGGCACGCCGATCAGATCCCTATTTGGGATTTTTGACCCCTGGATTGTGTGTTTTAATCTTTTAGACTTGGGTTTTTTTTAGATCCGTCGTTTCAACTTGTGTTTTGACATTCTTTAGTGGTTTCATTTCATTCAAAGTATATGAAATTAATAGTAATACTGATCTGAGGGGCTGGCTGTGAGGGGCGTACTCCCTGCATGGCTGAGATCAACTGCTGAACTTTATCGCCGAAGTGCGTCCGTAGCTCTTCCCGAATGAGGGTTCTCATCTCCTCTACACCACTGACGGGCGGCGCAGAAGATGAACTCGCGTATGCCGGAGGAGCGACCGAACTCGCATATGAGGACAACACTGGAGTAGTATCCAGGCTATCCCCAAAGCCGTACACTCGACCCTTCCTCGGCCCTCCCGCTGTGTCGACCCAAGCCTCCGGATCCAAGTCTGGCTGGGGAGTGCCCTCTACATAGCGATCCGCCATCGTCCTTTCATAGGTCTCCTGCAGAACAAATTAAAACTAAATTATTGAAAACAAATTATTTTAATATCTTAATTGAATTCAAAATTTATAGCCTGACTTACAGCAATCGTGCGAGCACTCTCGCTGACATAGTCATCCGTCCCCTTCTGCTTATGAGTCCGATCAAATAACTTGCGAAAAGTAGGGGCACGCTCGAGCTCGTGATGCTTACAATTCAACAAAATTAGTTAGTTTCACAATAATAATCAATGTATTAAGCAATTGAACAATAATATGCTTACCAATTTTTGGCTGTGGGTCGCATAAGATATGGACCCACTAGTATGCACATTCTTCTTCGGATGAGTTGATCGGTTGCGTTTTGCCGCCTGTGACCGCTCCTGCCATGGTCCAGTTGCCCAACGCTCACAAAGGGACTCCCAATAGTCCCTCCTCAGCCAAACAGGGTCGTAATCCAGCCAAGCCATAGGATCCCAGTTGCCTGTGGTCTTCATTGCTTTGTCCTGAGCCTCCCACATCGACTTTCTTAAATTAGTCTGGGCAGTAGACTCCCAGACGGCTCGAGCTCGAGGGAGATCCTCAGGTCTCGTGAACGCGTACCTCCGCTGCAAAGAAATAAAATTACTCAACTGTCTGCACTAACAGAGATAGTAAATAAATAAATGACTTCAAATCAGTAAAAATTAATAATACTGTGAACATGTCAAATAATAAATCTCAGACGGTCACCGGGATCTCTCTCCATGCATCCATTGGTCCTGGAATATGTGCGTGGACCAGCGTCGTAATATAGCGGGAAGCAGAACCGGGTTCTATCTTCCCCCTGCAATTGCACATTAATTTTGTACATGAAATGTATAACATAAATAACAAATATAGTAAGTTTCAAGTGATCAAGTTTACCCTGAGATCCAACATGGCTGCCGTCCCGGTAGCTGAGGCCCCTCCTCATCCGCTGCTGGATGCTGGCTCTCCACCTATGTTGAAAACAATTAAGTACACTATTGTTGTATAAATTGGAAGAAAAGAAACATACTAATATATGGAAACATACATGTACCTGGTGGTGAGGAAGAAGGGAAAGGTGGCGCTATTCGCGTGGTCGACGGGGAGGCGGTCCCTGCAAAATTATATACACATTAGAAAATATGAATTTAAATTAAACAATAATATATAGAGTTTTGTGTTTACATATACATATACCTGTCATCGGGACGACCGGCGTGGACGGGGAGGCAGTCCCTGCAAAATTGTATGTATGTTAGATCTCGTGAATTTAAATTGAACAATAATATGTAGAGTTTTGTGTGTACATATGCATATACCTGTCACCGGGACGATCGGCGTGGACGGGGAGGCAGTCCCTGCAAAATTGTATGTATGTTAGATCTCGTGAATTTAAATTGAACAATAATATGTAGAGTTTTGTGTGTACATATGCATATATCTGTCACCGGGACGACCGGCGTGGACGGGGAGGCAGTCCTTGCAAAATTGTATGTATGTTAGATCTCGTGAATTTAAATTGAACAATAATATGTAGAGTTTTGTGTGTACATATGCATATACCTTTCGTGGACGGGGATGCAGACCCTCAGCCTACGAACGTGAAAACCGTCCGACTCCGTCCTTCACGTACCATATCTCTATTGAGATAAATAAAGATATAACATGTCATGAAGTCTGATTTTTAAAGTAGCTATTGAATAACATATAATTAACAACAACACGAAGTTCTTACAAAATGTAGGGTATATTATCTATATTCATCATCAGATGCTGAAGATATGTTTAATTCACCGTCATCTTCGTCATCCTCCTCGAATTCGTCCTCATCATGCCGTGACTCTTCCTCCACATCAGACTCCACCTCCCGCTCAAGGGCATTTGGGTCAACTTCTTCCTGTTTGTTATCCTTATATAAGCAAATTGTTTCATTTATATCATCAACATTGAACTGCGTAGAAGCCGCCAACTCTCGTACGTCACTCCGATCTGATTGGAAAAATTGTCATTAACACCTTCGAGGTCATCATCAGCCTAGAGAAGCTCATACTCAGGGAATAGCCTTGATTTCACTCTACATGCAGCCCACCAATCTCTCAATTTGAGGGATGAATAATTTGAATAATAAACTTGTTGGGCTTGTGCCGCCAGAATGAATGGCTCATACGTACTCAACTTGGACTTATGCTTGACATCGATAATCCCATATGTTGTGTCATTACGAATGGAGGTCGGATCAAACCAATGACACTTGAAGAGAATTACATTGTTGTCTTGTCCCAAAAATTGCAGTTCAATGACTTCTTCGAGAATGCCATAATAGTTTTTTTCATTTTCATTGTAGGCACTTCCCTTCACACATACGCTGTTGTTCATCGTAGATTTATTCCGTCCATAATCCCTCGTGTGAAATCAGTATCCATTCACAATGTAGCCTGGATAGACGCGTACAATCTTCGAGGGCCCATAACTGATCTCTTGTACTCTTGAATCAGTAACCAAACCTTGTTCAACCTATTATTAAAAAAAGGGACAGACAATGACAAATTATGCCAACTAAGTATGCATAAGAGCATAACACTTATGCTTCAAACATGATTTTCCCCCAGATTTCAATACGAATGATTTAGAATCCTCCATGCAATAAGGACATGCCAACCTCCCATGTGTGCTCCAGCCAGATAACATGCCTACGCTGGGAAGTCACTTATTGTCCACATTAATGCAGTCTTCAAATTGAAATTCTATTTTTTGGATGCATCATAAGAGAGAACCCCATCTGACCATAACAATTTTAGTTCATCAATCAACGGTCTGAGATATATGTCTATATTTTTTCCTGGACTTTTTGGACCCGGAATCAGCAATGAAAGGAACAGATTCTCACGCTTCATGCACATGCCTGGCGGAAGGTTATACGGTGTTAGAAATACTGGCCAACATGAGTAAGATGCCACCGAGCCTCCGAATGGATTGAAACCGTCTGTGCATAAACCCAGCTGCACGCTGTGTGGATCCCTTGAGAAGTAAGGATGAGTACGGCTAAAATGAGCCCAAGCTTCACCATCGGCAGGATGACTCATTTCAAGATCGTCACGACGGACTCTTTCTGCATGTCAAGTCATGTGTCCAGCTGTCTTCGGGGACATGAACAACCGCTGCAATCTAGGTATGATCGGAAAGTACCGCAATGACTTATACGGAACATCTTTCTGCTTTGACTTGTCCCCTCTCTTAGGCTTGAATCTATCATGATTACAAATACAACATGATGTCTTATTTGCATCATCTTTGTAGTACAACATACAGTGATTCAGACATGCATCAATTTTCATAAAACCAAGTCCCAGATCATTCACCATCTTCTTCGCACGGTAAAAATCAGCAGGTAACCTCTCTGATTGAGGAAGAATACTCTTGACGAGTAAGAGAAGCCGATCAAAACAACTCTCGCTCATATGAAATTCAGATTTCAAATTCAGTTGCTGCGATACTGCAGACAACCGTGTATGCTTCTCACAACCATCCCATAATGGCTCATCAGCATCTCGAAGTAACTGATAAAATCTCTGAGCTGTATCATTCGGCACTTCTTCATTTGTTTGATCTTCATGAATATTGAATTCCGGACCAGTAGCATCGACAACCATGTCTACGTACGTAATTGTGGAGGCAAAGTAATTAGCTGGTGTAGATGACTGAATATTCAACTCACCATGAGACGACCATAACTCATAATGAGCAACAAATCCTCTCGTATACAAATGATGCTGCACATCCCATGTCGATATCCACTTTCTGTTCTTACAAGCCGAACACGGACATCGGATGTTACCCATCGGATCAACTACTACTGATGAATTACTCAATGCAAACAGAATAAAACTATCAACTCCGTCTTTAAACTCCTCAGTCACAACTCCATTCACTATTCCACGGTACATCCATGACCGATTCTCATAAGACATTTTTCCTACACAGATTAAATAACATGTCACGAGTTAAAATCCAACACACCCTTACATCGTTCGAGTAAGTCAAAATGAATAGGTAGGATATATTATTTAGATTATCACTTTTTACCCATTTGTGAATATTTGATCGCACTCAGATGACCATTTACTATGTGTTTGTATTATTTGTTGAAAATTTCGGCAGCATCTCCCCACACCTCTCCGATATACCAAAAATATTTATTGATTAAGATATTTTCTTAAACACTTACTAATAAGTGGTTAAGAAAATATTCTAAATCAATAAAGGTATATCAGAGAGGAGTGAGTAGAAGCACTCGAAATTTTCAACAAATAATCCAAACACATAGTAAATGACCACCTAACTTCGATCAAACATTCACAGACTGTCCAAAACGGGACAATTCAAGACTTTGAGTTAGATATACACGTTCTCATCATTGAAAATAAGACTCGTGCACATCAATCCCAAAGTCTTGAATGGGAAGGTTCATTGATACGGGCTTAACACGCTCTCGTGATGTGTGTGCAGTGAAAAATTGCTATACATGCATAGATCAAATTTAAAATCCACATAAATATGAAAGGAATATGAAAACAAAATCATACATATGAACAAGTGCAATAATAAACCAAATTCACACATACATGTACATGAATTGCATTAAAGTAAGAAATACAATACTAATCACTAAACTGAAAGTAAGCAATTAAAAACAATCCATATAATAGTGTTACATTGAAATAAGTTTGAATTAAGGATCTAATAGCTACAAAAAAGATTTTGTATTCATTTTTTTATTCATAAATTGAGATGTGCTGTCTTATTTTCCAATTTTCATCTTCTTTCTGGAACTTCAAAGATATCTTGATTAATTACCTGAATCTAAATGCATGATACGTTTTTACATTTCTGTCGATGCTTTATCAATACCATGTTAATGCCATAAACTATGTGAAAATTGAACTCAGAAATTTCTACATTTTTTGGCTCGATATATTGTCATCTGAAATCTTAAAAACCCTAGAAAAATCATTTGGATTTCCCGACTTGTTTGTTTTTACTAGTTTATTTCTTCCATTTTTTCCTTCAATAAAGTTGATGGCCTGAATCTTTTTAAATTTTTTTTCTCTTGTGCATTTAAATCTTGTTGCTATTTGAAATTTGCCACAGAATTGGTTCTAATTTTGTTTATTGGATCTATGTGCTGTCTTATCTTCCAATTTTCTTGTTTACTCCTAAACTTATCTTCCTCCCCTCTCCCACCCTCTGGCAGAGAAGAAAGGGGGGCTTAATGTTATGGTGTTCATGGATGTGACAAAGGGGAACTGTTCAAGGCTTTATTTTACACAAAGGGATTAATGAGTAATATTTTGTGCATATTATAGATGGAATAGTATTATTTGTCTAAATACAAGTAAGGCAAACAGTACCCGTCCGCCCATGGATAATGACAAGAATTTTACAAGGTTTTGCAGTGGCAAAATCATAAGATATTGTCACAAGTTATACTAACTTGCCATCAAGTCTATGTAAGATTAGCTTAAGTTATCACTAATAAAATCATAAGATAGTGGTGAGGATCAGTAGTTTTAGAGGCAACTTAGATGTTGCTTGTTTTCATAAAAAAGACTATCAATTCCAAAATACCTTGCCATAATAACTATATCATGTTTGATATATCATGCCAAAAAACATCATATTTAAAAATAAAATATGTTATTTATGATATTTCTGTTGAACCAAATAACCACTAAAAATCAACATCAAAACACAAGTACCACTTAAAGAAATACAACTTAGAAAACAAAAAAAAACTCTACATTCACATCCACCTAAAACATTAAAAAGATATTCCCCCAAAATAATTTTTTTTGGCAGGGGGGGTTTAGCAGGGGGAGGGGGGCCAGGTGGGGGGTTTAGCACGGGGAGGGGGGCCGGTGGGGGGTTTAGCAGGGGAGGGGGGCGGGTGCAAGGGGAGGGGGGAGGGGTGGGGGGTTGGGAAGGGGAGGGGCCGCGTGCAGGGGGAGGGGGCCGGGTGGGGGTTTAGCAGGGGGAGGGGGGCCAGTGGGGGGGTTTAGCAGGGGGGGGGGGGGCCGCGTGCAGGGGGAGGGGGCCGGGTGGGGGGGTTGGGAAGGGGAGGGGGGCCCGCGTGCAGGGGGAGGGGGGCTGGGTGGGGGTTGGAAGGGGGGGGCGGAGGAGGAGGGGGGGGGGGTGGGGGGAGAGGAGGGGGGGGAGGGGTGGGGGGGCCGAGTGCAGGGGGAAGGGGGGCCGCGGAAGGTGGCGTGAGGGCGAGAGGTGGGAGAGGGGGAGGGGGGATACACATACCGGGTCGAGGCGGGCCGCGGCGAGGGCGCATGAGCGAGGCGAGGGCGCAACGACGAGAGAGAGAGAGAGGAGAGAGAGAGAGAGAGAGAGAAGAGAGAGAGAGAGAGGAGAGAGAGAGAGAGAGAGAGAGAGAGAGAGAGAGAGAGAGAGAGAGAGAGAGAGAGAGAGAGAGAGAGAGAGAGAGAGAGAGAAAGAGGCGGGGTTTCGCGAAAGGGGGTATAGGCGTTTTACCGACGAAACTTCTGACAGAAATATCTCCGTCGGTATTACCGACGGATATTCCGACGGAGATATTTTCGTCAGAAATTCCGGCAGATTTTCGACGGATGTATTGTAGTCGGAATATCCGTCGAAATTACCGACGGAAAATTATCCGTCGGAAACATCCGTCGGTAATGCCGCATTTTCTTGTGGTGAAAGATTCTCTTGACTGTAATCAAATGGCTTTCCCTTGGACTAGATTGATATCTAGCACAGAGGCAAACACTAAATTGAATGTCCAGTCTACTTGCAGTAAGATAAATGAGAGAACTGATCATACCTCTGTATTGTTTTGCATCTACCATTTTACCTTTTTCATCATTTTCTAGTTTTACACTTGTGCTCATAGGTGTAGATGCTGGTTTGACTTGTTCGAGCTGAAATCTTTTCAGTAGCTCCTTGACATACTTCTCTTGATTGATGAAGAAGCAATCTTCATATTGTTTGACCTGCGAGCCAAGAAAAATTGTAGCTCCCCCATTAAACTCATCTCAAATTCACTATGCATATGTTTTGAAAATTCTTCACACAGTGAGGGGTTAGTGGAACAAAAAATAATGTCATCCACATAAACTTGAACAACAATTATATGATTGTGAACACATTTAGTAAAGAGAGTTTGCTCCACTTTATCTCTAGAATAATTTTTACCAACCAAAAAGTTGCTCAATCGGTCATACCAACCTCTTAGTGCTTGTTTCAAACCATAGAGAGCTTTGTGAAATTTATAAACATGATTAGGTTTGTCAGGAACTTCAAATCTAGGTGGCTGAGATACAAATACCTCTTCTTTGATGTAACCATTTAAAAATGCAGTTTTGACATCCATTTGAAATAGTTTGAATTTGTTAGAACATGCATATGCTAACAAGATTCTTACTGCCTCAAGCCTAGCTACTGGTGCAAAAGATTCTTCAAAGTCTACCCCAAATTCCTGATTGTACTCTTTTGCAACTAGTCTAGCCTTATTGCGAACAACTTTGCCTTCTTCATTTAGCTTGTTCCTAAACACCCACCTTGTTCTAATTACTGAGATTTCAGGGGTTCTAGGGACTAAGCTCCATACACTATTCCTTTGAAATTGGCCAAGTTCTTCATGCATGGCATCTATCCAAGAATTTTCTTTTAGAGCTTCTTCAATGTTTTTAGGTTCCACTTGAGTGATAAATGCTAAATGATCCTGTTCAACAATGTTTCTAAAGTGTGACATCGTGTGAACTCCATCATTTACATTTCCAATGACATTTTCAAGTGGATGATCTTTTGAGTACCTTACATTTGTTATTGTGGACTGACCCTGTTGAGTTTGTTCTTGAGGATTTTGTTCCGTTTGTTGGTATTCTTCAGGTCTGTCGACAGCCTCTGTTTTTGTCTATCGACAGATGCTTGTCAGCTTTTTCTTCAAGTATGTTTCCTTCTTCATCATCATACCTGCAAACATTTGAGCTGTCAGTTTCTGCATGAGTCGCATTGAAGACAACATGTGGAGTCTCTTCCACAGTCTTATTTTGTTATTAAACACTCAATAGGCTCTAGAGTGTTCAGAGTAGCCTAGGAAAATTCTTGGATCACTTTTGGCTTCAAATTTATCTAGATCAACTTTGTCATTATTGTGAATGAAGACTTTGGAACCAAAAATTCTGAAATACCCAATACTTGGTTTCTTACCTTTCAAGAGTTCATATGAGGTTTTCTTCATTAAAAATCTTACTATAGCTCTATTCAAAATATAGCATGATGTATTACAGCTTCTGCCCAAAAACTCCTTGAGAGTTGACTTTTCACCAGAAGTGTGCGAGCCATTCCACCAAGGTTCTGTTCTTTCTCTCCACTACTCCATTTTGTTCTGGATTTCTTGGAGAGGAGAATTTGTGTTCAATACCTTGGTTCCTATAGAAGTCAAAAACTAAATTATTGTCAAACTTTCCCCATGATCAGTAAGAATTGAGCATATTTTGTTTGTGTTTCCATGCTCAATCTTGTTAAAGAACTCTTCAAATTTTTCAGAACTTCATTTTTATGAGCTAAAAACTTAACCCAAGTGAACCTAGAGAAATCATCTACAATGACAAACCCAAAACGTTTACCATTGAGACTAAATGTTCTTGTAGGTCCAAAAAGTCCATGTGCAGCAGTTCAAAAGGTTTTGAGGTGATTATGGGTGCATTAGATTTGAAAGACTTTCTGGTCCATTTTCCCTGTGCACATGCATCACAAAAACTCAAATCTTTATTGAAGTGAATTTCAGGAAGTCCATTTACCAGTTTCATTCTCATGATCTTGTTCAAAACATTGTAGCTTGCATGGCCTAGCCTACGATGCCATAATAAAGTTGATCCTTTTTATTTGCAACAAGACACAAGTTTTTATTTTTTTGTTCATTTAGATCAACTAGATAAATGTTATTGACTCTTTTTCCAAAAAAATTGACACTTCCAGAATTTTTATCAATGATTTGACATGTTTCTGAATAAAAAATAACTTTATGGCCTTTATCACACAATTGATTAATACCCAGAAGATTGTGATTGAGACCATCAACTAACAACACATTTTCAATAGAGTTAGAAGCATTCTTACCTACCTTACCTGTGCCAATTATTTAGCCTTTATTGTTACCTCCAAACACAACTTGACCTCTATCTTTTTCAACCAGCAAACAAAATTTTTCTTTATCGCCCGTCATGTGCCTTGAGCAGCCACTGTCTAAGTACCACTTGTTTTGATTTTGGGCTGTTAGGCATTCCTGCAAAGACAAATCAGAAAAGAAGTTTTGGTGCCCAAATTACTTTGGGTCCCATTCTTTCATTCATGCCAGAAAGTAAATGCTTAGGAATCCACAATTGTTTGTATTTCAACATGTTCAGTTTATCCCAGCATTGTAGCTCAGTATGACCAAGCTTTTTACAACAGTTGCATGATGGAGTTTGAAATTTTGAAATTCTTTTACTGTTGTATTGAACTTGTGAATAATTTTGTCCTTTTTGTTGCTTGGATGGTTTTGATTTTTCAACTGATTTCCATACCTGTCGCCAGTTCAGTTTCTGCCTTGAATGCCTGTCGACAGGTGCTGTTGCTTGTTGACCAGTTAAGTTCTTTGTTTGTTTTTCAGATCTTTGTTTTTAACATGATCTTGTTTACTTACACTTGGACTGTACTGAACAAAGGTGGTGACCAATTTTTGTCCAAGTTCTTTTGATTTTCAGTTTGAAATCCAAGTCCATGCCTTGTTATGTTTAACTTTACTCCCAGAACAGCATCAAGATTTTCCTTTCCTTTGACAAATCTCCATTCTTTCCTTTTAGTTCTTTTTGAACCTCTTCTATTTTCTTCTGAATCTTTTGATTCTCATTTTGAAGTGTTTCAACAGATTTATTTAGAGTTTGTTTTTCTTTTTCATTCTCTTGAAGTTTTTCTTTCATGCAATCCAATTCAACATAGTGGTTTTCCTTTTCAGTTTTCAGTAGCTCTGTCTCTCTAGTTAGGATTGCAAGTTGTTCATCATTACTTGTGCTATGCACAGGATTGTTGATTTTCTTTTTTAGTGCTTTGTTCTCAGATTTATATTCACAGAATTTTTCAAACAACATGGTATATACTTCTTCCTACTCTTCAACTATGTAGTTTTTAAAAGAAGAATTTACCTCATTGGAGTCCTCACTCCTTGCCTTCAAGCACTGGATTTCTTCATCATCAGAACTGTCTTGAGCATCTTCATCTTCGTCTTCATCACTCCATGTTTCCATCATGGCCCTGGGCTTTTTGTATGTAGACTTGTTCTTTATCAACTTCCGTTTGAGCTCTGGGCATTCACCTCTCATGTGCCCCTGTCTTTTGCTTTCATAACAAACAATCATGTCATTTTTCTTATTTGTATCAAATTTATTTGACAAGTCCTTTTTAGGAAGAGTTTTTGAAGTTCCTGGCGCCTTCTTTTGAACTTGAGGAATTTTTTGAATGGTCTAGTTAGCATGGCCATCTCATCATTTCACTTTCACTAGACATTTCATTTTCATCATTTTCTGGTTCAATCTCTTTCTTGGAACTTGATGAGGCTTTATTTGAAGCTTTCAATGCAATAAACTTTCTTGGATTGACCTTAGATTCTTTTCTTTCAGATTGATTTCATAGGTCATTAGTGATCCTATCAATTCATCTAATTGCATTGTGGACAGGTCTTTAGAGTCCTCAATGGCAGTGGCCTTAGTGTGCCAAGAGGATGGAAGAGATCGAAGTATCTTCCTCACTAAGTCACTCTCACTGTACTCTTTCTTAAGACCTTTCAAACCATTAATTATGACCATGAATCGTGCAAACATGTCTGAAATTGTTTCTTCAATTTTCATTTTAAACATCTCATATTCAGACACAAGCATACTAGATTTGGTTTCCCTTACCTCAGACATACCTTCGTATATCAGTTCTAGTTTGTCCCACATCTCCTTGGTAGATGAGCATGTGGAGACTCTTGAGTATTCTTTCGGATGCACAACACATTGCATCATGTTCAAGGCGCTCTAGTTCAAGGTTCCCTTGTGAATTTGCTCCCTTGTCTAGGTGTCCTCATCAGCGGGCAACTCATAGGGTCTCTTGCTTACGATCTTCCACAGCTCATAGTCTTGAGCTCTCAGAAATACCTGCATTCGGTTTTTCCAGTATGTATAGTCAGTCCCGTCAAAGAAGGGAGGCCTAGACACTGAGTGTCCTTCAGCCAAAAAGCCTTTGTTAGTTTCCATTAACAGAATCTCTCTTGATCGTTAGATCAAGCAATTAAAGCTGTGAAATCGGAGAAACCTTGCTTTGATACCAATTGATAGTGGAGGATCGAATTCAGAGTATGAACAGATCTAGAGGGGGGGGGTTGAATAGATCTATCACTAATTATGCGGAAGCTTAAGTAATTCAAATATTACTTCGATTTACAGATCCATTCAAGCAGAAACTATTACTGATCTGATGTGTATATGTGTGAATAACATGTGTGGAGCAGTTGTACAAGTAGTGAGAGCAAAATCCTATGCAAACATCTAGCGCAGAGACAAGAAATCAAACCAATGCAAAGAGGATTTTAGGTGGTTCGGAAATCACACCAGTGATTCCTACATCCACCCCTCACACAGTGAGGCTTCACTACTCAAACCGAGTACAACTCACACCGGAGCACGATGACTCCAAAACACTTTGAGCACGACAGTTGAATACACAACTGGAGCATGATGACTCCAACCTGAGCATGATGGCTCAACGCACAACCATGAGTACTACGACTCACAAACCAGAGCGCGACGGCTCACAACACACCGTGAGTACAACAACTCACACACTGGAGCACGACGGCTCAAACACAACTGAAGCACAACGGCTCAACACAAGATAGATCAAATCCAAACAAAATCAGATCCTCTAGCAATGATCTGATTCACAGACTCAATCGCACATAGAAATCTACACAGAACTTCATGTACAGATCTCACATACGAAAGTGAGATGAACACTTCAAGAAAATAAGCAAAATAGATGTGGGTTGGATGTTCCTCGGTGAAGAAGTCTTGCAGAATCTTGAATTGAAGAGCCTTGAAAGAATTCGTTGGAGATCCTCTTCAATTCCCAATGCTCTGCTCCAGTGGCATCTGAATTGCCGGTACTTCTTCTTTTTATTCTGTTCTTTAGCTCGATCTGCTCCCTTTCTCAGCACATCACAGCTTGGCCTTGATCACCACGTCCCTTTGGATCTAATTGCTGGAGGGCTGGAGGCTCGTAGGCTCTGAATTTCTCTCTTGGGCGCTACTTCACTTCAGAACAGAAATGAGAGCTTTTATAGCCACTGTGCAATCCCTTTTTACGTGATGGGAATGTGCATAGAAACTAGAAAGCATCCTGGGCTACCACATGTTTAAAAGGTCTTCATCACATTGCCACTTGGATGAAAGGCTAGTTGGTAATTATACCATCTTTTACCAAGACCTCAGAGTGAAATCATAGCCATCGGATTCATCCTCTGCACAATTCTGGGTTTGCACAGAAAGAGAGACTTGACCTCATTCTTCAAGAGAGTCGACCTACTGACCAACATCAGTCCAAGGCTTACTGGTCAGAACACTAGTGTTGACCTGATAGATACTTAGTGTCGACCTGATCAACAGGTAGAGTCGACCTGATCAACAGACAGAGTCGACCTCCTGTGAATATCTCCAAAACTGGTTCACTGGATGGAAACTAGTGTCGACCTCACTCTCAGCTAGAGTCGACCTGACTGGTAGCTTGTTCTTCAGGAACTTGCTGGGCAGACTTTGAGAGTCGACCTGTCTATCAGATAGAGTCGACCTGTTTGTGACTTTTTCTTCAGGAGCTTGTTGGGCAGTCTGGTAGAGTCGACTTGTCTGTCAACTAGAGTCGACCTACTTTTTACAAAAACTTTGTAAACCTGTATGAATGAAGAGTAGACCATCAAAATATCATTAATAATAAGATATGAAATGTTAAATACCAAGAATATGTTGTTTGAGCATTATTGTAATATATTCAATATGTACAATATGTCATCATCAAAATCAAAATATGAGTGATGTTCATTGGTCATCATTAAGAATCATCATTAAGAAATTTCAAACACACTCAACACAACATTCTCCCCTTTTTGATGATGACAAAACAAATGCTCAAACTTGGTCTCTTCAGGATACCCTTGTCAGCAAACCTCCTTCAACCTGCACTTTCTCCAGTATTATACCAATGTACCAATCTTTCCAAAAATTTCTCCCTCGATGCATACTCCAAAATTTCTCCTCTATTATCTCACCAGACAAAAATCTCCCTCTTTGACTCTCTGCAATATCTTTGTAGACTTAGACCATTTTATTTCTCCCCATTTGACAGCATCAAAAAGATAGAGATGATAAGTGTAAATAGGAGGAGTTCATAAAATGAAGTGGTGAAAAGAGATGTTCAAGAATGATCAAAAAAATGAGGCAAAGTGATATTGACATATTAGAGAGTTTATTATTGTTTTTTATTGTGCATGAAAGTTTAATCACAAGGACACACTCAACACAAAGTATAGCAAAATATAATTATCTGAATGTAGTTAAAATAATGATGCAAATGTGAGTTACAGTGACCTATGTGAGTGAACAGAAGTATTTAACAAGGAAGTTAGAAGCTTTAAATGTAACACAATGTAGAATAAGAAATCTAAACTCGGTGAACATGAACTTTATTTAGGTCTGAAGCTTTTCTATCCTGTCTATTTGAATTTTTTTATTTTAACTGGGAGAGGATACAAGAATAAATTAGTTTAATCTCACTTTTCAGTGCAAGAGATTACATTTATCAGATGCAAGATCTCCTGATTACTCAGTGGTTTAACTTTCATTATCTTATAGAGAGTTGAAAATTTTGTTTTCCACTTTTTGATGTGAAACAAATCACTTTTTAGGTGAAATGGCCCGGTTACTCAGTGGTTCAAGAATTTGCATTGCTCTATTTGTATCTTTCCAGATTGTTGTTCATTTTCTTTTAATGTTCTACAAGATTTTGTTTGCTTTGACCAGAAAAGTCATGACTACGAATATAGAAAATTATTCTTAACATGTGGTAAAGATGAAGCTTAAACTTGCACATGTTAAACATTAATGTCACTCATGTGCCTACAAGTGTTTTGCAAATCATTTTAAAGACATTCAGTATTAAGATGGCTAACCTTGATATGAAAATGAATCTTTGAAATAATCTAAATGCACATGATTTATTTCAATGTTTTAAGTCTCTCATATGAAAATAGCTCAAACTAAAAAATCTGAAAAACTTGGGGCTTCAGATTGACAGCCAGTGTTAAGAATTCTGATACCAGATAAGAGAAGAAATGACAAAGAACAAAATTTCTGATATCAAATGACTCCCCTTATCATGAATCTCCCCCTGACATGGTGATCATGAAAAATATTTAACAAGGAGGGATTCAATGAATTGAAGTAAATAGCTGATACCAAATTTAGAGTAGAAGTAACATGAGTTTTTTTTTCTTCTTATTATTGAAAAGCAAAGCTCCCCCTCAACAGTTGCATATAAATGCTCTTGATACTTGGCGGAGACATACTCACGCATAGTGAAAGTGTCTAGACAAGCCTGACTTGCCTTTTTTCAAATCACTATTTGATATACCAAGAATGCCAATGCACTATGAGAAGTGGAATTTATTTGCAAGAACAAGAAGGCTTTTATTTGATAAACTCAAAGATTTTATTTGCAAACAGAAGATGGAAGAGATCAATGATGTGAAAGTTTTCACAAACCAATCTCTCTCCTTAAAGATGAAAATTTGTTTTCTGGAAGAGGCTTAGTGAAATATCAGCAATCTATTTTTCAGTTTCAATGAAGTGAAGCTCAAAAGATTCTTAGCACCTCATCTCTGAGAAAATGGTGCTTATTTCAATGTGTTTTGTTCGTGAATGCAAAATTGAGTTTTTAGACAGATTAATAGCACTAGTGTTATCACACAAAATATGAATACAACCTAATTTGTGATTATAGTCTAGGAGCTGATGTTTCACCCAAAGTACTTGAGTGCCACAACAACCAGTCGCAACATATTCAACCTCAGCAGTGGATAGAGCTACTGAATGTTGTTTTTTAGAAGCCCAAGAAATTAGGCATCCACCTAGATATAACACAAACCACTAGTACTTTTCTATCACGCTTACAACCAGCATAATCAGCATCACAATAAGCAATTAAGAGTAGTTGCAACCAGCAGGATACCAAATTCCAAGTTCACATGTTCCAACAAGATATTTAAATTTCTTTTGACAGCTAACATATGACTTTCTTTAGGATTAGCTGCTTGAAATCTAGCACACATGCCACACTAATTGAATGTCAGGTCTAGAGGTAGTGAGATAAAGTAGAGAGCCAATCATACCTCTGTAAGTCTTTGGATCTACTGACTTACCAAGTGAATCTTCCCCTAATCTTACATTTATTGCCATTGGTGTGCTTGAGTGGTTGAGGTGCTGAAAGTCAAATCTTTTCAAAAGTTCTTCACATACTTTGTTTGACTTATGAAGATCCCTTCACTGGTTTGTTGTACCTACAATCCCAAAAGGAATTGTAAGTCACCCATCAAACTCATTTCAAATTCATTCTTCATATGATCAACAAATTCAGTGCAAAGAGTTTTGTTTGTAGACCCCAAAATTATGACATCAACATAGATTTGGACATCAATGATTTGATTATTGACAATTTTGGTAAATAATGTTTGGTCTACATTACCTCTTGTGTAACCTTTATTTAGCAAGAATGAGCTCAGGCGGTCATACCAAGCTCTTGGAGCTTGCTTAAGACCATAAAGAGCCTTATTAAGTTTGAAAACATGATCAGGAAATTTTTTATTTTCAAAACCGGGAGGTTGTTTAACAAAAATATTTCTTTGATGTAGCCATTCAAAAAGACACTTTTTACATCCATGTGATAAACTTTGAATTTCAAAGATGATGCAAAAGAAAAAATATCCTCGCAGCTTCTAGTGTAGCTACAGGGGCATATGATTCTTCAAAATCAATACCAAACTCTTGATTGTACCCCTTGGCAACTAGTCTAGCTTTATTTCCTAACAACTTGCCCTTTTTCATTCAATTATTTTTGAATACACATCTAGTACCAATCACATATTGATCACTAGGTCTGGGTACTAATTCCCACTCTTGATTTCTATCAAATTGATGAAGTTCATCATGCATTGCATTGATCCAATCCTCACTGGTTAGAGCTTCATCAATGGACTTGGTTCAATTTGAGAAATTAATGCCAGTGGGTCTTCATTTATTGCATTCAGAAAGGATGATCTAGTCTTAACTCTATCATGCACATTACCAACTACATTCTCAATTGGATGATCTCTTAAAGTCTATTTTCAGGAATTACCTCTTAGGGTTCATTCAGTTCTGGAACAATATTACCTGATCCACTTGTGGTAGGTGATTGATTGTTCAAATTTTCAAATGGATCTCCATTTTCTTCAACAGTTGGTGAAGATTCGACAATGAAGTCATCTTCTTCATTACTTGGAGGAACCCTGCAAGATGTAGAGTCATCAGTCTGATATGAATTTCATCATCAAAAACTACATGTGGAGATTCTTCCACAGTTTTATTCTTGAGAATGTAAACTCTATAAGCTCTAGAAATTTCTGAATAATCAAGGAAAATAGCTTCAAGACTTTTGACATCAAATTTATCAGGATTTTCTTTATTGTTGTTATGTACAAAGCACTTGCAACCAAAGATTTTAAAATAGGACAAAGTTGGCTTTTTGTTTTTCAAAAGTTCATAGGGGGTTTTTTCTGATTTTTGGTCTGACCAATGCTCTGCTCAAAATGTGATTTGTTGTGTTCACAGCTTCAGCCCAGAAGGATTTGGGCAATTTACTTTCCAGGAGCATGGATCTAGCCATTTCCACCAGAGTTCTATTCTTCCTTTCCACAACTCCATTTGTTCTGGAGTTCTTGGAGAAGAGAATCTGTGGAAAATGTTCAGTTCAGCACATAAATCAGAAAAAGCTTTGTTCTCAAAATTCACCCCCAAGATCAATCAGAATGATTTGATTTTATGTGAAAAACCCATTAAGGCAGTGGTACAGAATTTCTTGAATTCCTGACAAGCATCACTTTTTGTGGGATAGAAAGATGACCCAAGTTATCTAGTAAAATCATCAATGATTACAAATCCATATCTTTGCCACTAAGACTGAGAATTCTGGTTGGCCCAAAAAGGTCCATATGAAGTAATTCTAGTGGCTTAGAAGTGAGTACATCATTGAAATTTTAAAAGATTTTCTGGTTTGTTTTCCTTGAGCACATATCTCACAAAGTTGATTTTCAACATTTGGAAAAGATTCAGAAAGTCCTTTGACCAGATTTAGCCTTAAGAGTTTATTTATTGTGTTGAAACTTGCATGACCAAATCTTTTGTGCCATCTCCATGCAATTTCACTTTTATTAGCAACCAAACAAATGTTTTCAGCAAAGTTTTTATCAAGATTGATCATGTAAACATCGTTTTCTCTTTTTCCAAAGAATTTTATTTTTTTAGATGAAGAATCAAGAATTTTGTAGAAGTCTGATTCAAAGACAACTTTGTGACCCTTGTCACACAGTTGACTAATGCTTAAAAGATTATAATTCAAACGATCAACTAACAGAACATTTTTCAATTGAGTTGAGGAGGATTTACCAACCTTTCCAGATCCAATTATTTTTCCTTTGTTTTTACCTCCAAAAGTAACAGATCCTCCTTCCTTTTCAATCAGCAATGAGAACTTTGTTCTGTCTCCAGTCATGTGTCGTGAACACCCACTGTCAAGAAAACACACATTGAAGCTGGTTGCACGACCTTCCTGCACAAATCAATTAGAGAAGAAAAGATTTTGTTATCCAAACATTGTTGGGACCATCAGTTTGTTTGAGTAAAAATAATAAGTCTTTTCTGATACACACTTGAGTCATTTTTGCTTTTGTTTTATTTCAGAAATGATTTCCCTTTTGGTATTTTAACATTCTGATTTGAAATGAAAACACCAATATTTTTTCTTTCATTAGCAGGGAATTATGCATTGTGGTGTGATTGTTTATGTATGGAAATCCAAACCAAAATTCTGTTGATATCTTGGAAACCTTGGATAGAAAGACTGTGAATGGTGCCAATGAGGATTGTGATACCATTGATTCCAAGAATTGATCCAATTGGATTGATATGAAGTCATGGATCTCCAATCAATCATCATGAAGTGTGTTTTTGTGTTTTTATAATTTTTCAGATTTTTATTTGAATTTTTGTGAAACCTTCTTTTGTTGTTGAGAAACGGATAGGTCGACCTATGATGAGGCAGTGTCGACTCAGTGGCCACATATTTCAACTTATGGTCCACTGGTGTCGACCTGTCTGCAATATGTGTCGACCTGTTTTGTTTCTTCTGATTGGATTCTTTCTTTTATTTTGTTTTTTGATTGTTTCAGATGTTTTCTTTGACATTTGTTATTTTTTTATTTCTGGACTAATGCTTTTGACAAATTTTATCAAAGGATCTTCGAAGGTTTTTCTTTTTCTAAGCAGGTTTGTTTTTCAGATTTTTCTGTGGTAAAACCTAGTCCATATTTTTCAGTATTCATCCTTAGTCTTAACAAGGCATCAATATTTTCTTTTCCATTTGTGAAGTTTTTATTACTTGATCCTTTTTAGCCAGTAACTTCTTAAGTTTCTGAATTCATCTAAAGCTTGTTTTTTTTCATTTTGTTGCAATTTCATTCTTTCAGAAATTTTTCAAAGTCATGTTGGCCTTTTAGAGTAATCTTAAATTCATCCATTTCATTTAGAAGTTCTTACTTTTCATCATGAAGTTCAGATATTTCATTTCTAGTTCAGAAATTCTTCTATTTAAGGAAGTATCATGCATGACATTTTCAATTTTCTTTTTCAAACATTTGTTTTCCTTTCTCATTTCAGAATATTTTTCAACTAAAGAAGCATATTCATCTTCCCCATCTTCAATGGTATATTGTTCAAAAGATGACTCACCTTTCCATCATTGTTGTTAGCCATAAAGTATAACTCCTCATTTTCTGAGCTTGAAGAGTTCTCTCCTTCATCCTCACTTTGGTCTTCATCCGACCAAGTTACTAGCATTGCTTTTGGCTTCTTCATTTTGTTGTTCTTCTTGTTCTGTCTTTCTTGACTTCAGGACACTCAACCTTCATGTGTCCAGCTTTGTTGCACCTGTAGCAAATAACACTTTCATCAGCTTTTTGATTTTTGCCAGCAATAAGTTAGAAGAAGAAACATTCTTTTTACTAGAAGAATATTTTTTCTTTCCATTGAATTTTCCTTTTCTTGATTTTAATTTTTTCTAAATTGCCTAGTAATGAGGGCAAGTTCATCCTCATCAGACTCAAACTCTTAAGAACTTGATTTTTCTTGACTTTTCTCTTGTTGCTTAATGAAGCTTTAACTGCTACTGGTTTTAGCTTTAAGCATGTGTTCTTCAGTTCTTTTTCAAATTTATTTCATAAGTCATTAAAGATCTATGAGTTCATCCAAAGAAATTTTGGATAAATCCTTAGAATCTTCAATCACTGTAGCCTTTGTGTTGCAGATAGATGATAGAGAGCGCAAGATTTTTTTTACTAGATCAACATCAGTGTACTCTTTACCTAGTGCCTTCAGTCCATTGACAATTGTCAAAAACCTAGCAAACATTTCAGAAATTGACTCATCAGTTTTCATCATAAATAGTACATATTTCAGAAACAATATGTTTGCTTTGGTTTCCATAACTGAGATGTTCCCCTCGTACATTAATTCAAGTTTATCCCACATTTCTTTTGCGGATTTACACATGGATATTCTTGAATATTTTTTAGGGTGGACAACACACTGAAGCATGTTCATGGCACTATAGTTAAGAGTAGCTTTCCTAATTTGCTATCTAGTCCAATTTTCCTCTCATCTCCCTGATTGTTCATAAGGACCCTTGTCAACTATTTCCAGATTTCATAATTTTGAGCCCTTAGAAAACTTGTATGCGATTCTTCCAATAGGAGTAATCAGACCCATCGAAAAATGATGGTCTATTAATGGAATGGCCCTCAACTACAAATCCTCAAGAATCCATGAAGCAAAGTATGAGACAGTAAATGAGCAAGCAAATAGATCAAGCAGTTAGAACACACAGATTAAACAGAGGTAATCAAATCAGATCAGAAACAGATATTAACCCGCTCTGATACCAAATGTAGGATCGAATTCAGAGTATGACTAGATCTAGAAAGGGGGGGGGGTTGAATAGATCTATCACTAAATTATGCAGAAGCTTAAGTAATTCAAAGATTACTTCGATTTACAGATCCATTCAAGCAGAAACTATTACTGATCTGATGTGTATATGTGTGAGTTGTGTGAATAACATGTTGAAGAAGTAGCCTTTGCTCACTTCTATGGCCGTGGTAATAGCATAACTGTAGAAGTTAGAGCCCTTTGCAATGGTCTCCGCCTGGCATCTAACCTTGGTATTCAGCTTTCAATGGTTAATTGGACTCTTTTAACACTAGTTAATTCCTTCAAGATGGGGAGATGTCCTTCTTGGTTTGCCTACCATTGGTGGCGGGATGCTAAAGTCTTTGCAGAGGAAATCTTTCTTGTTTAAGCATGTTTTTCGGGAATGTATCCAGGTGGCGGACTCCTTAGCAAATCATGGTATATGTAATAAGCTGAACCAGGTCTTCTAGGGATAGGGCAACGCTCCACACTTGTGTAAAGGTCCAATAGTCTTGGACAGATCGGGTCTTTTTCATGTTAGGTCTATATGACCACACATCATGTTGTATTATCTTTCCCATATTTTTTATAATAAATTTCGGCCCAGGTTCTATGCTGGTGGAGTGGGTCCATTCTCCCCCTCTGGGGGAGGGTGCACTCTCCCAGATCTTGAACCTGAGGACCGCTTTTATTAAAAAAAAAAAAAAATGTGTGAAGCAGTTGTACAAGTAGTGAGAGCGAAATCCTATGCAAACATCTAGAGTAGAGACAAGAAATCAAACCAATGCATAAATGATTTTAGTGGTTCAGAAATCACACCAGTGATTCCTACATCCACCCCTCACACAGTGAGGCTTCACTACTCAAACCCCAGTACAACTCACACCGGAGCACGACGACTCCAAAACCCTTGAGCACGATGGCTCAATACACAACTAGAGCATGACGACTCCAACCTGAGTACGACGGCTCAATGCACAACTGTGAGTACTACGAGTCACAAACTAGAGCGCGATGGCTCACAACACACCGTGAGTACAACGACTCACACACTGAGCACGACGGCTCAAACACAACCGAGCACGACAGCTCAACACAAGCTAGATCAAATCCAAACAAAATCAGATCCTCTAGCAATGATCTGATTCATAGACTCAATCGCACATAGAAATCTGCACAGAACTTTTACATATCTCACATACGAAAGTGAGATGACACTCCAAGAAAATAAGCAAAATAGATGTGGGTTGGATGTTCCTCGGTGCAGAAGTCTTGCAGAAGCTTGAATTGAAGAGCTTGAAAGAATTCGTTGGAGATCCTCTTCAATTCCCGATGCTCTACTCCAGTGGCATTTGAATTGCCGGTACTTCTTCTTTTTCTTCTGTTCTTTAGCTCGATCTGCTCCCTTTCTCAACACATCATAGCTTGGCCTTGATCACCACGTCCCGTTGGATGTAATTGCTGGAGGGCTGGAGGCTCGCAGGCTCTGAATTGCTTTCTTGGGCGCTACTTCACTTCTGAACAGAGATGAAGGCTTTTTAGCCACTGTGCAATCCCTTTTTACGTGATGGGAATGTGCACAGAAACCTAGAAAGCATCTTGGGTTGCCACGTGTCCAAAAGGTCTTCATCACATTGCCACATGGATGAAAGGGCAATTTGGTAATTATACCATCTTTTACCAGACCTCAGAGTGAAATCACAGCCATCGGATTCATCCTCTGCACAATTCTGGGTTTGCACAGAAAGAGAGAGTCGACCTCATTCTTCAAGAGAGTCGACCTACTGACCAACATCAGTCCAAGGCTTCTGGTCAGAACCCTAGTGTCGACCTGACAGGCACTTAGTGTCGACCTGATCAACAGGTAGAGTCGACCTGATCATAGACAGAGAGTCGACCTCCTATTAATATTTCCAAAACTGGTTCACTAGATGGAAACTACTGTCGACCTCACTCTCAGCTAGAGTCGACCTGACTGGCAGCTTGTTCTTCAGGAACTTGCTGGGTAGACTTTGAGAGTCGACTTGTCTATCAATAGAGTCGACCTGTCTGTGACTTTTTCTTCAGGAGCTTGCTGGGCAGTCTGGTAGAGTCAACCTGTCTGTCAACTAGAGTCGACCTACTTTTTACAAAAACTTTGTAAACCTGTATGAATGAGAGTAGACCATCAAAACATGTCATTAACAATAAGATATGAAATGTTAAATACCATGAACATGTTGTTTGAGCATTATTGTAATATATTCAATATGTACAATATGTCATCATCAAAATCAAAATATGAGTGATGTTCATTGGTCATCATTAAGAATCATCATTAAGAAATTCCAAAATGCACTCAACACAACAGATAGGTGTGATGAATTAACTATAACAATAATCTAGAAGGGGGTTGAATAGATTACTACCAATTAAAAGCAAACTGACCTTCTTTTTGAGATTAGACTGACTGTAGAAAAGCCCAAAAATATATGGATCAAGTTTAAACTTAGATGTGTGTGTAGAAAGCGTTTAGGAGATTAGCAGTACAGGATGTGAACAAGTATTCGTGCCTAGCATACATCTAACGTTAGATCAATGCAAACCATAGGACACGAAGATTTAAGGTGGTTCGAACTACACAACTTGTGTATCCTACGTCCATCGTCCCACACGCACACGCCAAATTGCTTATCAAGAAAGTTCAACAAACAACACTAACACACATACGAGGGCTGAAACAAACCCGATCTCAGATCAACCACACACACTTGGGTTGAGCGCAAGGACTGCTTAAACCAACAACACACACACATGTAAAGAAAACTAGAATGCAGGAAGAGTTCAGAGTTGTAGAACAAATTGATTTGGTGAACTCTTCAGGTTCTTCATCCAGATGAGCTTCAAACTTCACGTCGTTGAAGATCTGATGATGATGATGAAGTTTGAGACTTGTGGATGAATCTGCTTCAACTTCTCTTCTGAGATTGATCTCTTGTTGATCGGGCTAGAGACTTGAAGCAGAAAAGCAGAGGAACCTCCTTCTTTTTGTTCTTGGCTTAGGGTTTGGTGTGGTGGCTTCTTACTTCGAATAGGAGTCTAAAAGTGCTCAAGATAAGGCTGTCAACATGAATTCGCCCAATTAGTCTTGTAACTTCATCTAAAAAATAATAGCACGGCTATTCAATGATAGGCTAGCCACTATACTAAAAAAATTAATATCAGGGAGCTTTTGTAAAAGGAAGGAGCATCTTGGAGAATACTTCACTGGCACAAGAGCTAACAAATGAGCTTTATAGAAAGTGTTATGGCCTCCATATTATTATCAAGCTAGACATGGAGAAGGCCTATGACAGGCTTGAGTGGGATTTCCTCTTCTTGGTACTGCAGAAGTTGGATTTCATCATCATTGGATCAAATACATACAGCAATGTTTAAAAATTGCTGGTTCTCACTTCTCTACAATGGTGGAGTACATGGTTTCTTCAAATCATCCAGAGGTTTACGGCAAGGAGACCCTTTACGCCTATACTCTTTATCATTGCAGAAGAAGTCCTCAGTAGAGGCTGAGCTTGGCTTTCTCTCAGAGGCAGATTACTTATTATAAAGTTCCAAGGAACTGTCCGAAGGTTACCCATCTCTTGTTTGCAGATGATACACTAGTTTTTTAAAATGGGGACAAGAGATCGGCTTGTTGCAATTCAACAATTTATATGAACTGGGCAACTAGTTAACTCTGAAAAGAGTTGTTTTGTCCAACAAAGCTCCAATTGGGACTAAGCACATGATTAGTTCCCTGACAGGTTTTCATTTCAAGAATTTTCCTCTAAAGTACTTGGGTGTTCCACTGGTCAGGCAGGTTCAAAATTGCATATTTCAATGGAATTGTTGACAAAATTCTTTGTAGAATCAATGGCTGGAAGTCTAATCATCTCTCAGCTGGAGGCCGCATTGTTTTGATCAAGCACGTACTGTCTTCTATTCCATTGTACATAATTGCGTGCATTGCTATTCCGAAAGGTGTTCATTCACTTATTGAAAAACACCTAGCAATTTTCCTTTGGGGGAGCAAGGAGGGCGGCTTCAAAAGGCATTGGCGAGCTTGGAGACATGTCTGCAAACCTATTGATCAAGGGGGACTTGGTATTATCTTTTTTCGAGACATGCAATTATCGATGAGGGTGAAGATGTTGTGGAATGCTATGACTTCTTACTCTCTCTGGTCCAAGTACTTTAGAGCTAAGTATTTCAGATCCAATCACATCTATTTTTCTAATCTTCATCTAGTTCATACAGCTTCAAAGTTTGATTGGCAAAGGGCGAAGGAGTTAATCCAAGACCCGATATGTTGTAAATAGAGGAAATGCTTGTTTTTGGTTGGATACATGGTGCCTAGGGGGGCCTTTATACTCATACCTTACTTATCTTAGCTGGAGAAGGATGCGCTGAAAGCATGTCAAGATTAATGATGTGTTATCTAATAGACATCATGCAGCTTGGAGACAAGTTAGGACTGTGATCATTTCCTGGCTCTATCTTGTAAGCATCTTGTCAACCAGGTCCTATCGACGGAAGGCTGACACGGCTTATCCATCGGCAACTACTACTCCAACCGGATGGGCCTACCTTACCAATGAAGCTGGAGGTAACATAACAGAACGAACTTGCAATGGCTGTAACGGAACTTCAAGCGATACGATAAGCACCAGTAAAAGAAAAATGTCCCTATCGAACCAGTCATTTCATACCTGGCCTGGCTTGCCCAGTCATTTCCTGGCTTGCGTAAAGCTAACTTTCAAACTCTCTGCACTGAGAGAATTGCCCCTAGCTTGTTGGAACGGGATGTGAAGGCACTCCTACTATTGTATTTCTATTTTGATTGGAAGGGTGATATGTAAGATTCACTGGAACAGGTAATATTTTCAGTGAAAATAGCTTCACAGGCCTTAGGACTTGAACTTGAAATGCATAGAAGTAGGACTCCCTATAGCGAGGTGGAAAGACAGGTCGGGAGTCTTTATATAACAGGTCCTATTCTCACACAACTCTATGGATTCGTGTGCCGAGAAGAAGACACCCTAATAAAGACATCATGTAGCTCACGTGTGTGACAACTTGAGGCGGCTGTCGACAGATGCTCACTGGCTGTTGACAGGTACTGCAGCACTCTGTCTTCTAGAACCATGTTTTCTGACCAAAAAGCTGGGCTGTCGACAGATGAATTCGGCTGTCGATAGGATGAACTGGGATGTCGATAGATGAAACCTGGTTGTCCACAGCTATGATTATTTTTGTTTTCCAGAAACTTTCTAATGAGCATCTTCACTGGCTGTCGACAGATGGGTCCATGCCTGTTGACAGCTGATTGTTTCTTGTGTTTTTCCAGATCTTTGTGCTTGAATTTGCTTCTTGATGTGTACTTCCATTTTTCACTTGATTTCCTACAAAAAAGAAGCTTTAAATAAAATCTCATGAAGGCATATGTCTTATGCATTTTTCATAGTGTCATGTCATTTTATCATGTCTTCTCAACATCAATTATGTCATTATCAAAAAAACATTTAAGCATCATGCCAATCATAACTCAACAAGATAGCCATTTGATCCTTCGATGTTGAGACCTTGAAGCTTCTGAGATGACTATCGGTCCTTCAGCTCTTAGAGTCTCAACGGATTTAGGCTATACAGATGCTTCATGGCTCCATGTGACATCATCAATAAATGACTGCGAGCTCCGTACCCATGACTGTGAGAAAGCATGCTTTAGGTGGTAGCTAAATATCTACAAGGTCATGAAAAATGAGAATACTCTGTCCTTTCGGAGGTAGGTGAGATAGAAATACATAAAGTATAAAGAACCTCTGATAGACGAGTGTCAAACGCTTTAAAGATAGACAAACCAGTTGTATGGGGAATACATGATTTTCCTGAAAGTTAGGGAGTTCTGACAGAAAGGAGACGTGGTAGGTGAGTTTTGACAGATAACCCATGCTGCTTATACCTACCATCGCATTACTGCTTAGTATCTGTCCAACAAAGATAGAACTAGATTTCTAACAATGAATAAGAGAAACACTTATACAAATCTTTAGAATTCACCAACGAGATTTCAATATGAGATTTAAACTACACATTTTCCCGCCTATAAAATATTTGAATTTGATAGACAGAGAAGACATCAATTGTAAGTTGTATATGAGATAAATATCTTTAAAAGATTCATAGGGATAAAGAGAATCTATTGAAATAATCAAGATGAATAAACATTAGGTTCTGTAAGGAATAATAAAAAATATCCAAGTTCGGTTACACAGAAGTTGATGTTATACTTCGACTTCTAAAGAGTCGGAGTGAAAAAACAATATGGGCAATAGATGAAATGATACCAGACTTCGACTGTAGAAGAGTCGGAGTGAGACATGATTGGTAATAGACTTAGACTTCTTGAGAGTCGAAGTCAAAACAAGTTGGTTCATCAATCGATATCATACTTCGACTTTTTCAGGAGTCGGAGTGAGGCTATATAACTTCGAATTTCGAGAAGTCAGAGTGAACCCAACACTTCAACTTTGAAGGGGTCGGGGGTGAACCCAAATCACTTCGACTTTCAAGGAGTCGGAGTGAACCAATTACTTCGACTTTTCAAGAGCGGAGTGAAGCCAGCAATCACAAAATCGATAGCCCACTTCGACTTTCCAGGAGTCAGAGTCAGTGTAAATACAGTATACACTGTGGACTTAGAAAAATGTTATTATCAAGTGTGTGACAGTTGACACTTAGGTCCTGTGTGTTCACACAAATTTGACTAAATGTATAGAGTATATAATGTATGCCTTTACTTTGTCATATTAATTTTCATCCAAAATAAAGTGTTGTATAATTCAATAAATTTTTTTAGGAGATATTAAAAGATTTTGTCATGGCAAAAACACAATGATCCAGCATTTGTAAAAGATAATTGCACAACAATGCTCCTAAATATTTTGTTCAACAATTTTAAGATAGTTGCTCAACAATTCTCCCCCTTTTTGTTAATGAGAAAAAACAATTTTATATAGACATTGTAAACATATTTGTAAAATGTAAAAAAGTTTGTTTGTTCTAAATATATATCTTTTCTTTCTTCTCCCCCTTTGTGTTATTAACAGAAAGGATAAATGATAGAAAGAGAGAGAGAGAGAGAGGGAGTAATACACACATATAGGGAGAAACAAATGTATTGATAATTGAATAACATTGTACATACAGAAGAAAAATTGGGGAGATAGAGAGAAGGTGAGATCTGATCAAAGAAGGGTTGAAGAAGATCCAGAGCTTCTTCTCATTGTCAGGGAATACAGAAAGAATTTGGAACCATCTGTCATAGGAGGGTCCTACAGAGGGGATTTTCCTATAAGACTTAAGATGACGGCGATGATACCAATTAATTCTCCTATTATAGTTATCACTACTCAGAGTTCTTCTAAGGGGAGTGAATTTTCTACTGGCTGCCTTGTGGAGGAATTCATGGACTGTGATGTTCCAGTGGAGACCCTGAGAATGAGCTATTGCCTTGGCTCGGTAGTAAAGGGTGTATCTCTCTGTCCACTTCAAAGAGATAGACTTCCAAGTGCCTCATAGCTCTTACTAAGGTAGGCAGAGGAGATAACTTCAGCTTCTTGCATTCTGAACCCTCTTCAGGATAAGACACTGCCCACGGCTCTTCTGACATTCTATCAGATTATGTAAAACCGTGTGTTGAAAATCCTTTAGATACTATAAATTCTTTGGAGCATGCATTAGGGAAAAAATGATGAAATGATAACTTTATGTTGTATTTTATCTTGAACTTTACAAGTTCATGATGTGCCTGTTGAAAACAACCTGGGCAAATACTTCTGGAGGAAATGACCCCCATTAGACTAGGCTGCCAGTCCTGAGGGAAATCCAATGACCATAGATAGAGTGATTTCCCTTTGCCCTTTAACAACCATAGTCTATTGGCCCTTACTGACATCAGGCAAATTCAGTCTGAACCTGTCTTCATTGAATTTCTTCATCGTCTATAACTGCTTTGGTTCTTTTATAAAATTTCCATAAATATCATAGAATCTTAGATCCAAATGAAAAGACACATTTAGAAAATGGTTCCTTGACTTGGCTTCTCTATAATTCACTGCTTCTCCAGGGTAAAGAGCCAAAAAGTCCTCAGGAGAAAGGCTATGGCTTTTCTGAGTGATAAGATTCAGATCAGCCAGAAGGATTTCTGAGTTTTGATCAAGTAGAGAGCCATTCTTCAAACTTGTAGCCTGGCCACCCATGGACTTCAAGGAAAACTTGTATGGATAGAAATTCTTTGAAAAGAGCCATATTATGCTCAGAGTGATAGATAAAGCATACCAAAAGGGAGGAAGTAGGAGCTAGTTTTACGTTTCATCTTTGGCCCACTTGAGAAGGAAGTGCCACACTGGGCACTATTTGGTCAAGTGATGAATAGAATGGGCCAAAGAAGGAAGGATGATGTAGGTAGAGAGATGAGAAAAAGTGAGGAGCTAAGGTGTGAAGAGTAGGTGTATTTACAGTATGTGACTTGTATGTATACACCATAGGAAATGAAGTAATTGAAGTGCTTGGGGAAGAAGGAGGTTGTTCCTCTGGTTGAGAAGTAGAAAGGAGAGGATCAGAGGAAACAGGAGGGATTGGTTTAGAAATAATTGGAGGTGTTTTTTCAGAAGGAATGCGAGGTGTTGGGTCTAGAGGAGGTGAAGGAATGGGATTGGATTCTGAGGAGGAAAAATAATAGAACCTGACTTCATAAGCTTCCTCCTGACCCTCTCTTAATTCTTGACTTTGGATTGTTCTTCCAATGACTGATCCGGTTGCTCCACTGATCGCTCTAGCTGCTCTTCTGATCTCCGCTCGATCTGCTCAGAGTGCTGCTCATGCTGCTGCTGCTGTTCAACAGAGTGTTTTGACAGCTTTTCTAACTCCACAACTAGCTGATCTTCATGCTGCTCTAGCTGTGGTTCTGTCTAGTGGGTTGCTGCTCTTCTGTTTGAGGAACTGAGGGAGGTGTTGGGGATCTAACCTTGCCCTGTTGGCAAACCAATTGAAGAAGTAGATCCTACATATGTGAACTTCCTCTGACATAAAGTCAAACTTAACATCTATTGGTGTATTTGCATTTGAAGTACACTAAGCATCTCTATTTCTTAAGGACAAATTCAGTACATCATCTATGGTCTACTTGTCTCCCCCTGAGACCGTGGCTGGGTCTCAACTGGAGGTGGAGAGAAATGATGATACTCTTCATACATAGGGGGTCAAATGGTGTAGATCTTGGAACATTCTCTTCTTGACCGACTTCTTTTCCCTTTGGATCTGCAACGACCCACTTCCACCTGGTTCGTTATACTAACCCACATCGAATGAGAGCAAGTCGCTATAGGGGAGAAACACCCAACGATAGTCACATGGGCTGAGATATACACAAATAGAAAGGAATATACAGCGGAAATTTAATAACTCTTTATTCATCAAACTTTATAATCCACATACCACAGTCTATATAGTCCAAGAAAAGAAATAACATAACATCCACTAACATATAGCCAGTTCCCAAGTACAAATATAACCGAAGTTCAAATTACAAATACATCACATACTAGGAAAATAAACTCTAATCTTCAATCTACTCTTCACTCTCCACGTCGGATCTTGCTAACTCCTCGGTTTAAAATCTTGAAATGTTTAGCAGGGTGAGTCTACAAAATAGACTCAACAAGCAACATAAAATTTCAAACCACGCACTTATCACACATGCTTTCTAACAATTTAACATTTACTAACTATCACATGTCTTAACTATTGCAATTTAACAATTAACCAACACATGCTCATATTATAACATGGAAAATAGAAACATGGAATCTAATCTATTAAACAAAACTATACGAACACATGTATATCAAAATTCTAAACATGGTTACTTATAACATGAAATCACCAATATGAGAGCATTCATATAATCACATGCTTTCATTTCTTATTTTCACATAACACTAACACAAGACTTATATTCAATTTATAACATGATACTAAACACATGCTTATGAAGTAATTTCTAACTCATGGACATATTTTACATACACCTACACATGATACTAAACATGATATCACAATTAACATAAATCACATTTACACATACATTATAACATGAACATATGCACTTTTACTTTGTCTTTTCCATGCACTTACACTCACATTAACATTGACTTCACTACACATGATTTCACATGGTTTTCAAATAGTTTTCACTTTTCACTTCATGTATCACATGTCACATCACTTGCACTTACCACGTGCCACGTTCATATATCACTTTACACATTGTTCACATTTCCACTTTTACACATTGCAACACACAACCCAAACTACCACTAGAAGATCACATAACACATACACGTTACTAATCACCAGGCAAGTGACCAAGTCTTGGTTAGTGCGCAAGAACCGGTGGAAGCCCTCCCCACCATTACTAAAGGACTTGTCCACTCGAGGATTTCACACGACCCGTTGCCCCGGGTATTAC